>JAUUTY010000498.1:0-184444 GCA_030979885.1 Lolium multiflorum
TTCATAAGTCGGGGTTTAGGGATATATATATAGGGGACATACATGATTTTCTGGTTGGAATATGTCTAGAACTTGTTTTTCCTTGAGCTTATCTAGAGCTTGTTTTAAATTTTTTATACCCATTTGATTCTTAGTCGAATCCTAGGTTTGTTGACCTAGATTTGAACAAGTTAACATGAATATGGAAAGGTAAGCATGTATGCTTCTTAATTACTCCCTCCAAAATGAAGCTCTTGGGGAGGGTTTTGAAATTTCCATGATTTAAACCAAAAACCACTTCTCTTAATGCTTGACTTCATAAGTTAGGGTTTAGGGATATATAGGGGTAGATACATCATGATTTTTCTGGTTTGAATATGTCTAGGCTTGTTTATCAACTTAATTGAATGCTTACTATATGACATAGAAGAACTATGTGCCTTGATATTTCATTTTTAATTATGCCCTTTTGAATATTGGTTAAAACCTAGGTTTGACAAAGATTTAAAAAAGATTTAAAGCTGTAAGTAGAGAAAGAAAAGTAAGCCTTGATCCTTCTTATTAACTCCAAAATGAAGGTTTTTTGGGAGGGGTTTTGAAATATCCATGTTTGAAACCCAAAACCACTTCTCTTAATTACAGAGTTTAGGGTTAGGGTAGCTAGACACATGAATTTTTGTTTGAAATATGTCTAGACCTTGTTTATCAACTTAATTGAATGCTTACTATATATGACATAAGAAGACTATGTGCCTTGATTTTACAATTTTTTAAAATTATGCCCATTTGAATCTTGGTCAAATCCTAGGTTTGACCATGATTTAAAGCAAGTTTGTTTATCAACTTGAATGCTTGCTATATGACATCAGAAGACTATGTGTTTGGTTTTTGTTTTTTGAATTTGTTATGCCCATTTGAATCTTAGCTAGTCAAATCCTAGGTTTGAATATATATGTCTAGACCTTGTATATCAACTTGAATGCTTACTATACATATGACATAAAAATGCTATTTGCTTTGGTTTTTCATTCTTTTCATTTTTCTGAATTTTAGGGCCATTTGAATCTTAGTTAAATCCTTGGTTTGTCCAAGATTTAAACAAGTTTAAAACATGAAAATGAAAAGGGAAGTCTGTATCCTTCTTAATCACTCTAAAATGAAGCTTTTGGGATGTTCTTTAAATTTCAATGTTTGAAACCCAGAACTTTACCCATGCTAGACTTCATAAGATCGACGGTGGGTAGATACATGTCTGGTTTGGAGATATCTAGACCTTGTTTATCAACTTGATTGCTTACGATTGACATAGGAAGACTATGTGATTTGGTTTTTCATTTTTTCTGATTTTTTTAATTGTGTGCCCGCATTTGTATCTTCGTCAAATCCTAGGTTTGACCAAGATAATTTTAAACAAGTTTAAAATGAAAATGCAAAGGGAAGCATGTATCCTTCTTAGTGCTCTAAAATGAAGCTTTTGGGAGGTTTTTGGAATTTCCAATGTTTGAAGCCAAAACCACTTCTCTTCACAAGCTTGACTTCATAAGACAGAGTTTAGGGGTTTGGGGTATAGATACATGATTTGTCTGGTTTGAATATGTCTGAACCTTGTTTATCAGCTTGAATGCTTACTATATGACATAAAGAATGTTATGTGATTTGGTTTTACGTACATGATTTTTCTAATTATTTTTATGCCCATTTGAATCTTGGTCAAATCCTAGGTTTGAACAAGATTTAGACAAGTTTAACACGTGAAATTAAACGAATAAGTTAGCATTGATCCTTCTTAGTCACTCCAAAATGTACCAATTGATAGTGTTAACTTTGCTTCATGGAAAAAATAATGTCATGTAAATGAGTTAACTTGGATTTTCTACCCTTAATCCATAGAAAACTTTGTTCTAATGCACTATTATAATCAACGATTTTTACACCAACAGTCTCACTTACGTGCTGGTGCCGCAGCGTGGTCCACCTTGGTATGAGCACAAGTCACGATGCAATAAGTCGCCAACTCCGAAGCCATCTTCTTTGTCAAGAGAAAGGCAGCATAAGGATGCGTATTGGAAGTCTGTGGGTCTCCGGATCCTTCGGTTGTCCCTCTCACAAAAAAAAACAAATCTCTCTCATTCTCGGCCTCGCTCGACTGGCTCGCTCGCTCGCTCGCACCTCCTGTGACAAACCATGCTAGCAGTCAACATCATCATCATCACCCGAAAAGGAAGACTATAATACTACTTGCCTTTTTCTCTCCTTCAAGGTAATCCCTCTTCCTCCAAAGGATTTCACTCGACGGAGCAGAAAGCCCTTTTGCTCTGCGGCATAGTAATAATAAAAGGTAGAAAAATCGATACTCGAATCTATAATTAAATAGGTTAAACTAGGGTTTTGCACAGTACTACAGATCTTCAAAAAATCCAACTACGCGGTTCGAACAACACGATTCTAATCCAGGAATTTTTTCGACCTCATCCAAATGATACTCAAACTATGGGTTAGCATCACAGTGCGGTATGTGTGAAAATGTATGCACTATGTGTGCTATAACTTGTATGTCTTTCAAATTTGAACCAACTGTGAATAAGTTTGAAATATTTGAAATGGGGCTTTTGGCTTAAACGTTTGAAACTCAAAACTATTCTTCATACTAGACTTCATAAGACAAGGTTTAGAGGTTAGGGGTAGATACATGATTTATGTAGTTTGAATATGTCTAAACCTTGTTTATCAACTTTAATGCTAACTTCTCGGTCACTCTAAAATGAAGTTTTTGGGAGGTTTTTGAAATTTTCATCTTTGAAACCCAAAACCACTTCTCTTCATGCTTGACTTCATAAGAAAAAGTTTAGAGTTTGGGGTATAGATACATGATTTGTATGGTTTGAATATGTCCAAACCTTGTTTATCAACTTGAATATACTTACTATATGGCATAAGAAGACTATGTACTTTGGTTTTTAATTTTTATGATTTTTTAATTTTACCAGCATTTGAATCATGTCTTGGTCAAATCCTAGGTTTCACAAGATTTAGACAAGTTCTTCGGTAAGCAGGTAAGTAAGCATGGATCACTTCTTAGTGCTCTAAAATGAAGCTTTTGGGATGTTCTTGGAAATTTCCATGTTTGAAACCCAAAAACCACTTCTCTTCATGATTGATTTCATAAGACAGAGTGATAGAGTTTAGGGTTAGGGTAGATATATACATGATTTTTTTGGTTTGAATATGTCTAGACCTTGTTTATCAACTTGAATGCTTACTATACATATGACATAAGAATGCTATGTGCTTTGGTTTTTCATTCTCTTTTTGATTTTTTCTAAATTTTTAGGCCATTTGAATCTTGGTCAAATCCTTGGTTTGACCAAGATTTAAACAAGTTTAAAGACTATGTGCCTTGATTTTCCATTTTTTGTTTTTTTCTGAATATTTATGCCCATTTGAATCTTGGCGGGTCAAATCCTAGGTTTGACCATGATTCACCACAGAAAAGAATTACGATAGACAACGTCTCCAAAATCGTCAACTAAGGGGCATTTTGCGTCGCCTATGGGCCTAACCCAGCGATATGGGTTCCGTTGTAGAGCTGCGTCGACCATATTTTTTCGGTCCGTCGCGCTTGGGCGCCCTTCCGCTACGGAAAATCGGACCGTTGCGAAGTGTTTTCGGGAGCCCGTTAACTGCTGACGTCATGCAAACTGACGCGTGGACCTTGGTCAGCCCTTGATTGCGGCGTTAACGGCTGAAACCCCGTGGTAGATGGTAGGCCCACACGGGGCCTGCCACGTCTTAAGCGGGCCGGGCGAGATGACATAGTTTGACCGGTCAACTATATAGCTGGGCTGGGTCCATTAGTTCCGTGGGCCGGGCCTAACCTCCTAATGTTAATTGGTCAAAAGTTAAATGGGTAGGCCCATTTAACATGTAGAATCACCAGCCAGCGGGCGCCCAAGAAGCAAAGTGGGCCGGGCCAAAAACTCTGGTGGGTCCCTTTCTGACCAAAGGCCGGCCGGTACAGGTGTGTGTGGGGTCCACCCATTATAGCAAGTGGGCCGGCCCAACAAGCTGGGCCGGGCCAAAAACACACGTGGGTCCCACCTGGTAAAAGTAGGCCCATTTAGTGTGTGGAGTCCCTCATATATCGTGGGCCGGCCTAACAAGATAGTGGGCCGGGCCAAAAACTCTAGGTGGGACCCATCTTCCTGTTAAAAGGGACGGCCCATTTAGTATGTGGGGTGTACCATATAGCAAGTGGGGTGGCCCACCAAGATAGTGGGCGGGCCAAAACACATGTCGGTCCCACATTCCTGATGTGGGCCGGCCCATTTAATAATAATAGAGGTCCACCATGTAGAGAAAGTGGGCAGCCCAACGAGATAGTGGGCCGGCCCAAAACACAGGTGGGTCCCACCATCCATTAAAGGCGCGGCCCATTTTGGTGTGTGGGGTCCACCATATGAAAGTGGGCGGGAAGCCCATTTAATATTGGGGTCCACCATCTGAAAGTGAAGTGAGCCCAACAAGATAGTGGGCGGGTCCAAAACACGAGTGGGTCCCACCTTCCATAATAAAGAAGTGACCCATTTACCATGGGACCACCATAGAGCAAGTGGGCAGCCAATAAGCATGTGGAGCCCATTATGGAGTATGGCAAGAGTGACCTACTAAAGAAGTGGGCGGCCCAAATGAGTGGGTCCCACACTCTTTGTAGAATGGTAAAGCCCCGATACATTGTGGGGCCCTACTTGTTTGACTAGTCAACTTGCATTAAATTTCATGAGCCTAAAATCTGATTTCAATGATACACACAATTACATACACAAAATAAAACAAATAGGAAAATTACAAGGCAATTAATGTGCCCAAATAAAAAATTACATAGAATCATTGAGGACTTCTATTAGCATCATCAATAACAGTTGACATTTGGCAATCGCCTTGATTGAATCTTGTGTACTCTTTGTCAACATATCAGCTACAGATCTTAAAGCAGCAATACCATGTCTTTTATAAAGTACAGCCTTGAGATATTTATTGTCTGATGAAAGAAATGGTCTAGGTTGACGGCTATGAGAAGATGCATCAGAAGAAAGATCAGAACTTTTTGTGGGCCTCACTGGTAATGAAGATTGCTTCATCACAACTGCATTCTGATAATAATGCAAAAAGGGTTAAACGATGAACTATGCAAACATTTATTATGCAATGTAGATATAAGATAATAACAAGTTGCATAAATAAGACATGTATGGAACTTGTACTAAGCACAAACTTACATCATAATGTTGCACGGGGTCGCTACAGATCCTTTTTTGGCGACTATCTTCTAATGATGACTGCTTCATTAAAACTGCATTCTAGTAACATTGTAAACATAGTTACAACAATTAACTATTCAAACATGTATTACACAATGTAGAGATAACAGCATGTAGCAGAAATAAGCACAAGATAAGATAAGATGCATGTACTAAGCACATAATGGCTCACTGCAGGTCCTTCTCTTGCGTGCACTAGTCGTGGTCAACATGCCTATCATTTTAGGTTCAGCCATCAGTGAAATGCTAATCCTCCTGCTCAATTGTCCTTAATTTGTGTTTAGATATCACATTTAAGACCAAGTCAGCTGGTTTCAAATAACAAAAAACTTGAGCTGCCAAATGAATAAGCCAATAGTTACCAGATATCAAATTAAAACCAACTAGATGTTGCTTTGCATGAGATACGAATTTCAGACAGTCAGATTTAGAGTAGGGTAATGCAAGGTTTTACACATAAAGTAAACTGGCATTAAGAATGACCAAATGTCGGGTTCAAATCACCCTCGAAGTTTCTCCAAGACAAGCATGTCAAATAAGCAGAAACATAGTAAAGCATGAATGGCATTACTATGGCGAGGTTCCAAGTATTAATCTCTTGCATAAGGAACAATGCATATGAGTTATAGATAATAACGGAAATACAGCGCCAAAATTACCAACACGAACTCAGATTCCAGCAGCCTTACCTAGCGTCCTAGCTGTTAATGTTGGAATGTTCTAATAAGTGGTTAGCATGATCAATCCCAGGAAAAATAACATTAGCAAATCGGATCTACGATAATACAAAGACAGGACATGCATATGGCTTAATAACTATAGAAAGCTAAAGGCAGGTATAAAGAACAGCCCAGTTGGAAATGCACATAGCATGATTATAAAAGCGGTGTGAGAATAACAGACACGAGAAAACAGCTAGCGGTGAGCTAATGGCGTGGCGTAGTATAAGAACAAGCAGATTGGAAATGCCAATATTACGACTATAAAAGCAATGCGACAATAACATGCAGTACAAAAACAGTTGGTAGCAAATGAATGGGTACAAGAGCTATAAATATGTGGATGCACAAAGGTCAGTAGAATGAGCAGGATGGTAGCGACCGGATAATTTGTATTGTACAATATTTAAACAAACTTCATGCGAAGCAACACTAAAGAAAGTTAACGGCATATGAGATCTGCAAACCTTCCCCAAAACATGGCTAAAAAAATGCAGCGATCTAACGGGCAAAGCCATCACTAACCAAGGTGTGCTGCGGCGAGGTGGACGGGCGACAACATTCCGGCGGCGGCGAACGCGGGAGACGATGAATCGACCATGTTTCAGTAGAAGCGGGCGTTAGGTGAAGCGGATCTGGTTGGCTGGCAAGGTATTCGGTGAAGTTGATACAGCATTTGCGTGAGGTAGTCGGTGACGGAGTCGGCGGGTGGCGGTCCGTCGTGGCGAGTCGGCGGTGACGGATCCGTCGGTCAGCGAGGTCGACGGTGAAGCAGATCCGTCGGTGACGAGGGCGGCGGGGGAGCGGATCGGGTGGGTGGACGACCAACACGATCAGAGCTCTGTTTGTGGAAGAAGGAGGTATGCAGTAATGCGAAGCAGATCTAGTACGTAAGTCGAGAGCTTTGGCGTGTGAGTATTTTTGAGCTAATGAGGCGAATGGTTGGTGGGTGGGTGTGGGCCTGTGGGGAGGGTTCGGGATCTAGGCAAGATATTTCATTGTTCTGAATGAGCCCTCCATGGTCGGTGGGTTGTAACTTCCGGACCAGGGGTTAAAAGGGTAAAGCTGGTCACGGGATTTTCGAATGGATGCGGCGGGATGATTTAGCGCGTGGCAGAATTTTCGATTTCAAGCTACGAGCAAAACGACAAAAATAATGTTCTTCCCCGGGGAGCTCCTCATTTCTTCCTCTTCTCTTTCTCTCGCGAGTCTCTCCACTCCCCCGGCTCCTCTCCCCTTCTCTCCGGCGGCCTTGCCGGGAGGAGGCCGACTTCTCTCTGTATATTGTACACCCTCCGAACTAAATTAATTGATTCAACTTTCCTTAGGCGTGTATGTATCTAGAGTAAAAACATGTGTGGATACATCCATATTTAGATAAGCAAAGTTGGGTCAGCTAATTTGGATCCGAGGGAGTTAGTGTTGTTGTAAGCTTAGATCCAGTGTTTCCCATGAGCAGAATGGTGCAATGGAGTCGGGGATCTCGTCATCGGCTTCAGATCTGGCCTATGGTGAATCTGGCGGATCTTGCCGGCCAAACCCCGATCGGGTGCCATCAATGTGATGGCGCTAACGGTGAGGCTTGCTTTGGTCAGTGCGTCAGATCTGGCCAATGGGGAAGTCAAGCTGCTAAGGTTCACAAGCTCGAGACGACGGCGTCATCCGTCTTGCCCGTGCACATCTTGGACTTCCGGCGACCCTTCTCGAAGCCAATATGCGTTCTTGAGGCCCTTCTTCTCCTTAAATCCACGGCGACTACCACAGGCGACACCGTCCCAAGTAGTCGTGACTGACGGAGATTGCTGGAAAGGATGCGAGGCAGAGATCGTGTGCGGTGAGAAGGACTAGATTGATTTTCTTTCTATATGTTTTGGGGTCCTTTTGTAAAGTTTTGCAAGTTCTATTAGTTATTGTCTAGTACTTTTGGTCCTCTATGTAATTTTTTGGACTAGTTTCCATTGGCACTGATAAACTTGAATTTTGACAAGTTCACGAGGAAAACAATTCCTTTGCACATATGGCCTATCATGTATAAACATTCTTGAGATTTAAACTATATGTAATGTGCCATGCATTAACCCTAAACCATATATGTAACTAACCTAGCTGATCAAACCCTACTTAATTAAAACAAATAACCCTAAACTATCATGCACTTTATGCGCAAGGCGGCAGTGCCTCTAATAATGTGTGTGCGCACTCGATCGATGATCTCTAAACCTTAATAAACCCTAAAAACCTAATCCCTAATCCCTAAACCTAAACACCCTAAACACTAAACCTAGACCTAAACCCTAACCCTAACCCTAAACCCTAATTAAACCTATATATGGGCCATGACATAATTGGCCAAGCAGGCCAGGGGTGCCTTGCGGTCCTCTAATTAAATTAAATGTGCCATGCATTAACCCTAAACCATATATATGTAACTAACCCTAGCTAATCAACCCTACTTAATTAAAACACATAACCCTAAACTATACTAGCTAGCTATAACCCGATCTAATAAAAACATGCTCTATATATAGCAGCTAACTAGCAAACCGTAGATTAACACCAATTAAAATATACATGGCCTATATCGATCATGTTGTATAACATATCCCTGAGATTCATTAATTAATTATATAATTATCGTGATAAATTAATTAACTTTAATTTTAACAAGTTCTCTCGAATGAAAACACATTTGATTAAGTTGCCTCATAATATATATATAATTAGTGTGCATGCATAGCCTACAATGCATATATTTTAATGTATATTTGAACATATTCTTGGGATTTCAATCTCTCTCTCTCGATCATCTATATATCGTTGGTGGCCCAGAAAAACACACATATATATATGCATGCAATTTATGCGCGCGGGTGCCTCTAATAATAATGTGTGTGTCGATGATCCCTAAACCTTAAACAACCTAAAACCCCTAAATCCTAATCCCTAAACCCTAAACACCCTAAACACCTAAACCCTAAACCCTAGACCCTAAAACCTAAACCCTACCTAACCCTAACCCTAACCTAACCCTAAACCCTAGCCCTATCCTAAACCCCAATTAAACCCTATGTATGAGCCAACGACACTTAATTGTGCATCGATCGAGCGGGTCATGGGTGCCTCGCGATCCTCTAATAAAGTAAATGTGCCATGCATTAACCATAAACCATATATATGTAACTAACCTAGCTAATCAACCTACTTAATTAAAACACATAACCTAAACTATACTAGATATAACTCCAATCTAATAAAAACATGCTCTATATATAGCATTAGCTAGCAACCGTAGATCAACACCAATTAAAATATACATGGCCTATATCGATCATGTTGTATAACATATCCACGAGATTCATTAATTAATTATATAATTATAAATGATAAATTAATTAACTTGAACTTTGACAAGTTCTCTCGAATGAAAACACATTTGATGAAGTTGCCTCATAATATATATATATAATTAGTGTGCATGCATGGCCTACAATGCATTCGTGCATATATTTTAATGTATATTTGAACATATTCTTGGGGATTTCAATCTCTCTCTCTCCCTCGATCATCTATATATAGATTTGGTGGCCAAAAAACACACATATATGCATGCAATTTATGCGTCAAAGCGCGGGTGCCTCTAATAATATAATGTGTGTGCGCACTTTCTAAATCGATGATCCCTAAACCAATAAACAACCCTAAAAAACCTTACAAAATCCCTAATCCCCTAAACCTAAACACCCTAAACACTAAACCCTAAACCCTAGACCCTAAACATACCCTAACCCTAACCCTAACCCTAACCCTAAACCCTAGCTAATCCTAAACCCCAATTAAACCCTTTGTATAGGCCAACGACACTTAATTGTGCATCGATCGAGCGGGTCATGGGTGCCTCGTGATCCTCTAATAAAATTAAATGTGCCGTGCATTAACCCTAAACCATATATATGTAACTAACCCTAGCTAATCAACCCTACTTAATTAAAACACATAACCCTAAACTATATATACTAGCTAGCTGCTATAACCCGATCTAATAAAAACATGCTCTATATATAGCAGCTAGCTAGCAAACCGTAGATTAACACCAATTAAAATATACATGGCCTATATCGATCATGTTGCATAACATATCCCTGAGATTCATTAATTAATTATATAATTATCGTGATAAATTAATTAACTTGAACTTTGACAAGTTCTCTCGAATGAAAACACATTTGATTAAGTTGCCTCATAATATATATATAATTAGTGTGCATGCATGGCCTACAATGCATTCGTGCATATATTTTAATGTATATTTGAACATATTCTTGGGGATTTCAATCGATCTCTCTCTCTCGATCTATATATAGTTGGTGGCCCAAAAAACACACATATATATGCATGCAATTTATGCGTAACGGCGCGGGTGCCTCTAATAATGTGTGTGCGCACTCGATCGATGATCCCTAAACCTTAAACAACCCTAAAACCTTAAATCCCTAATCCCTAAACCCTAAACACTAAACCCTAAACCCTAGACCCTAAACGTACCCTAACCCTAACCCTAAACCCTAGCTAATCCTAAACCCCAATTAAACCCTATGTATAGGCCAACGACACTTAATTGTGCATCGATCGAGTGGGTCATGGGTGCCTCGTGATCCTCTAATAAAATTAAATGTGCCATGCATTAACCCTAAACCATATATATGTAACTAACCCTAGCTAATCAACCCTACTTAATTAACACACATAACCCTAAACTATACTAGCTAGCTATAACCCGATCTAATAAAAACATGCTCTATATATAGCAGCTAGCTAGCTAGCAAACCGTAGATTAACACCAATTAAAATATACATGGCCTATATCGATCATGTTGTATAACATATCCCTGAGAATCATTAATTAATTATATAATTATCGTGATAAATTAATTAACTTGAACTTTGACAAGTTCTCTCGAATGAAAACACATTTGATTAAGTTGCCTCATAATATATATATAATTAGTGTGCATGCATGGCCTACAATGCATTCGTGCATATATTTTAATGTATATTTGAACATATTCTTGGGGATTTCAATCGATCTCTCTCTCTCGATCATCTATATATCGTTGGTGGCCCAAAAAACACACATATATACGCATGCACTTGATGCGTAAAGGCGCGGGTGCCTCTAATAATGTGTGTGCGCACTCGATCGATGATCCCTAAACCTTAAACAACCCTAAAACCCTAATCCCTAATCCCCTAAACCCTAAACACCCTAAACACACTAAACCCTAGACCCTAAACACCCTATTTAAACCCTAAACCCTAGACCCTAAACACCGTAAACCCTAAACCATAAACCCTAAACCTAAACCTAAACCCTAAACCTAAAACCCTAAACCTAAACACTAAACCCTAAACCCTATAAACACCCTAAACACTAATTAAAACCTAAACCCTAGACCCTAAACACTAAACCCTAAACCCTAGACCCTAAACACCGTAAACACTAAACCTAAACCTAAACACCTAAACACTAAACCCTAAACCATAGACCCTAAACACTAGACCCTAAACCCTAGACCCTAAACACCCTAAACACTAAACCCTAGACCCTCTAAACACAGTAAACACTAAACCCTAAACCCTAGACCCTAGCTAAACACCCAAAACACTAAACCCTAAACCCATCTAGCTAACCCTAAACCCTAATTAAACCCTATATATATAGGCCAACGACACTTAATTGTGCATCAAGCAGGCCAGGGGTGCCTCGCGGTCCTCTAGTTAAATTAAATGTGACATGCATTAACCCTAAACCATATATATATAACTAACCCCTAGCTAATCAAACCCTAGTTAATTAAAACACATAACCCTAAACTATACTAGCTATAACCCGATCTAATAAAAACATGCTCTATATATAGCATGCAGCTAGCTAGCAAAAACGGTAGATTAAAACCAATTAATATATACATGGCCTATATATCGATCATATGTTGTATAACATCTCCCTGAGATTCATTAATTAATTATATAATTATCGATGATAAATTAATTAACTTGAATTTTGACAAGTTCTCTCGAATGAAAACACATTTGATTAAGTTTCCTCATAATATATATATAATTAGTGTGCATGCATGGCCTACCATGCATGCATTAATTCGTGCATATATTTTAATATATATTTGAACATATTCTTGGGGATTTCAATCTCTCTCTCGATCATATATATGTGGCCAAAAAACACACACATATACGCATGCACTTTATGCGTAAAGGCGCGGTGCCTCTAATAATGTGTGTGCGCACTCGATCGATGATCCCTAAACCTTAAACAACCCTAAAACCCTAATCCCTAATCCCCTAAACCCTAAACACCCTAAACACACTAAACCCTAGACCCTAAACACCCTAAACACGTACTAAACCCTAAACCCTAAACCCTAAACCTAAACCATAAACCCTAAACCCTAAACCCTAAACCCTAAACCCTAAACCCTAAAACCCTAAACCCTAAACCCTAAACCCTATAAACACCCTAAACACTAATTAAACCCTAAACCCTAGACCCTAAACACTAAACCCTAAACCCTAGACCCTAAACACCGTAAACACTAAACCCTAAACCCTAAACACCCTAAACACTAATTAAACCCTAAACCATAGACCCTAAACACTAGACCCTAAACCCTAGACCCTAAACACCCTAAACACTAAACCCTAGACCCTCTAAACACAGTAAACACTAAACCCTAAACCCTAGACCCTAGCTAAACACCCAAAACACTAAACCCTAAACCCAGCTAGCTAACCCTAAACCCTAATTAAACCCTATATATATAGGCCAACGACACTTAATTGTGCATCAAGCAGGCCAGGGGTGCCTCGCGGTCCTCTAGTTAAATTAAATGTGACATGCATTAACCCTAAACCATATATATATAACTAACCCCTAGCTAATCAAACCCTAGTTAATTAAAACACATAACCCTAAACTATACTAGCTATAACCCGATCTAATAAAAACATGCTCTATATATAGCATGCAGCTAGCTAGCAAAAACGGTAGATTAAAACCAATTAATATATACATGGCCTATATATCGATCATATGTTGTATAACATCTCCCTGAGATTCATTAATTAATTATATAATTATCGATGATAAATTAATTAACTTGAATTTTGACAAGTTCTCTCGAATGAAAACACATTTGATTAAGTTTCCTCATAATATATATATAATTAGTGTGCATGCATGGCCTACCATGCATGCATTCGTGCATATATTTTAATATATATTTGAACATATTCTTGGGGGATTTCAATCTCTCTCTCTCGATCATCTATATGTCGTTGGTGGCCAAAAAACACACACATATCATGCACTTTATGCGCAAAGGCGCGTGTGCCTCTAATAATGTGTGTGTGCGCACTCGATCGATGATCCCTAAACCTTAAACCCTAAATAAACCCTAATCCCTAATCCCTAAACCCTAAACACCATAAACATTAAACCCTAAACCCTAACCTCCTAACCCTAAACCCTAAACCCTAATTAAACCCTATATATATAGGCCAATGACACTTAATTATGCATCAAGCAGGCCAGGGGTGCCTCGCGGTCCTCTAATTAAATTAAATGTGCCATGCATATATATGTGTTTAATTTGGGGATTTCAATCGCTCTCTCGTATGTAGCTCTCTCTACCTCTATCTCTCTCTCTCTCTCTCTCTCTCTCTCTCGTTGGTATTAACAACACACACATATGCACTTTGTGCGCAAAGGCATGCGCCTCTAATAATGTGTGCGCAGTCGATCGATCTAGTTTTGATTAATCATAGCACACAAATAAAGAAGTTGTATTTGAATCCACACAACCTATTAAAACACATAACCCCTAACATGGCCTAATTAATTAACCCTTCTCGATCTCTACCTAATTAGTGGAAATTGCACAAAATCAAAAGGGGTCCCTCACTAATTATGCATATCTGCTAGATTGTGATAAACTTTTGCCACATATATATTTGGTGGATGGGTGCATCTTGGCATGTAAACAATTAGTGTTTGCAAATGGCGTTGTCAAAATTTATGTACAAATGATTTCTTTCCATCCAAAGTGCATAAAATGGGAGTTTTAATGAAGAAAGTACAAATAAAACAGCTCAACATGCTTCCACACCCCGATTTTCACACGAAGTAGAGCATATTTAAAGGATAATTCCAGAGTTTTACTATTTTTCAAGCAACTTTGCTAATTTTCCCCCACTCACATGACTTTATGTCGATTTAACGAAAATATGGCGAATTTAAACTACATGGGCGGGATAGTTTGAATTGTGCGCGCGGCAAAGGGAACCGCCTATTCCTCAACCTTGTGCACGGCAAATTACACACGCAACTCCATTAAACGCCACCTACCAACCTTAATTATCACCCCGGCGGCCCGGCCGCATGACCCCCCACCCACCAGACAACTTATCCCCGTCCGTGCGAAGAGCTTCCCCTCCCCGTCCCGTCCGTGCGAAGAAGAAGCTTCTCCTCCCCGTCGTTCTTCTCGAGACGCACCGGCGGTCAAGTTGATCCACGGTAGGGCTGCT
Source organism: Lolium multiflorum (assembly GCA_030979885.1). Lineage (NCBI taxonomy): Eukaryota > Viridiplantae > Streptophyta > Magnoliopsida > Poales > Poaceae > Lolium > Lolium multiflorum. Next base: position 14,618 of record JAUUTY010000498.1, read on the forward strand.
ATCTCTAGCTCAATCATGTATCGGGCAAGACAGACTAACGATTTATATTTTCTTGATGCTGCTAAAAAAATTCGTCAGTATGCTCGAACTAATTGGCACTTTATAGTTTTCCGCTCGATTTGTCATCGATCAATTTGTTCATTTGCGTGGGCATATAGAGTCAGTTCTGCACTCGATCCGTTAATTTGCTGAAATGCCATGGCAGAGTTTTGTACACGATCTGTTTGCTAAAATGTCGATGGGCATTTTTTGTTTTGTACTCGACATGATTGCTGAAATGCATAATCATGTAGTATAGTTTTGTACTCGATGGATATACATTTCCTACTTCGCCTTAAATTAATCACCAACCACTGTATCTCATAATTAAACAGATGGACAGAACTTGGAAACTGCATGGACACTTATGTTCCCCTTCATATATAAATGGTGTTCAACCCTTTATGGGGTTTATTAGAGCTCATGATGGTCACAACCTGGACGTGTATTGCCCGCGCTGCACATGTATGAATGGTGAGAAGAGGCCTCACCCTGTAGTGGCAGATCATTTACACATTTTTGGGATGGACCGCACATATGTTAGGCGGGTTTAGCATGGTGAACCATATAATGATCCTTTAGCAGGAGAAGCAGATCTTGCTCACACTGTATGTGTGCTGGCATATGTAGTTAATTATTTATATTGATGCTGCCGCTGTTTCAATCAATAGTTTGCATTGCTGTGCAAGGTTCTGTACTCAAATTTAACTTGTTGCAGATGGATGGACGGGAAGGAGAGAAAAAGCGCTTGCTTCAGGAAACGGGTTTCAGCTCTGGGACATGTCTTGTGCCAGATGAGAAGGTAAATATGTAAAACGGCATTTGTTCAGGTTGCATCCCTTAGATGTTTGTCTAATCGGTTGATGTACTAATTGCAGAAGCATAGAGTTAAAGAGGTCTCTCAGTTTGATGGGAGATTTGAAGATGAATCTCAGTTTGATGCACCTGTGGATGGTACTGATGACGAGCCTTTCATAGACGAAGGTCCTGCACCTGAGATTATCCAGCCTACAGAAGGAGGCCGTGGACCGAGTACACAGCTTTGCGTTGAAGTGGATGCACGCCCGGAGATCATCACGGGCGTCCGGGTAGTCTCAAGACCACCCAGCCCTGATGCACCTGTGGATGGTACTGATGACGAGCCTCTCATAGACGAAGGTCCTGCACCTGAGATTATCCAGCCTACAGAAGGAGGCCGTGGACCGAGTACACAGCTTTGCGTTGAAGAGGATGCACACCCGGAGATCATCAGGGGCGTCCCGGTAGTCTCAGGACCACCCAGCCCCGATGCAAAATGTTGAGCTACTTTATGATTCGTACTCTTATGTTCTGGTGCTGTAGTATGTTGTTATGATTTATGCCTTAACTGGCGCTAGATTAGCATTAGGTGGATGATCGCGTTACAGAGTCGACACCCACACAATCGAGTTCATCGTACAAGTAGTAGCACAATTACTTCTACAGCGATTCCTGCCAGCGCATTAGTTGGTAGCATGAAACACTTTCAGGTACTCCCCTCTGATTCATATTAATGGACTCAATTCTGTCTAGATATGGATGTATCTAGATGCATTTGTTAACTAGACTAACAAACTTGAGTCAGTTAATATGAATCCGTGTAAACCGCCCAAGTCCTCGAGCAGCTAGTTTATTGACTCTGGACTCCAAGCCTCTCGCGGCAAGCCATCGACGAAGCTTTGACCAGATCTTGGCCCGCAATTTTTTTGTGTGTGGCGAATAGCAAAGCTTTGACCAGTTCCTCTCGGGATACAGCACGCCGGTGAGCTTGCACGGTTGCCATGAGCACTTTCCGGCGGAACTTCCTCTTCAGCGCCCTCAAGCCGCTGCTGCGAGACAGCACGCAGTGCCTCGAGGTGGACGGAATTCTGGATCTCAGGGCGGGTGGTCCGCATCGTCCGGGAACGATCTCCAGCGGGTTAACGAGGACATGCATGGCGGCCAGGGGATTTGTTTTTTGTTTTTTTTTTGGTTTGAGCTTGGGATTTGGGGTTTTTTCGGATAGGGGAGGAGGAACCGAGGAAGAGGAAGGAACAGCCGCGTGCTTGGCGCGTGGCGGTGTGCTTGAATTTCGAATTTTTGTGAAATGTTTCATTTCCCCGCTACAATTCGGGGGTTTCTTGACGCGCCAATGCGTCCCGCCGGGCAGCTTCAAGTAAATTTGGGGTGCCACACTATGGGCCCTAGTTTCAGTGAGACATGTAATGACTAGTCACATCAGTAAGTTCACTGTGTAATAAAATATGTTACCCCTCCCCTTTATGTAGCACCCCTTCTCTCCCGATCGAGTGCCGATTGCCGACGGATGCAAGCCGCTAGCTCGATCCCCTCCTTTCGCCTCCACCGTCCAGGCATCCAGCTTGGAGGGGCAAGCTGCATCTAGCCCAAGCGGATTAGGTAGGACTAGTAATGTTCTCTCCTTTCTCGAGATCGGTTCTTTTTTCCTCTCCTCGATATCTTGCGCATCTCTTTCCTATTCTGGGCGAAGGGGTGTCTTTCTGGTCACCCTCGAGCTGGGAGTGATTGATGGGGGTGGGGGCGGGGGCTACCTTTGCTTGGATTGGGGTGTTCTTCCTTTATTTGTCGACATTTGCAACCTTTGTAGTTTCTGCTGATCCTCACTGTATCTTTTGTCAGCTTGTACAGGAAAGGCAAGACCTCGGCGGTGGGGGCAATGGAGCGTAAGGCCACCACGCATGTGGGCAGTTGGCTGAGCCTGAGCTGCGTCCCCAGCCCCGCGAAGCAGGTACTCCGTTTGCTTATCCACTCTTTACCTTTTAAGTGTCTCTCTGGTCTCTGCATCCTCAATCTGTTCCTGTTCTGGAATATGCTTAAAGTAGCACATGTCTTCAGCTGTTTGTGCGTAAAGCCTCTGTGACACCATGCTCTATATTCTCTGTATCAGGTTGGTACCTCCAGGTTCCGTGCTGAGGCTATGGGGAACGAGAATAGCGCCCCACCTGCTGCAGGAGCATGGCCCGATCTGCAGCACAAGAAGCGAAATGCCACTGCCGAGCTGGGCAGGGACCGCCCAGGGGTAATTTTTTTAACCAACTTACCATGATGTAGTCTGAATCTGATACTCCCTCAGATCCAAATTAATTGACTCAACTATCTGTAGATACGGATGTATCTAGATGTGTTTTAGCTCTAGATACTACTGCCTCCATCCCAAAGCTTTGGGCTTATATTATTTTTAGAAAGTCAAACTATACCATGTTTGACTAAGCTTTTACCAAAAATCAGTAACATGCAAAATACAAAATTAATATCATTAAATAGATAATAAAATATATTTTCCTACGGTATCTACACAGTATTATATTTGTTGATAGAATGTTCTAAAATTTTGGTCAAACTTTGCTTGTTTTGATTTCTCAAAAATAAATAAGGCTTAAGCTTTTGGATGGTGGTAGTACATTCATATCTAGACAAAGCTGAGTTAACTAGTTTTTTGTCTGTCCATAGCTAGTGTTCACGCTGCAAAAGGCTAAGAGCATCCACTATATGCATCAGTCTATCTCATACAGTAATTCAATATCACTGCTGAGGTCTGCCTTTTGTTTTGCTATTCATATGCAGACTGAAACTTTAGGGCCTTTACTCAAAAGGAAGATCAAAACTGCGGCTGATCAGGCTGCCAGTATGTTGATGCCGCCCCCATCTTCTAAATGCCTCTACAAGCACAAGGCCACGCACCAGCTGGGTGGTGATCTTTTAATGAATATGGTATATTTTCTTAATCCACAAAACATGCCTTGATTTTTCTCTGTTTATTGTCGGTTTTTTCTATGCTTGCCAAAAGTTTACAACAACAACAACAACAACAAGCCTTTCAGTCCCAAACAAGTTGGGGTAGGCTAGAGTTGAAACCCATAAGATCTCGAAGCCAAAAGTTTAGAAACACCAAATTCGTTTGCTTACAATCATCATACAGTAATGTTCATCTACTCCAGTTCCCCTAACCCAACATAAAATGATGTTAATTTCGATTTTTAGATTAAAAGAGCACCATTAGGCGCTGTTAATTACGACTTTGAGATTAAAATGTCATTTGCAATTGTTAATTACAATTTTGAGACAATTGGTTAGTTTAACCTCGATCTCTTCTGCTCTCCATTTTTCCCAACCGAACAAAAATGTAACCATTCCATTCCTCTGAAATGGAACCATTCCATTCCATTCCACGCTGTTTCAGAACCGAACACACCCTTGCATTGTTGTGAACTGTTGTCCATACACGGCCATACCCTTCCACTTACATCTAGCACTATATGCATCAGTCTGTCTCAGAGTCATTCAATATCACTGCTGAGATCTGTTCCCATTCTTATGCAGGCTGAAACTGCTGCGCCTTTACTCAAGTGGATGCAAAATGGGGCTAATGAGGCTGCTGTGAGGACGATGGTGCCGGCACCATCTTCCGAAAACCTCTACAAGCACGAGGCCATGGGCCAGCTGGGTGGTGACCTTTTAATGAATCTGGTATATTTTCTTAATCCACATACATGATTTCATTATTATCTGTTTAATTACTGTTGGCTTTGTCTAATGCTTACCAAAAGTTCAGAAACACTGCGTTTGCTTACAATCATCATACACTAATTTTTCACTTTTCAGTCTGTCTCATCCAGTATATAAACTGTTGATTTCCATTGGCTTCTTTTGTAATCATTTGCATTGTTGTCAACTGTTCTCTATGCACAACCCTATTCTTCCACTTACACCCCGCACTATTTGCATCAGTCTATCTCATAGATTTATTAAATATCAATGATGAGTTCTGTTGCTATTCATATGCAGGATGAAACTTCTGTTCCTCTACTCAAATGGATAAAAAATGATCCTGATGAGGCTGCTGTGAAGACGATGGTGCTGCCACCATCTTCTGAAAACCTCCTCAAGCACAAGGCCACGGGCCAGCTGGGTGGTACCCTTTTCAGTAAGCAGGTATATTTTCTTAATCCTCATACATGATTTGATTTTTGTCTGTTTATTGCCGGCTTTGTCTAATGCTTACCAATAGTTCAGAAACACACACACCTATTCTTCCACTTACATCCAGCACTATATGCATCAGTGTCTCATAGATTCATTTTATATATCACTGCTGATGTCTGTTGCTCTTCAATTTTTATATGCAGACTGAAACTGCTAAGCCTTCATTGGTCAAAAGGATTGCAACTGCTGCTGATGAGGCATCTGCAGAGGCTGCCACCAAGTTACTGTCAGCCCCACCTTCTGGATGCTTATATAAGCTCAAGTCCAAGGATCAGCCGGGCCGTAACCATCCAAGGGTTCGGGTATATTTTCTTAAGCCACATATACATGCCATGATTTATGTCTGATATTACCACTGCTCTGTCTAATGCTTTTTGGAATTCGGAAACACCAAATTAGCATGCTTATATTCATCATACACTAATTTTTCACTGTTCAGTTTGTAACATAGTGTTATGCACTTGCTTGTCAACATTTGCATTGCTCTGAACTATGCACTTTACACAACCTAATTCTTCCACTTACGTTCAGCGCTACGCACCAGTAGTACCTCCCATGTTTCCTTCACCATCCCGATGCCGAGCTTGCGGGAATATGGCGGGCCCATGTACATACCCCGCATATAACACCTCCTATGGCTCTATCTACCTTTCTAGTAGCTCCTTCACAGAGTTACAGGTATGTATTCTCAGTGGTTTAGCATGAATTGGCATATAGTAAAGTCTTGTTTTTAGTCTTCCTGCTTCTTACATTTGTATCAATTTTCACATGCAGACTGTACCTTGTGAACTTCGTCCAATGATTAACCAGATGTGTCCGCATGAAGGATCTTTCACTATGCATGGCAATGGCAAATTGATGAACACCTACACGGTCTATGAGGTGTATGTCTACAAGACGCAGGCCATCACATATTTGTATGGACATGATTGGAGAAAGTTTGCTTTTGACTACGGTCTGAAGAAGGGCGACGAGCTGAGGATCAGAAACTCAAACGGGCAGATATACGTAACTGCTTACAGAGTTGGAGACACTTCCAAATATATAATATGTAACTTTTTTCTACTCATATCTTTTGATAACTGCATTCTGAGCAGTTGTTCTAAACCATTCCCTCTGTTCTAGCTTGCTGGGTTTAACATGATCAAAGCTGCAGATCCCCTGACGGAACAGGAGCGGATGTCACAAAGGGCAACCACACCAGCACCGGCACCGGCTTCCCACTCTCCTGCATCAGCACCGGTTCCTGTACCAGCTCCGTTTACTGCATCTACCCAGCAGTCCCCTACATCAGCATTGGTTCCTGTAGAGGCCCCATATACTACACATGCCCAGCAGGCTCCTGCATCAGCACTGGTTCCTCTAGCTGCACCGTTTACTGCACCTGCCCAACAGTCTCCTGCATCAGCACCGGTTCCTCTAGAGGCACCGTTTACTTGCACCTGCCCAGCAGTCTCCTGCATCAGCACCAGCTCGTGTACCAGCCCAGGCTCATGCACCTGCCCCAGCCAGATCACCGAGGTCTCAGCTCATTGCTGTGGCCACCCGTGTGGTGACCAGGACGCATCTGAAGGCTATGTTCGTGAGTATATGACAACATAACTGCTCTTATCTTGATGTCTTCTCTGCTCAAAGTCTCACATGGTTCAGTGCATTGGTGCCATTGACTAATTTTTGGTGGTATCTCTTGCTTTGAATCAGAAATTGCCTAAAAGTATCTCCAAGGATCTCAATGCTGGCCGAAGGGGCAAGATATCCCTCGTCATGGAGAGTGAAGGTCTCACCGTGGAGGGACGGTACTCTGTCAGTCCCACAGATGGCCGCTTGGCTGTTACTTCCAGGTGGAAAAAGTTCATTGACGGTGCCAAACTTCGCATTGGATCAAAGTTGAAGGTCAAGATCTTTCGATGCCGCTGTGACATGCTGGTCATAAAGTTCGCGGTTGTCTAGTTCTGTTGTCCCATGAGCCCTTAGCAAATGCATTTGTAGTTATACTTATATAAGGTTATCTTATCTGAACTGCTAATTAATTGTATGGGTGGTAAAACTCTGGCAAGCTTTTGCTCTTAGCAAGTATGTATGTATGATCAGCTATTATGATAACTAATGTTTGTGTTCATCTTAATTTGCATTTCCCTTTTAGAAAAAAACTTAATTTCTATTTTGGCTGACCTGTTAGAGAACTATCAGATTGAACCCACAACATGATTCATATAGATTCATTACACTGAGCCACATGTCTTGACCTTGCGATACACTACTTCCATTAATTAGTGCAAGAAGGCTTACCTGAGCTGCCTGAACCATGGCAGATTCGAATCCACCTTATCTATCTAGAAATACAACCTTTGCAGAAAGAGGATTTGCAGTATGGGGAGGCTGACATTGGGGACCCATGAGCCAGCAGCGTCGTCAACGTTTTAAAGGTGGCAGGAGATCGAAAGAAAAAATAAGCCAAAAATCAGTTGGTAAACAAATTCAAGAAAAGAAACATTTACCTTTCTGAGAGTATGACATGCGGGACCCATGAGGCAGCAGCATCCTCAACTATTTCAAGGCGGCAGGGGATCAAAATAAAAAAGGAAATAGCCAGAAATTAATTAGGGTAAAAAATAAATCCATCAAAGGAAACTTTTATTGTTCATAGAGGATGACATGTGGGACCGACTTGCCAGCTGCGTCGTCATCGTTTCAAAGGGGGCAGGGGATCAAAAGAAAAAGACAAATAGCCAGAAATTAGGGGAAAAAATAAATCCAACAAAGAAAACTTTTATTGTTCATAGAGGATGACATGCGGGACCCATGAGCCAGCAGCTTCCTCAACGTTTCAAAGTCGGCATGAGATTGAAAGAAAAAGTCAAGTGACATAATATCAGGAGCCAAAAATAATCCAAGAAAAGAAACTTTATTGTACATAGAGGATGACATGCGGGTCCCATTTTGTAGCAGCGGTCTCAACGCTTCCAAGGCGGCACAGGACCGAAAAGAAAAATGAAGTAGCCAGAAATCAGGGTGTGAAAAAAATCCAAGAAAAGAAAGATTTTAATTGGGCTGTATCTGGACATCTGGGCCTTCGAACTATACTGCTGGGCCTTTTGACTCGTACAATTTCAGCCCACTCCAAAACAGGAAAGGTCGGATTTTTCTCAAAAAAAAAAACAGGAAAGTCCTATGCTTCGCAAAAACAAAAAACAAGGAGATTCAACATATAAGTTTGTTTATGTAGATATAAAGATTTAATTTATCCGTTTGCAATAGCTCAGAGCGAAATACAACGTTTATTGTCTGCAAAATAAAATATCACATGTTTCTTGTACGGGGAGGCTGACATCGGGGACCCATGAGCCAGCAGCGGAGTCAACGTTTCAAAGGCGGCAGGGGATCGAAAATAAAAAAAGCCAAAAATCAGTTGGTAAAAAAATACAAGAAAAGAAAACATTTATCGTTCTGAGAGGATGACATGCGGGACCCATGAGGCAGCAGCATCCTCAACGTTTCAAAGTCGGCATGAGATCGAAAGAAAAAGGCAAGTGACATAATATCAGGAGCCAAAAATAATCCAAGAAAAGAAACTTTATTGTACATAGAGGATGACATGCGGGTCCCATTTTGTAGCAGCGGTCTCAACGTTTCCAAGGCGGCACAGGACCAAAAGAAAAATGAGGCAGACATTCTCAACAATTCCAAGGCGGCAGGGGATCAAAAGAAAAATAAAGGAAATAGCCAGAAATTAATTAGGGGTCAAAAATAAATCCACCAAAGGAAACTTTTATTGTTCATAGAGGATGACATGTGGGACCGACCTGCCAACAGCGTCCTCATCGTTTCAACGGAGGCAGGGGATCAAAAGAAAAAGGCAAATAGCCAGAAATTAGGGGTAAAAAATAACTCCAAGAAAGGAAACTTTTATTGTTCGTAGAGGATGACATGCGGGACCCATGAGCCAGCAGCTTACTCAACGTTTCAAAGGCGGCATGAGATCGAAAGAAAAAGCAAGTGACCAAATATCAGGAGCCAAAAATAATCCAAGATTTATTGTACATAGAGGATGACATGTGGGTCCCATTTTGCAGCAGCGGTCTCAATGTTTGTAATGCGGCTTGAGATCAAAAGAAAAAGAAAGTAGCTAGTAATTAGGGGGTGAAAAAAAATCCAAGAAAAGAAAGTTGATGGACATAGAGGATGACATGCGGGTCCCTTGAGCCAACAGCTTACTCAACGTTTCAAAGGGGGCAGGGGATCAAAAGAAAAAGGCAAGCCAAAAATCAGAGGGTGAAAAAAAATCCAACAAAGGAAACTTTTATAGCACATAGAGGATGACATGCGGGTCCCATGAGCCAGCAGGTTCCTCAACGTTTCAAACGTGGCATGAGATCGAAAGAAAAAGGCAAGTGCCCAAATATGAGGAGCCAAAAATAATTCAAGAAAAGAAAGTTTTATAGTACATAGAGGATGACATGCGGGTCCCATTTAGCAGCAGCGGTATCACTGTTTGAGAGGCAGGGATCGAAAGAAAAAGTCAAGTGACCAAATATGAGGTGCCAAAAAATCCAAGAAAAGAAAGTTTTATAGTACATAGAGGATGACATGCGGGTCCCATTTAGCAGCAGCGGTATCACCGTTTGAGAGGCAGCAGGGGATCGAAAGAAAAAGTCAAGTGACCAAATATGAGGTGCCAAAAAATCCAAGAAAAGAAAGTTTTATAGTACATAGAGGATGACATGCGGGTCCCATTTAGCAGCAGCGGTATCACCGTTTGAGAGGCGGCAGGTGATCGAAAGAAAAAGTCAAGTGAAATATGAGGTGCCAAAAAAAAATCCAAGAAAAGAAATTTTATAGTACATAGAGGATGACATGCGGGTCCCATTTAGCAGCAGCGTATCACCGTTTGAGAGGCGGCGAGGAAAGAAAAAGGTAAGTGACCAAATATGAGGTGCCAAAAATAATTCAAGAAAAGAAAGTTTTATAGTACATAGAGGATGACATGCGGGTCCCAGTTAAGCGGTATCACCGTTTGAGAGGCGGCAGGATCGAAAGAAAAAGGCAAGTGACCAAATTTGAGGTGCCAAAAATAATCGGAAAAGAAAGTTTTATAGTACATTGAGGATGACATGCGGGTCCCATTAGCAGCAGCGGTATCACCGTTTGAGAGGCGGCAGGGGATCGAAAGAAAAGGCAAGTGACCAAATTTGAGGTGCCAAAAATAATCCAGGAAAAGAAAGTTTTATAGTACATTGAGGATGACATGCGGGTCCCATTAGCAGCAGCATATCCGTTTGAGAGGCGGGGGATCGAAAGAAAAAGGTAAGTGACCAAATATGAGGTGCCAAAAATAATTCAAGAAAAGAAAGTTTTATAGTACATAGAGGATGACATGCGGGTCCCGTTAGCAGCGGTATCACCGTTTGAGAGGCGGCAGGGGATCGAAAGAAAAAGGCAAGTGACCAAATTTGAGGTGCCAAAAAAAACTCCAAGAAAAGAAAGTTGATTGCACATAGAGGATGACATGCGGGTCCCATTTAGCAGCAGCGGTCTCAACGTTTCCAAGGCGGCAAGGGATCAAAAGAAAAAGGAAGTAGCCAGAAATCAGGGGGTCAAAAAAATCCAAGAATAGAAAGAATTTTGGTTCATAGAGGATGACATGCGGGACCCATGATCCTGCATCGTAAACGGCTCGATCGGAGAACGTTGAACGAGATGGCGCGATGTAGAAAAAAAACAATGCCAGAGAGGCTGCCATCTGGGCCCTACATCCCTCGGCGGTGCGGATTTGCGTTGACTCGGCCGGCGAACCCGAGATTTCGAGATGCACCACGTCCCGGGCCACCATACGCCACGTTTTGGCCGCTTTCGTCGGGCTAGGTGGCCTCAAAAACGAGAAAAAAAAGTTTTGACATGCACCACGGAGGGACCAAAATCGTCGGCCATGGTACACCAGCAACCACGGCGCGACTTCAACTTCGTCGGCCATGGCAACTTTTCTTGTAGTGATTTAAACAAGTTTAATAAACATGAATATGAAATTTCCATGATTTATACCAAAAACCACTTCTCTTCATGCTTGACTTCATAAGTTAGGGTTTAGGGATATATAGGGGGTAGATTCATCATGATTTTTCTGGGTTGAATATGTCCATAGCTTGTTTATCAACTTAATTGAATGCTTACTATATGACATATATAAGAAGACTATGTGCCTTGATTTTTCATTTTTTTAAATTATGCCCATTTGAATCTTGGTCAAATCCTAGGTTTGAGCAAGATTTAAACAAGATTAAAACATGAAAATGAAAAATTAAGCCTTGATCCTTCTTATTCACTCCAAAATGAAGCTTTTGGGAGGGTTTTTGAGATATCCAGGTTTGAAACCCAAAACCACTTCTCTTCATGCATAGTTTAGGGTTAGGTGTAGATACATGAATTTTTGGTTTATAGTAAGCATTCAAGTTGATAAACAAGGTTTAGACATATTCAAACTAGAAAAATCATGTATATACCCCCTAAGGCTAAACTCTGTGATATATATGAAGTCAAGCATATAAGAGGAATGGTTTTGGGTTTCAAACATGGAAAATTCAAAAACCCTCCCAAAAGCTTCATTTTTTGAGTGAATAAGAAGGATCCAGGCTTACTTTTTCATTTTCATGTTACTGACTTGTTTAATTCTTGGTCAAACCTAGGATTTGACCAAGATTCAAATAGGCATAAAAATTCAATAAAGAATTCAAAAAATGAAAAACCAAAGCACATAATTAAGCTTCTTAAGTTATAGTAAGCATTCATGTTGATCAAGAGAGTCTATACATATTTAAACATTACAAATCATGTATATACCCCAACCCTAAACTCTGTCTAATGAAGTCAAGGACGAAGAGAAGTGGTTTTTTTTTTTTGAATTTTTATGCCCATTTGAATCTTGGTCAAATCCTTGCAGGTTTGACCAATATTTAAACAAGTTTAAAACATGAAAATGAAAAGTAAGTGTGGATCCTTCTTATTCACTCCAAAATGAAGCTTTTGGGAGGTTTTTTTAAATTTTCCATGTTCGAAACCCAAAATGATATCTCTCCGTGCTTTACTTCATAAGACAAAGTTTAGGGGTAGGGGGTAGATACATGATTTTTCTGGTTTGAATATGTCTAGACCTTGTTTATCAACTTGAATGCTTATTATGTGACATCAAAAGACTATGTGTTTAGTTTTTTTTTGAATTTGTTATGCCCATTTGAATCTTGGTCAAATCCTAGGTTTGACCAAGATTTAAACCAGTTTAAAACATGAAAATGAAAAGTAAGCCTGGATTCTTCTTAGTCCCTCCAAAATGAAGCTTTTGGGAGGTTTTTTAAATTTCCATGTTTGAAACCCAAAACCACTCCTCTTAATGCTTGACTTCATAAGACAGAGTTTAGGGTTAGGGGCCAAGTATATACATGATTTTTCTTGTTTAAATATGTCTAGACTTTGTTTATCAACTTGAATGCTTACTATATGACATCAAAAGACTATGTGTTTGGTTTTGATTTTTTTGAATTTGTTATGTCCATTTGAATCTTGGTCAAATCCTAGGTTTGACCAAGATTTAAACCAATTTAAAACATGAAAATGAAAATGAAAGCCTGGATTCTTCTTAGTCACTCCAAAATGAAGCTTTTGGGAGTTTTTTCAATTTCCAATGTTTGAAACCCAAAACCACTTTTCTTCATGCTTGACTTCATAAGACAGAGTTTAGGGTTAGGGGGTATATACAATATTTTTCTGGTTTGAATATGTCTAGACTTCGTTGATCAACTGTAATGTTACTATATGACATAAGAAGCTTATGTGCTTTGGTTTTTTTTTGATTTCTTTTTTGAATTTTTATGCCCACTTGAATCCTGGTCAGATCCTTTGTTTGACCAAGATTTAAACAAGTTAAAACATGAAAATGAAAAAGTAAGCCTGGCTCCTTCTTAGTCATGAAAATGAGTTAACTTGGCTTTCCAACCCTTGAATCCATAGGAAACTTTGTACTAATGCAGTATAATAATCACTCGAGTTTTTACACCAACAGGTCTGTCACTTACGTGTGGTGCCCATGCGTGAGGTCCCAAACTTCAGTGAGCACAAGTCACATGCGGTAGGCAGGCAAAATACCCGATCAATCCGGGCGGTGGCTGTTAAGGACCCGATCGCATTTCTTGCTTTCAGACTGGGGTCTACCATGTAAGAAGTTTGTTCCTTTTGGATGCATCACTCGTATTTGCAAGTTTTTTGGGGGTCCCGCAAATTCAGGGTAGCATCATGCCCCCCTTCCCACGCCAACACAAACAGAGTTCAACACAACCTAATTAAGCAAGGTTCAACACAGACATAGTTCAACAACCCCTAATTAAGCTAATAGGTTCACCACAAACGCTGCTGAGCAGCAAACATAAACAGAGTTCAACAAAAGATGCTGCTTTTGAAGCAGTAGGAGAGACAAACATGCACAACAGTTACGGAGTATATTTACCATCTTCTTCCTGGTCCCGCTTCTTCTGCTTCTTGCTGCCCATACCTTTAATCTTTGGTGGCTTGGGCTTGGGAGGAGGCACACGACCGGTCTCGATAGCTTGGTTCAATTTCTTCCTTAGGAATAGCCCATATGCCATGTGGTTGGCTATGAAGCCGGATCGGTTAACAGTTTCCCCAACTTTGAGACAGCCGGACCCACCGGCTTCGGCATGCTGCAGGACGCTTCGAAAGTCAACCTTTATGCTCTTTGTGCAGAAGGGGCAGCTGTTCCTGGCACCAGTCCAGGGTTCACTCCAATACTTGTCGAACTTCCCCGCCTTAAGCTTGTTGAGAGTGGCCCTGGCCTTCCTATGACGCGACTCGACATCGCTGTCAACCTCATCAGTAGCAACCTGATACATGCCAAATAAACAGGTGAAGCAAATATGTAGCAGTTGCAACTAATAATGAATATGAATCTAAAAAGATTCTGACGCTAATTCAAAACCCTATAGCGCAAAAAAAAGAGGGAGAGACCATAGAGCAAATCGATACAGGGCTATGTTAAATAAGGGAGAGAGGTGAATCGGATGTGAAGCAAATATGTAGCAGTTGCAACTAATACTGAATATGAATCTAAAAAGATTCTGACGCTAATTCAAAACGCTATAGCGCAAAAAAAAGAGGGAGAGACCATAGCGCAAATCGATACAGGGCTATGTTGAATAAGGGAGAGAGGTGAATCGGAACATACTTCCTCCCCCTCGTCGACGATATTCTCGTCGAAGGTCGGCGGCGGCGGTTCAAAGATGAGTTCAACCTCGTCCTCGTCATCTAGGGGATGCTTCCCAAGAGAGTGGACCCATCTACCAACAGCATCAGATGCCGATGAGCGACCGATGGCCCGACCTTCGGCAATGGCCTCCGCTTCGTCTTTGGCATCCGCTGCGGCAATGATCGCCGCCGTTGCGGCCATGCGTGCTGCGGTCGCGGCTCTGCACGCCTCCTCTGCGGCTAAGGCCAGCCGCGCGGCTTTCGCTTTCGCTGCGTTGACGGCGTCGGTTGGGCTCTCCATCGGTGGAATGGGAAGGGGAAGTGAAGAGAGGGTTTTTTCCTAGTCCGTGGAGAGAGGGAGAAGTGTGGACGTGAAATGGATAACTGACGATATTTCAAGATTTGGGAGACATAGCACGAACCGGCAGATGACAGCGCGTGGGTGCATTACCTCATAGCCTCTGTCCTAGAAAGAGCGTACGTGTGGGTTTTCAAGGCATATTAAGGATTTTATTATTACATTGGGAAACTGTCATCGACCATCACTTTCCTCTTCAACTTTTCCACCTCCAATGATCTAAATGCATGTAGTAAATAAGAAAACCATATTATGCTAAATACTACTACCTCCATCCCAAAGCGTAAGGCTTATATTATTTTTAGAAGCTCAAACTATGTCAAGGTAAACTAAGATTTTACCAAAAATCATTATCATGCAAAATACAAAATTAATATCAATACATAGACAACGATTTTTTTTGGTATGGTATCTACAAAATATTATATTAGTTGATAGATTGTTCTAAATTTTCGTCAACCTTTACTTGCTTTGACTCTTAAAAAAAGACTTAAGCTTTGTGATGGAGGTAGTACGTACTAGTCGTGAAGAAACTATATCCCTCGTGATGAGAAAGAAATATTTTTTACTACCACTCTTTTGTGGACAAATTTTGAAGTGCATTGCAAAACGAGAAGTACACTCTTTTATGGACAAATTTTAACTCTACACCCATTATTTCAGGATGGAGGGAGTATAACCCAACTTGTTTTTTTCTTCTGGGCACTACACTGCTTTTTCCCTGTGCAATGCTTGGTTCTACCCTTTTTCTCAATGTAATGGTCACTTTAAGTCATTTTTTCCCACACACATTTATTTTGTACTTCTCTACAGTGTTGACCGTGCTACTACTATTTGTGTTAGTGCGCCAAAAACAAAATGTTATTTTTTAAGTGCCAAATTAATCTAGGGCGTTGGTTGTGAATCGGTGAACAAAAAAGAGATAGCCCAAAAGAGGAACACACCAAGGTACAAAAACTAGTATATATGCATGTTTCTATGTACATATATATGACCCTGGGTTTGTAGATAAAAAACATTCATATATGCGCTTACTATTAATATACATAAGTTTATGCTGATTCTCTTGGTTTAGGTATATATATGGTTAGGCATCACTACTAATTCAGAAAAAAACAAAAATGTAACTCTTCAAGTGAAGTCATTTTAAGTGACCTAACAACTAAAATTCATATATAGGATTTGTATAGGAATTATGTAGGATTTAGATCACATGTGAATTTTCCCCACACTAGTTGTTTGATTCATAGGAACATATCCTATAGGAATCTTGCAGTGCAAATCCTATAAGAATAAAACATTAGGTCATACCTCATGGAAAATTTCCTTTGGCACAATCAAACACAACTCATCTTCCTATATGATTCAACTAGCCATTAAATCTCAATCCTATGTTTTCCATATTTCTATGGTTTTCCCATCCTATGAATCAAAGGAGCCTTAGGGCTTATATCTTTTTTTAGAAAGGCAAACTATGTTAAGATTGGCCAAGTTTTACGAAAAACCTTTAACATGCAAAATACAAAGTTGAGTCATTTCGTTTGAATCGGAGGGAGTACATTTGACGTTATGGTACTATTTGACAGCTGCTTGGCACTGTATTTTTTTTCGAACCAAACTTCCCCCTTCATGAAGCTTTTATTTTAGCTTCAGTGACTTGATACATCCATATATCTAGACAAAGTTGAGTCAATTCATTTGAATCAGAGGGAGTACATTTGACTATATGGGTATTGTTTGACAACTGCTTGGCACTGTCTTCTTTTTTGAACCAAACTGCCCCCTTCACGAAGCTTTTATTTTGGGATAGAGCTTCACTGACTTGATACTTCCAAGTTTCACAGTGACTTGGTGCCACCATCCACCATCCATCTCAGATCCAATGTATGCGATCGACTTAGAATTTAAACTAAATAATTATTATAATTGCTCAGAAATATTTCAAGAACTTCCAGTTAATCGTGCATATTTCGATTTATATTTTGGTGAAGTTTCATTCGATTTGAATCAAAGGTTTGTGAGCAAATATATACTCCCTCCGGTTCATATTAATTGACTCTAATATGGATGTACTAGACACATTTTAGTTCTAGATACATCCATATTGAAGTCAATTAATATGAATCAGAGGGAGTATTTAGTTTAAACTAGTGCTCGTATACGTAAAAAGCTCTTTAATCACAAGCTAATCGTCCGAGTGGGATGAAATATTCACAGATTTTAGAACAAGGCATCTACATTTTACTGGATTTTTTTCGTAATTTTTGTTTTTAGGTTCGAAATAAGAGATTAGTTTGGAACGTTGGATCTCAAATGGTTGGTAGATGGTGGCACCAAGTCACAATGAGATTTGGAGACTTCAAGTCACTGCAGCTCTTTCTTTTATTTTAGTATCCATACTCCACTCCAAGGCATGTATAAAAAAAAGAACCCATCCCGTTCTCGTTTTCCCGATCACTCTTCTCTGAAGATGGAGGAGGCCCTCTTCTTGTGCCCCCTCTGCCTGCTGCCCTTCAAACCCCCCATATCCAAGGTCGCTCCCTTCCGATTTCATTCTTAGGTTCACCTGTGAGAAATGTCAATGACAACTGATGCCACGTACGTTGTTCCGTGCAGTGCAAGGGCGGTCATATGGGCTGTCGGCGCTGCGTCGGCGAGCTTGCGCCGAACCCGTGCAAGAAGTGCGAGCAGCCGGCGTGGTTGCCGCCGTCGAATCGATCTGGGCCAAGATTGCCGCCGTCGAATCGATCTGGGGCAATGGTCAAGTGCGTCGGCTGCCAGAGCTTGGTCGCCTCCACGGAGTCCTACAAGCACTATATCGCGTGCCCGCATGGTCCGTGCGGCTGCACAGAGGCCATCAATACCGGCTGCAGCTTCACCGGCCCGCCGCGGGAGCTCCTGGTACACCTCCAAGCATCCCACTCCATCCCAGTGTTTACGTTCCAGTATGGCATACCCGCCTGGTGCATAGTTCGTCTTCCGGTACAACCGCGGGGACACCTGTTCATCGGCAGTGGGGAAGAAGACGGTAGCGTGTTCGCCATCACCGTTGGAGCGCTCGGCCCGACCACCATTGTGTCCTGTGTGTGCATCAGGTCGGCCGCGTGCTTGTTTCCGATGTACAAGGCGCAGCTGTTGGTGATTGGTCCGCCGGCGCCGGCGACGGCTGGGACCAGTGACCTCTCGACGGACACCTTGATGGCGGTAATCGAGCCGACGAGCTCCCCGACGCCTAGCTCGATCATGTTGCAGCAGCTCACTTCTTTCCTGGCGGTGCCGCCCCGTTACGCGAAGCAGAATGGAGGGCAGCGTGTGTTGCCTATCTGCGTTTGCATCAACAAGAAGGTTATACAATAATCTTCGTTTAGTCATACTGCAATGTAGTTACTCGAAGATCGGAGGGAGTAGTTTAGTTCGAAGTAGGGTTCGTTCGGATGTATTTTGGACTTGTATAGTAGTACTACTACTCCAGAACTATTACTAGCTAGTTGGAGTGCTAGAATGCAGCTCGGAGTATTATAGTATTTTGGCAGTACTACTAGTTATGTATGTGACTGCAAATTCAAACTAAAATGGACTATTTCTTGCTAATGTTGTTCTTTTGGAGTCATCATTTTTTTCTGAACGTGTTAACTATGCTATTGTCTAAGGATTCGTTTAGATTTCTTTGGTTGAATTCATATTTCGTCTCTTCCTAATTTGGCAAAACTGCACTGTCATGGGCATTCTTACAAGGTCGCTGAAGTTTCAAAGTTTCTTAATGTATATTGCGTAGGGTGTACCCCCTTAACATGGATCTGTTGCATTTTTGGGTTGTATTTTTTTTGGCAATTTTCAGGACCATAAAATAGCACGCCTTCAGTTGAAATTTGAATTAGTGGCCGATACTAGCATGGAGTAGTGAAGTTTTTTTGTACTCCCTCGGTCCCACCAAAAGTGTCTCACCTTTGTTAAAATTTAGATGGATAGATGTATTTTTTTTACAAAGTTGAGACAACTTTGGTGGGACGGAGCCACGGAGTCGTAGTTGATGGCGAGAAGGTTGATGCCTTGCTAGGTTGGTGTACGTTGCAAAAAGAACAAGGTTGGTGTGTATTTGTTTTATTTGTTCACCATAATACTGACATGGCCATCGATTTGATTAGACAACACAAGCCTGGGATGTTTCACTTATTTATTGTAGGAAGCACGATTAATGTTCTGTAATGATGGGGCTACTCCTATAGTCCGTCTGCTCGGCTCCTACTCGGGTGTCGGGTCACATTCACACTCTCCTCTTTTTTTGAACACATTCACACTCTCCTCTTTTTTTGAACACATTCACACTCTCCTCGAAACTGCAGTAGGCAGTATATGAGCGTCTCGGTTCACCTCCGTCGTCTATCCCCACTCCGCCCATCTTCCATAGCACGCGCCTGCGTCTCCGCCATGGCGCTTTCGCATCCTATCCAGCAGTGCCCAGTTTGAGAGCCTCTGTTCTCCAACTCAAACCCCCACCTGCCGCCATTGATCGCCATCTCTCTCCCAAAGTTCGAATCAGTAGATCGCCCAAGAAAATACCAACCCCATTGTACCACCTGCCTCATTGCGATGGCGAAATCGAGCAGGGTCTGTGGATCTGGGCTGTTTCACAAGGTGTTTACGGAAGGCCCCCTTGAAGTGCTCATCAGCCAGTGCGACGCCATCACCGCCGCGTCCCTAGTCGGTTCCTCCAAAAGTATTCTTCAGTCAGCCAAATACAGTGCCACTCTGCCTGCTTCTCAGCCGTTTGGCCTTCCGTGTGTTCTCTGTTGTGACCCGGCGGATAAACCATGGGCGGTGTTCAAGGAGGATTTGCCGGTGCACAGCAAGTGCAAACTACTGCCGCTGGACAGGTTCTCCTATGATGGCCTAATGCCACACGGTAAGGATGAGGAGCGGGCAGGCGCCAATGGAGATTGGATCGCCATGGTTGGCCCCGAAGGCAAGTGGAACCTCCTCAATGTCTACACTCATCGCAAGATTAAGCTTCCATCTTTGAGGGACAAGTTGGAAACCACACACAATCCACTTATATTCGAGTATCAGCGTTCTGCTATTCAACTGCAGAAGATAGCTATTTGCCAAGTTCCTACAGCTGCTAGGGGGTATCAAGATTTCTCCCTTGTCGCAATCTTCGACTTTGCAATTGCCTACCTCCATGGCGAATATCCTCGTGCATGGATATTTCTTGAAAACCAGTTTCAGTACGGCGCCATATACTGCGATGCAATTATACATAACGGACTTGTGTTCGCCGTTACTGAGCTTGGAAATGTTTATGCATGGGATCCTAATCAATTTGGTAACATTTCCTCCCTATCTTTTTTATATACGTAACTTATATAGTATTTCACCTCTTATTTGTTGAACTGTCTTGGCATCTTTTGGCTTAAAGGAATTCCATAGGCGCACACCATAACCCTCTTGTGGTATGGACATATATAGAATTTAACATCTATAGGAATTTTAGTATGGTCTAATGTGCATGTTGTTCCTTAGGAAAAAGGCCCCCTAGTAATTAAGTTTCTTTATTATTACTCCCTAGAAAATTTAAGGTAGAGTAGAAATAGAATCAATAAAGGTGCCATGCAATATTGATAAAAACTTTCATTTGTTTATATTCCCCCGGTTCTAGAGAATAAGGAGTACTATATTCAAACCATCTAAAATTTGGACCAATATTTTCGGGAACATGTTTTAAATCCATATGAAGTTTTACCAAGATGTTCGAAATATATTTCAAACCATCTTATGTTCGACCATGATTTTATAAAGTACTAGTATTGGCATCCCAATATCAAATCAATATCACTAGTAGATAAATCATGAAATATATTTTCATGTGACGTGTTCTTTCCTTTTTCAAGGTCCTATAGTGCTCCCTGCTCCATTCATTCCGTGGACGGCTGGATTTGATGACGATGATGATTTTGACTCTAATAGTCGTACGTGGTGGCTGGCAAGATCTCAAGATCGTTCTAGACTTCTCCTGGTCTATGCACGTGGCGTAATGGATTTTGACGCTGACGGTGCTCCAACTCATTATGATAGTACCCCTTCTGTCCATTGCGGTCGCGCTGTTCACAGCTATTCGGGGTATACCTGCATTGTATTCTCGAATGACACTAGTCGGTTACTTCCAGCCAACCCGTGGGAAAGGGTTACTAATCTTGGAGACTATTCTATGTTCCTTGGGTTGAACTATCCGATTTTCATGCCAGTGGGTGGTGCAACATTTCCCCCAGGATATTTGACAAGAAGAAACTGCATCTACACCACGCCTCAGGCCATTGGCTCTCAGTTTGACACATCACATCAAGAAATTTTCCGCTTCAGTCTAAATGGCGAAGACCACCAAAGCATATCTTTCTCAAGCAGCGGTCCAGGGGCCAACTGGCATACGGGGTTTTGGTTCATCCCAAGCTACACCAACGCGCTGGACTGGAACAAAGACAATCAGAGTTAGGGATATTTATGTAATAGTAGGATCATACTACTAGCTAGCTCAGTTGGTCTTGACTCCTATTTAACTATTTATAGCTAATGTACTTAGGTGATAAATTTATGCTATTTGCATGAACCCAGGCGCTTCTTTTAATTTGATCAAATACGGTCTATACACATGCATGGCTGTTTGGCTGTTTCAGTGTCCCTAGAGGCATACATATATACTGTTATTTAGCAATCTTTATTACAGTACAAAGGTCTTAACCTCATGGTTCACAGAAAGTATAAACGTAGATCAACCATCTAAACATAGAAGACATTCTAGTGTATGATTCTTACATATACACATCAACATCCTATCAGAAAATCTTAATGTGAATTGTACTGGCTGTACAAACCCGTGCATCATTCTCTAGCCGGTTGCACCCAAAAACCAAATCGTGGTACTTCATAGTTGACTGTATGTAGGACAACATACAGATCCAATGCGAAGCCATGGGTATCACCTGCATGACAGAACCATATTTCACATGGTTGGAGGTACTCCATATGGCATTTAAAATCATTCCTTGTCTTTCATATGGTCCTAAAAATAGTACAGTTGGATTTGTGGGTTTTAATTTTTTATTAACACACTCAATTGATTGCCCAAACATTGATTAATAATATTATTAAGGGGTGTGATGTTGAAAGCCATAAGAACAATGTGCCAAACAATCTTTGCTAGCGGACGGTAAATGTATACCCATCAGAAATAATCAGCAGACGTGCATGTTTCTTTGGTCAGAATAACTGCTGCACCATCTTAAAAGTAAATGGCATGACCATTTATTTGATTTGATAGCGTGCAGCTAGATGGCGTACATTACTATCTCTACTTCCTTGGGTCGCCCAAATCTGGAGTACTAAAAGCAAATCCTGGTGATTCATTTGACAAGACAACACAGATGCGACCAAATTTCTCCGTCCATATTATTATAATAATCTGGAGTGCGTTGCCTCGTTGCCTTCCAAGAGAAGCTGCATTCCTTGCCAAAAAAGAGAGAGAGGCTGTATTTATAACTATCTCACCGGCCGCCACTAGTACAAACCATCACTCCCTCTCCACCTCCACCTCCATCTCTTCCCTAGTAGCTCCACCTCCATATCGGCGACGGACCACAATCGCGCGGCTTCGACTTCCTCTTCGACGGCGGCGGCGACAGAGGCGTGAGGCACCTTCTCCGCGGCGCATCACTCATCCTCGTCCCGCGGCAACAATGGCTGTATGTGAAATCACCATACCCTTTTGTATGGTAGAGATGATGATGTGCGGATAAAATTTTATTGGCGGTTGCTCATCCTTGTTTGAATATTTGGTGTAGATTCACATCTAGGGCAGGGTGTCAAGCGGGGTGGGTAGCGGGCTAGCTAGTTTCAGTGCGAGTGCTTTAAATCTGCTCTAATCTCAACCACTATTTGCTCTAATTTTCTGCTTTGCGGGACGATTCGCGGACGCCGCTTGCAACCCTAATCTAGGGTATTGATCCTAGTTTAGTAGACTACTAGGATTTACATGCCAATTTGTTTTTAGACTAGATCCGGATATTTGTCAATACTACTACGTACTTCTTCCGTTCGTATTTAATTGACTCTAGTTGAAAGCATCGGCAGTTCATTTTCTTCTCTCCCTCTCGTCGACTAATTAAAACCGAACAGAGGGAGTATTAGGAATCCATGTGCATCCGTACTACCAGTAAGGTATTGCGTTGTTGCAGAGGCTCAGTGTAATCAATATCTTTCGATATTAATATACTCACTTTATCAGAAAATAAATTAGTAATCCATGTTCAAACTTGCTAGTTTGATCGACGTTTGATGATGATTTGTGAGGCCATGTATGGGCCTAGTTTGTTTTGCCTGGTGGTCAGTAGGCTGATGATTTATTTTTTTGCTTGGTCGATCTGTGGTCGTTCCATGGCCACTGCTGATTAAGCATTACTAGAATCAACAATTTTTTGCTTGTCTGGTGATTGGAAGTGTATGCGCTAGCACCATCGCACGATGATTAGTCTTAATGGAGATGCAGATGTCGATCAAGAGGGAGAAACATATCTTGATCATGCATTTCTCACGAGATTACTTGGTGATTGGAAGTAGAATCCACAATTTGTTGTGCAAACTTCTCAACATATGCATATATTCAATGAATTGGCTTTATGTGATCAATAGTACTTCTTATTGCAGATGGATGGAGGGGAAAGAGCGAAAAAACCGATACTTAGTGAGATGACTTCTCATTCTTTGACTTCTGATATCCCAGATAACAAGGTAAATATATAGAACGACGATTCGTAGGTGATAAAAGCAGAATCCACAATTTGCCGTGCAAACTTCTCAACATATGCATATATTTGATTAATTAGTTTTATGTGATCAATAGTATTACTTATTCCAGATGGACGTAGGGGAAGGAACGAAAAAGCGGATGCTATGTGAAATGACTTCTAAATCTGTGTGTTCTGATATCCCAGATGACAAGGTAAACATATGGACCGACGCTTGTTTTGCCGCTGCCCCTGTTAGATGGCTAGATGCTCTGGTCTAATTTCTGTTCATGTGCTTATTATTGCAGAAACATAGAGTTGAAGAAAACTCTATATTGTCTGATGACAAAGGTGAAATGGCATGCCAGTCTTTTAAACCTCCGACGCCACCTTGTTTACTGTCTATGGAGACTGATGCAGCTGGACCTGGTACTGATGAGCCTATACCTGGCATCATCGTGTCACATGAAGAAGGTTGTGGATTGGGTTTACCCCCTGCTGTAGAAACTGGTGGTGCAGCTGGAGCTGCTAGTGTAGAGCCTCTAGTGAACGGTGTCGTGCCACGGGAATTCTCTGAACTGGAGCAAAACGGTTTACCTATTGTCAAGACCGATATAACTGGTGCTGATGCTGGAGTTGCTACTGATGATCCTGCACCTGAAGTATGTTTTGCATTGTTAAAACCCGTCCTGCCCAGAGTACTGACTGGTGGTGGACCTGGAGCTGGTAGGGTAGAGCCTCTAACTGAAGTGGATATTGGTGGTTTACCCTCTGTAGAGACTAGTGGTCTACCTGGAGCTGGTATTGTAGAGATTTCAGCAAGCGGTCCTGTCCGAGAACATATCTGGTCCTACTATCCCTTTAGGTTCTACCGTGCTACCGACTCCTATGAACCGGAGCATGTACCTGATGTGCCTTCTGTTGAACCTGACGCACCTGTAAGTAGTGGTGATGATCAAGAAGGATCTGCATCTCTAGGACAAGATGTCAGCTGTCATTCACCTGATTCTGAGCTGAAGTCAGCAACGGTAGCTTATATAGCACGGACTGTCCTTCAAGCTCTAAAGATCCAGTTGGGTGGTTCACAGGACCAGCTACTCCAAGCCATTGTCACTACAAAAGACCAGCCAGCATGCTTCGTCATCTCCTGCATACTGTTTGACAAGCTGAAGCACTGCAACTGGCGCATTGTTCAATCCCATCAGCATGGAGAGAGGAGCTATGTTTATGTCAAGATGATTCATGCTGATTTGGTAAGGTTCCATGATAAGATGTATGGGTGGGGTGAGGCAAGAGCCACATTTTGCAGCATTCACACAGTCTTCGCTCTTGAGCCAGACCCCATGGATGCTTACCCAGTGGTGCAGCTGTCCTGACTTGATATATGTTTTATGATCAGTATGCTGCTGTCGTGGAACTGTGATGTGGAGCTACCTTTCTTATGGTTTCTAGGCTTTTGGTTTCAACATGTATTATGGAGCTTACCTTAGGACTTTCGCATGCGTTTGGCTGTTGACCTGTAATGTTTGTGGTTGGTTGTCTAATCTACTTGGCACAATCACATTGCAAAGGCAAATGTTCCTTTTCTCTTTAATTGTTATTATGACTTATGTGTTATAACCAGGCAAGAATATGCAATCTTGGTTCTCTGACCGATATATATGTACATACAACTTTTGTTCACATAATAACACTTACACGGGAAAAGAGTAGCTTTCTCTGTTGGACAAACACCAAACCACAAAAGGGTAACAACACAATATCCAAACTAGGTACGGCACCTGTTGAGCATACATGACTTTTGTCGTAAAATCACGTTAACCAACACTAGCAGCATCTTGTTCTTTGCAAGGTGCTATGCTTATCAGTCTAATCCCAATACACAACCTACTTCAGGTGGCACGATGATGTCAGGTGCAGGTTCACCAGTACCAACTCTCTTGCATCAGTCTCCATTGAAGGTACGCCACTGCTGCAGTAGACACCATTAGCAATGCAACCTGAAGGTGTTCTTATCCTCATATCAGGATCACATAATACAGGTGTCAAGCTTCATGCACTAGCCAACACAATGAAAAGTCCGAACTAGGATAGCTAGGAAAAAAACATGAAGATCTTTTTTTCGAATCCCACGCTGAACATCTTTTTTTTAACTAATTAGGTAAGCTCCTGCTGACAAACATATTACAGCAACTCCAGCAGTGGCTCTATATTTTGGCGCTGTGGGCTGAATGGCTGATGCTGCGCATGGAGCCGGCAATAGCTTCACCGGAAGCTGCAAACTGTGGCGGCCAAATGCAGGGCTGAAACAGCGTATTTTCAGAGGCGCTATAAATGCAGCGCCAAAAACAGAATATAATGAAAAATAGAGTGCAGTAAAACAGAAGATCAAACAAAGACTAGAAATAGACATAAAATAGGATAAAATTAGCTTGATAGATACTCCGTAGTTCATATTTGTACAAAGTAGTGCGATAAAACTAAACTAAAACTCGACATCTGACGAGTCCGGTGTCGTGCCCGACACCGGATCCGACGAGAAGAGGTCAATCCAACGGGGGTCGTCCTCGCCAATGGTGGTCGGCCCGGCGAGCTGCGCTTCGATGAAGGCCCGCTTCGTCGCCTTCTCCGCCCTCCGTCGTGCGCGGTCCTCCTTCTTCGCTGCCCGCCTCGTCGCCTTCTCCGCCCTCCGTCTGCGGAAGTGCTCGTTCTCGGCGGCAACGTCCTCGGGGAAGCGGGCCGCCCACTCGCGCGCCGCGCGCTCGTCCCGCTCGGCGATGCGCAAACGGCGCTCCGTCTCGCGGCGGCGGTGCTGTTCCTCCTGTCTAACGATGTACGGCGGCGGCGCGAGATCCTCGGCCTGCTGGCGCGTCCACACGTCATGGAAATTCATCGACGATCGCGGGCGCCCGAGCCGCCACGCCACGGCGTCGTACGCGCGCGCGGCCTCGTGCGCGGTCTCGTAGGTGCCGAGGCCGATGCGCTCGCCGCCGTCACGTATCTCCGCGTAATACGTACCTTTGGGGCGCGCGCGGACGCCGCGGTACCCCGTGCCCGAGACGCGGCAGTACCGCGAGCTCGACGCGAGACGAGGCATGGCGGCGGCGGCGGAAGCGGAGCCGCGGCGGCGATATTAGGCGCAGATGGGCAAATTTCAGCAACCCGTGTCCATCTTTTTTTTTGGCAGGATTACGCCATGTACCACCTTCCAATTAGAAAATAGTACTGTTCAGCATTCCCCTGTTGGGCCCAATATTTCACTTTGGGTTGCCAACGGCCATCTACATGGTAATTGCTCTCGGCCTACTTGCTCCGGCCGTCGAAGCCCAATAACTACAAATGGGCCTTTCTGCTCATGCAATTTCGGCCCTTTTCTAATGAAACACAGATCCTATGATTGGCAAAAAAAAAAACACGGAGATTCTACATAAAAGTTGTTTTTATTTATTTTGAATTATAGGGTTCCAATTTTTGAAACTGCTCATGCCCAATATGAAAATCCTTGATCGCTCCATACCCACATGGATAACGGTATTTTTAAAAATTCATAAAGTGGATTTGAAATTTAAAACATATCCTAATAATTCCTTGATTTAATCTATCAACTTGCAAGATCTTGGAGCCAAAGAGCTTGTATTAGTCTGCGAAAATAATACTGATAAACCTGTCGTTAACAAGAAATGAAGGTTTATCGTTCAGAGAGGATGCCATGTGGGACCCATGAGACAGTACCGTCCTCAACGTTTCAAAGAAAAAGGCAAGTAGCCCGAAAATAGGGGTAAAAAATAAATCCTACAAAGGAAACATTTATTGTTCATAGAGGCTGACATGTGGGACCGATCTGCCAGCTGCATCCTCATCATTTCGAAGTCGGCAGGGATCAGAAGAAAAAGGCAAATAGCCAGAAATTAGGGGTCAAAAATAAATCCAAAAAGGAAACTTATATTCTTCATAGAGGATGACATGTGGGACCGACCTGCCAGCAGCGTCCTCATCGTTTCAAAGGCCGCAGGGGATCAAAAGAAAAAGGCAAATAGCCAGAAATTAGGGGTAAAAAAAATACAACAAAGGAAAGGTTTATTGTTCATAGAGGCTGACTTGTGGGACTCATGAGCCAGCGGCGACCTCAATTTCAAAGGCGGCATATGATCGAAAAGAAAAAGGCAAGTTAGCAAAAATCAGTGGGTAAAAAAAATCTAAGAAATGAAACTTTATTGTACAGTCCCATGAGCCAGCACCTTACTCAACGTTTCAGTGGCGGCATGAGATAGAAAGAAAAAGGAAAGTGACCAAATATCAGGAGCAAAAAATAATCCAAGAAAAGAAACTTTTATTGTACATAGATGATGACATATGGGTCCCACTTATACAAGCTCTTTCGCTCCAAGATCTTGCAAGTTGATTGTACATAGAGGATGACATGCGGGCCCCTTGTGTCAGCATCTTACTCAACGTTTCCAAGGCGGCAGGGGATCAAAAGAAAAAAGGAAGTAGCCAGAAATTAGCGGTAAACAATAACTCCAAGGAAGGAAACTTTTATTGTTCATAGAGTATGACATGCGGGACCCATGCGCTAGCAGCTTCCTCAACGTTTCAAAGGGGGCATGAGATCGAAAGAAAAAGACAAGTGACCAAATATCAGGAGCCAAAAATAATCCAAGAAAAGAAACTTTATTGTACATAAAAGATGACATGCGGGTCCCATTTTGCAGCAGCGGTGTCAACGTTTCAAATGCGGCTTGAGATCAAAAGAAAAAGAGTAGCCAGAAATTAGGGGTAAAAAAACTCCCAGAAAAGAAAGTTGATTGTACATAGAGGATGGCATGCGGGTCCCATGACCCAGCACCTTACTCAACGTTTCAGAGGCGGCATGAGATCGAAAGAAAAAGGAAAGAGACCAAATACCAGGAGCAAAAAATAATCCAAGAAAAAGAAACTTTTATTGTACATAGAGGATGACATATGGGTCCCACTTATACAAGCTCTTCCGCCCCAAGATCTTGCAAGTTGATTGTACATAGAGGATGACATGCGGGCCCCTTGTGTCAGCAGCTTAATCAATGTTTCCAAGGCGGCAGGGGATCAAAAGAAAAAGGAAACAGCCAAAAATAAGAGGGTGAAAAAATCCAAGAAAAGAAACTTTTATAGTATCGAGGATGACATGTGGGTCCCATGAGCCAGCAGCTTCTCAACGTTTCAGAGGCTGCATGAGATCGAAAGAAAAAGGCAAGTGACCAAAAATAAGGGGGTAAAAAAAATCCAAGAAAAGAGACTTGATTGTACATAGAGGATGACATGCGGGTCCCACCAGTCAGCAGCTTACTAACGTTTCCAAGGCGGCAGGGGATGAAAAGAAAAAGGAAATAGCCAAAGATCAGAGGGTGAAAAAAATCAAAGAAAAGAAACTTTTATAGTACATAGAGGATGACATGTGGGTCCCATGGGCCAGCAGGTTCCTCAACGTTTTCAAGGGCGGCATGAGATCGAAAGAAAAAGGCAAGTGACCAAAAATCAGAGGGTGAAAAATAATCCAAAAAAAGAAACTTTTATTGTACATAGAGGATGACATGCTGTCCCAACGTTTCAAATGCGGTTTGAGATCAAAAGAAAAAGAAAGTAGCCAGAAATTAGGGGGTAAAAAAACTCCAAGAAAAGAAAATTGATTGTACATAGAGGATGACATGCGGGTCCCACGAGTTTGCAGCTTACTCAACGTTTCAAGGCGGCAGGGGATCAAAAAAAAAGGAAATAGCCAAAAATCAGAGAGTGAAAAAAACCCAAGAAAATAAACTTTTGTAGTACATAGAGGATGACATGCGGGTCCCATGAGCCAGCAGGTTCCTCAACGTTTCAAACGTGGCATGGGATCGAAGGAAAAAGGCAAGTGACCAAATATCAGGAGCCAAAAATAATCCAAGAAAAGAAACTTTATTGTACATAGAGGATGACATGCGGGTCCCATTTTGCAGCAGCGGTCCCAGCGTTTCAAATGCGGCTTGAGATCAAAAGAAAAAAAAGTAGCAATTAGGGGGTCAAAAAAACTCCAAGAAAGGAAAGCTTTATCGTTCATACAGCTGACATGTGGGACCTATGAATAGCGACTTGAGCGTTTCAAAAGCGGAGGATCAAAAGAAAGGAAATAGCCAAAAATGGAAGGAGGGTGAAAAAAATCCAAGAAATCAAACTTTTATGTACATAGAGGATGACATCGGGTCCCATGAGCCAACAGTTCCTCAACGTTTCAAACGTGGCATGAGATCGAAAGAAAAAGGCAAGTGACCAAATATGGAGAGCCAATAATCCAAGAAAAGAAACTTTATTGTACATAGAGGATGACATGCGGGTCCCATTTTGCAGCCAGTCTAAACGTTTCAAGGCGCTTACAGGACCAAAAGAAAAATGAAGTAGCCAGAAATCAGGGGGTAAAAAAAATCCAAGAAAAGAAAGATTTCAATTGGGCTGCATCTAGACATCTGGGCCTTCGAACTATCCTTCTGGGCCTTTGACACGTACAATTTCAGCCCACTCCAGAACATGATAGTTCGGATTTTTCTCAAAAAAAAAAACAGGAAAGTCCTATGCTTCGCCAAAACAAAAAACAAGGAGATTCAAGATATATGTTGTAAAAATAAAGATTTAATTTATCCGTTTGCAATAGCTCAGAGCGCAATACACTGTTTATTGTCTGCAAAATAATCAAGATATCACATGTTTCTTGTACGGGGAGGCTGACATCGGGGACCCATGAGCCAGCAGCGTCGTTTTAAAGGCGGCAGGGGATGGAAAGAAAAAATAAACCAAAAATCTGTTGGTAAAAAATCCAAGAAAAGAAACATTTTCGTTCTGAGAGGATGACATGCGGGACCCATGAGGCAGCAGCGTCCTCAGCGCTTATTGTTCATAGAGGCTGACATGTGGGACCCGTGAGCCAGAGCGTCCTCAATGTTTTAAAGGCGGCAGGATATCGAAAGAAAAATAAGCCAAAAATCATTTGGTAAACAATATCCAAGAAAAGAAACATTTACCGTTCTGAGAGGATGACATGCGGACCCATGAGGCAGCAGCATCCTCAACGATTCAAAGGAGGATCAAAGAAAAAAAGGAAATATCCAGAAATTAATTAGGGGTTCAAAAAAATCCATCAAAGGAAACTTTTATTGTTCATAGAGGATGACTTGTGGGACCGACCTGCCAACAGCGTCCTCATCGTTTCAAAGGGGCAGGAGATCCAA
This sequence comes from Lolium multiflorum, assembly GCA_030979885.1. NCBI lineage: Eukaryota > Viridiplantae > Streptophyta > Magnoliopsida > Poales > Poaceae > Lolium > Lolium multiflorum. The sequence continues at coordinate 45,286 of JAUUTY010000498.1, forward strand.
AGAAAAAGGCAAATAGCCAGAAATTAGGGGTCAAAAATAACTCCAAGAAAGGAAACTTTTATTGTGTAGAGGATGACATGCGGGACCCATGAGCCAGCACTCAACGTTTCAAACAGCATGAGATCGAAAGAAAAAGGCAAGTGACCAAATATCAGGAGCCAAAAATAATCCAAGAAAAGAAACTTTATTGTACATAGAGGATGACATGTGGGTCCCATTTTGCAGCAGCGGTCTCAATGTTTGTAATGCGGCTTGAGATCAAAAGAAAAAGAAAGTAGCTAGTAATTAGGGGGTGAAAAAAAATCCAAGAAAGGAAAGTTGATGGACATAGAGGATGACATGCGGGTCCCTTAGAGCAAACTCAACGTTCAAAGGGGGCAGGGGATCAAAAGAAAAAGGCAAGCCAAAAATCAGATGGTGAAAAAACCAAGAAAAAGAACTTTTATAGTACATAGAGGATGACATGCGGGTCCCATGAAGCAGGTTCCTCAACGTTTCAAACGTGGCATGAGATCGAAAGAAAGGCAAGTGAAAAAATATCGGAGCCAAAAATAATTCAAGAAAAGAAAGTTTTATAGTACATAGAGGATGACATGCGGGTCCCATTTAGCAGCAGCGGTATCAGCGTTTGAGAGGTGGCAGGGGATCAAAAGAAAAAAAGAAATTGCCAAAAATCAGATGGTGAAAAAAAACCAAGAAAAAGAACTTTTATAGTACATAGAGGATGACATGCGGGTCCCATGAGCTGCAGGTTCCTCAACGTTTCAAACGTGGCATGAGATCGAAAGAAAAAGGCAAGTGAAAAAATATCAGGAGCCAAAAATAATTCAAGAAAAGAAAGTTTTATAGTACATAGAGGATGACATGCGGGTCCCATTTAGCAGCAGCGGTATCAGCGTTTGAGAGGTGGCAGGGGATCAAAAGAAAAAAAGAAATTGCCAAAAATCAGATGGTGAAAAAAAACCTAGAAAAAGAACTTTTATAGTACATAGAGGATGACATGCGGGTCCCATGAGCCTGCAGGTTCCTCAACGTTTCAAACGTGGCATGAGATCGAAAGAAAAAGGCAAGTGAAAAATATCAGGAGCCAAAAATAATTCAAGAAAAGAAAGTTTTATAGTACATAGAGGATGACATGCGGGTCCCATTTAGCAGCAGCGGTATCACTGTTGAGAGGCAGCAGGGGATCGAAAGAAAAAGTCAAGTGACCAAATATGAGGTGCCAAAATCCAAGAAAAGAAAGTTTTATAGTACATAGAGGATGACATGCGGGTCCCATTTAAGCGACAATTATCACCGTTTGAGAGCGGGGGGATCGAAAAAGAAAAGGTAAGTGACCAAATATGAGGTGCCAAAAATAATTCAAGAAAAGAAAGTTTTATAGTACATAGAGGATGACATGCGGGTCCCATTAGCAGCAGCGGTATCACCGTTTGAGAGGCGGAGGATCGAAAGAAAAGGCAAGTGACCAAATTTGAGGTGCCAAAAATAATCCAAGAAAAGAAAGTTTTATAGTACATAGAGGATGACATGCGGGTCGGTTAACGGCGATATCACCGTTTGAGAGGCGGCGGGATCGAAAGAAAAGGTAAGTGACCAAATATGAGGTGCCAAAAATAATTCAAGAAAAGAAAGTTTTATAGTACATAGAGGATGACATCGGGTCCCGGTTAGCATTATCACCGTTTGAGAGGCGAGGGGATGAAAGAAAAAGGCAAGTGACCAAATTTGAGGTGCCAAAAAAAAACTCCAAGAAAAGAAAGTTGATTGCACATAGAGGATGACATGCGGGTCCCATTTAGCAGCAGCGGTCTCAACGTTTCCAAGGCGGCAAGGGATCAAAAGAAAAAGGAAGTAGCCAGAAATCAGGGGGTCAAAAAAATCCAAGAATAGAAAGAATTTTGGTTCATAGAGGATGACATGCGGGACCCATGATCCTGCATCGTAAACGGCTCGATCGGAGAACGTTGAACGAGATGGCGCGATGTAGAAAAAAACAATGCCAGAGAGGCTGCCATCTGGGCCCTACATCCCTCGGCGGTGCGGATTTGCGTTGACTCGGCCGGCGAACCCGAAATTCGAGATGCACCACGTCCCGGGCCACCATACGCCACGTTTTGGCCGCTTTCGTCGGGCTAGGTGGCCTCAAAAACGAGAAAAAAAAGTTTTGACATGCACCACGGAGGGACCAAAATCGTCGGCCATGGTACACCAGCAACCACGGCGCGACTTCAACTTGGCCGCGATTTGCTTGTACTCCCTCCTCATCATAGAGGCGATGGCGGTGAAGATGGCGGTGGTGTCGATGGAAAAGCCTTCGAGCGCTCGTCCGGCGAGTGCGGAACAGAGACTCTATCCCGGATCTTGGCCAGATGGCGGCTCTGGAACTTTTCTCGTCCGTGGCTTTTTTGTACGAGGTTTTAGGTCGGGACCTTTAAATAAGCGCGATCGGAGGGCGCGACGCGACACGTAGGGGGCGCGGCCCACCCACTGGCGCGCCACCTATCATCAGGGCACAGGGTATCTCCGATGGCTCTCGGTGTTCGGAAGCTTCGTGTGATTATGAATCTTTGGCGTTGATTTAAATTGATTCCAGAATATTTCCTTACTAGGATTTCAAGAACAACCGACAGGAGCGCGCCCGGCATCTCGTCAATAGGTTAGTTCCAAAAACGCATCAAAACGATATAAAGTGTGAACAAAACATGTAGGTATTGTCATAAAACAAGCATGGAACATCAGAAATTATAGATACGTTGGAGACGTATCACGAGCTCGAGTGATTGGTCCTTGTATTTGTGTGGCTGTAGGTACAGCGGTTGTATCAATAGATGGGATGTCCTCATCATGCTCCCCTTCTTGAATTGAAGTCGTCCTCGACGCGATCTCATCTTCTTCACCAAAGTAAGGCTTCAAATCTGCAATGTTAAATGTAGGACTAACCGGACCCAATTCTGCAGGAAGCTCAAGTTTATATGCATTATCATTTATTTTCTCTAACACCTTAAAAGGACCAGCGGCACGTGGCATGAGCTTAGACTTGCGCAATGCAGGAAAACGATCTTTGCGCAAATGCAACCAAACAAGATCACCAACATCAAACACAACATGCTTTCTCTATCCCAGCAATTTTATACTTAGCATTCATGCGTTCTATATTGTCTTTAGTAGTCTCATGCAATTTTAATATCAATTCAGCTCGTTGTGTAGCATCCAAATCATTGTGCACGAAGATGGTAAAGGCAATAAATCAATAGGTGCACGTGGAACAAAACCATACACAATCTCAAAAGAGCACATCTTAGTAGTAGAATGCAGCAAACGATTGTAAGCAAATTCAATATGAGGTAAACATTCTTCCCACAATTTTAAGTTCTTTTTCAAAACAGCCCGCAGCATAGTAGACAATGTTCTATTTACTACTTTAGTTTGTCAATCAGTTTGGGGATGACATGTAGTACTAAACAGCAATTTAGTCCCCAACTTAGCCCATAAACATCTCCAAAAAGAAACTTAGTATACGATGCGTCTCCAATGTATCTATAATTTCTTATGTTCCATGTAGTTTTATGACAATGCCAACATGTTTTAATTCATACTTTATAATGTTTTTATGCATTTCCGGTACTAACCTATTAACAAGATGCCGAAGCGCCAGTTCTGTTTCTGCTGTTTTTGGTTTTCAGAAATCCTACAAGGAAATATTCTCGGAATTGGACGAAACAAAGCCCACGGTCTTATTTTCCAGGGCCTTCCGAACAGAGGCGGAGAGGGCCGTACCCCATAGGGCGGCGCGGCCCCACCTGCGCCGCGCATGTGTTGGGTGGGCCCTCGGGTGCCCCCTGCGCTGCCCCTTCGCCTCGCAATCCCCGTCATGAAAACCCTGATTGCCGAGGCCACGATACGGAAAAGTTCCGAGACCCGCCGCCGTCGTCAATCCCATCTCGGGGAATCAGGAGATCGCCTCGGCCCCTGCCGAGAGGGGAATCATCACCGGAGGGCTCTACATCACCATGCCCGCCTCCGTACTGATGAGTGAGTAGTTCATCCTTGGACTACGGGTCCATAGCAGTAGCTAGATGGTTGTCTTCTCCTCTTGTGCTATTATGTTTAGATCTTGTGAGCTGCCTATCATGATCAGGATCATCTATTTGTAATGCTACATGTTGTGTTTGTTGGGATCCGATGAATATTGAATACTATGTCAAGTTGATTATTGATCTATCATATATGTGCTATTTTTGTTTTTGCATGCTCTCCGTAGCTAGTAGAGGCTCTGGCCAAGTTGATACTTGTGACTCCAAGAGGGAGTATTTATGCTCGATAGTGGGTTCATGCCTCCGTTGAATCTGGGACAGTGACAGAAAGTTCTAAGGTTGTGGATGTTTTGTTGCCACTAGGGATAAAACATCAATGATTTGTCTAAGGATATTTGTGTTGATTACATTACGCACCATACTTAATGCAATTGTCTATTGTTTGCAACTTATACTGGGAGGGGTGCGGATGCTAACCGAAGGTGAACTTTAGGCATAGATGCATCTGGATGGCGGTCTATGTTCTTTGTCGTAATGCCCTAAGTAAATCTCATAGTAGTCATCATGATATGTATATGCATCTCTATTTGTCAATTGCCCAACTGTAATTTGTTCACCCAACATGCTATTTATCTTATTGGAGAGACACCACTAGTGAATTGTGGACCCCGGTCCATTCTTTTACATCTGAAATACAATCTACTGCAATCATTGTTCTTTGTTGTTTTCTACAAGCAAACATCATTCTTCACACCATACGTTTAATCCTTTGTTTTCAGCAAGCCGGTGAGATTGACAACCTCACTGTTAAGTTGGGGCAAAGTATTTTGATTGTGTTGTGCAGGTTCCACGTTGGCGCCGGAATCCCTGGTGTTGCGCCGCACTACACTCCTTCACCAACAACCTTCACGTGGCCTTCATCTCCTACTGGTTCGATAACCTTGGTTTCTTACTGAGGGAAAACTTGCTGCTGTGCTCATCATACCTTCCTCTTGGGGTTCCCAACGGACGTGTGCTTTACCGTCACAAGCAGTATCACGATCAAAAACAATAGTATTTGGCACACCATGTAAACGAACAATTTCGCGAAAGAAGAAATCAGCAACATGTGTAGCATCATCAGTCTTGTGACATGGAATAAAGTGTGCCATCTTAGAAAATCGATCCACAACAACAAAGATACTATCCCTCCTTTTCTGTGTACGAGGCAATCCCAAAACGAAATCCATAGAAATATCCTCCCAAGGTACACTAGGAACAGGAAGAGGCATATATAAACCATGTGGATTAAGTCGAGACTTAGCTTTTTGACATGTAGTGCAGCGTGCCACAAATCTCTCAACATCTCGACGCATACGTGGCCAAAAGAAGTGTGCAGCAAGTACATCCTCCGTCTTCTTCACACCAAAGTGACCCATCAATCCTCCTCCATGCGCCTCCTGCAACAACAAAAGACGAACGGAACTATCTGGGATGCATAGCTTGTTAGCACGGAACACAAATCCATCATTGAGGACGAATTTGTTCCATGTTCTACCATCTCTACAATTCAGCAACACATCTTTAAAATCAGCATCATGCAAGTATTGTTCCTTTATAGTTTCTAATCCAAAAATCTTGAAGTCAAGTTGAGATAGCATAGTATAACGGCGCGACAAAGCATCAGCATCAGCAATAACATTATCTTTACCCTTTTTGTGTTTGATAACATAAGGAAAAGACTCAATAAATTCAACCCACTTTGCATGGTGACGATTCAACTTAGCTTGACTACGAATATGCTTCAAAGATTCATGATCAGAATGTATAACAAATTCTTTAGGTCATAAATAATGTTGCCAAGTTTCTAATGTCCGAACCAGCGCATATAATTCTTTATCATAAGTAGAATAGTTCAGACTAGGCCCACTCAATTTCTCACTAAAATATGCAACAGGTTTGCCCTCTTGTAATAACACACCTCCCAAACCAATTCCACTAGCATCACATTCAAGCTCAAAAGTCTTATTGAAATCAGGAAGTTGGAGTAATGGAGCATGTGTTAACTTATCTTTCAGTATCATGAAGGCTTCTTGTTGTGCATCGCCCCACACAAAGGGCACATCCTTCTTTGTAAGCTCATTCAGCGGCGCAGCAATGGATCAAAATCTTTCACAAAGCGCCTATAGAAACCAGCGAGACCAAGAAAGCTCCTCACTTGTGTGACCGTCTTTGGCTGCGGCCAACTCTCAATTGCCTCAATCTTGGCTGGATCAACTTCAATACCCTGCGCAGTAACAACATAGCCAAGAAACGCAACTCGATTGGTGCAAAAGGTGCACTTCTCAAGATTACCATACAAACATGTATCACGTAAAGCATTGAAAACAACACGTAAACAATCCAAATGATCCTCTAAAGATTTGCTATAAATCAGAATATCATCAAAGTATACCACCACAAAATGTCCAATAAAAGCACGTAAAACTTCGTTCATCAGTCTCATGAAAGTACTAGGTGCATTAGTTAAACCAAAAGGCATTACTAACCACTCATATAAACCGAACTTAGTTTTAAACGCTGTTTTCCATTCATCTCCTAATTTCATACGAATCTGGTGGTAACCACTACGCAAATCAACTTTAGAGAACATAATAGAACCACTCAATTCATCAAGCATATCATCTAAACGAGGTATAGGATGACGGTATTGAATGGTAATATTATTAATAGAAGAAGAAAAAGGAAGCAAAACGCATTTCCACCACCGCCGCCACTGCCCCAATCATCGTCGCTTTTCCACTCCAGCCTCCCTTCTGATCATGTTCTTCCAACTAGGGTTTGAGGCTGGGATCATGGAGGGGCGGACCAGGGCTGTGTAGGGTACATGGAGGGAGAGGAGGTTCCGTACTGTGTCGCCGGAGTCTTCATCGTCCATGGATCAATCGATGGAGTCAACGCTGCGTGGCCTCGCGGAAAGCTTCGCAATCGAAGCGGTACGTGGGGAGGACGATTCCACTCCAATATGGAGGGCGGAACCTTTGAATTGTTCCTTTCAGAAAAACGCTACGGCCCGGGCTGCGTGGATAAGATCTAGTTTGTGGATAACAATTTCAGACGCATCCAACTACGGAATTAGAGGACTCAATTTCAATTCCTCAATTCTGGACCCAATTCCTCGTCTTGAACGCCAAGGCTACCACGGCATGCATGATGCTCCGTCGGGCGGTGACCTCGCCTTGTGGAGGTGGAGGTACAAGATTCATGATCGAGGAGATTAGACACACTTCGTGGTTACCTTTTGTCCTATGCTATGTAGCTTTGTGCTCTCTCCTCTCATCCCCGTGTACCCCTTCTCCCAACCATGTACAAACGGTATGACTGCCAAGTCGCCTCGAGTAATATAACAAGAGTGGGGAATTATCCCCCCCCCCCCTAATTCTCGAAAAAAAAATCTGGACCCAATTCATTGCATCCAAACACAGTGTAATAGTTATGTGTCTTAGAGCATCTCCAGCCGCGTCCCGCAAAGCGTCCTCCAAACGGCATCGGATTTATCGTTTGGGGGACGTGTTTCGTTCGTGCCGCGTTTGAGAGACGTCGCTCCCCAGTCGCGTCCCCCAAACAAAATTTCAGATTTTTAAAATTTAAGCGAAAAAACTAAATTCATTCAAACTTGCTATATATTACATGGGTTTGAATGAAATTCGATGAAATTTAAAAACCCTAATCTAGTAGTACTTGCGGCGGCCAGAGGGGTCGTAGTACTGGTGTAAGCTGTACATGCCGTCGACGACGACGTCCTGCTTGCCGCGCTCGCCAGGCTCGTCGACGGGCTCGTCCTTCACCACGCCGCTTAGTTCAGCCTCGCGTCGTCGGTGAGGTCGACGAGTGGCTTCCCGGTGTCGCGGATGGACATGGCGATCGCCAAGTCGAGGTCGCCCTGATACGCGTAGATGCACACGTCCGTTGGGAACCCCAAGTGGAAGGTATGATGCGTATAGAAGCAAGTTTCCGTCAGTATGAAACCAAGGTTTAATCGAACCAGGAGCCAAGAAGCACGTTGAAGGTTGATGGTGGCGAAATGTGATGCGGCGCAACAACAGGGATTCCAGCGCGCCAGCGTGGAATCTGCACAACAAAACCAAAGTACTTTGAAAACAGTGAGGTTGTCAATCTCACCGGCTTGCTGTAACAAAGGATTAAGCGTATTGAGTGGAAGATGATTGTTTGCAAGAAAATAGTAAAACACAATTGCAGTAGATTGTATGCTATCTATTATATATTAAAAGTACATTACGGGTTAACCAGAAAATAGAGAATTAGCTAGAAAATCCCACAAAAATCAGAAACATCTGTCCGTCAATTTTCGACAACAGTCAACCGCAGCCACTTGATCTTGCTAATTAAATTGATGATATTCAGGTAAGAAAATTACCCACCTTTGCCATTATGTAAAGGTACGTTTCCTCTTTTCATGAAAATAGAATAAATACGTCTTGTACAGTTATGGGATCCAATTAGATCGATCTATCATGCTGATGCCGCCGCCGACCGATCTCCAGGTAGAGCGCATTAGCATCACCATGTACGGAAAAGAAAACAAGCTAAGCAGCTGCCGTTGCATGCCCACGTCCGTAGTGTGATTACCATATTCACATCGCTTGGGACAGTCCCCCGGCGGCCATGATTTATCTAGGTATGTGCTCTTTCATGTTTTGCTGATTGATTAGGTTTTGATTTGTCAATCAACTGCATGCATGCACCTAGATTATTTTAGTTCCTTTCGCCGTTTCGCTTCGTACTTTTTGTGGCCGATCCGCCTGATTGGCTTGCATCTCAAAACAAACCCAAAACAAATGTCTGAAACTTTTTCAGAGAAAAGATGTACCGGCGTAAATTGAACGGAGGTCTGGCCGAATTCTAGGTGCGTGACCATTAACGTAAAGTAGTACTATACAGAGGGCTGGGAGGTGCCATGAATTGAGGAAAATCTTGCAACGGGGCTCAAGGTCATGGAACGGCCGAACGGGGGCTGAATCAGATTTCCCTCAGCTGGAAGGTGGAGTGTTTGTACACATATATTTTTTCGTGATCATATCATAGAGCCGCTAATCTTAGATCTGTATATATTGGTTGTGATGAGACCGAAAATGCGTCTGGTACACGCTCCAGCGGGACGACGCATAGTGATCACGTCGTTCGTAGCGACACAAACCTGACCCAAATATGCACCTCGGATACGTCTCTGTAGACGCTGCACGGATGGGCAAAGTGTCTACTCGCGTCTGACAAACGTTTCGTCGGGCCCACCTGGCAGTGATCCAGGCTCGATGCGTCTTCTCAGCGGCGCCAGTACTGGCGCCGAGGCGTTGCTTCGGTAGTCTACGGCCACGTAATGGCGATGCCTCGCGTGGCGCGGCCGTCGCCTACCTCTGCGCACGAAGTAATGGCGAAGCCACGCGTGCTGCGGCCGTCGCCTGCCTCTAGCCTATATAAACAGGGGTGCGTGTATTCATCTTCTCCCACACTAAACCCTAGCCGCCGCACAACCTCCACCATAGCGCCGCTGCCGCTCAACCTCCTCCCTTGCCACCATGAGTAGCGCTGGCCGCGGTCAGGCTGCCGCGCCTCCACCTCCACCTCCGACTCCACCTTCCCCAGCCTCGAGCTCCGACGAGGAGTTCGACAACGGCGATATCACCGACGATCTCCTCGACCCGGTTAGGGACGCCAAGTTCCTGGCTGACGCGGAGAAGGAAGCAGAGGAGGAGCGGGCGGCCCATGCGGCGTTCGCCGCTGAGATGGAACGCCGCAGGGTGGCGGCCGCCGCAGCCGCATAGGACGACGAATCCGACATCTCATGGTCTTCTGATGACCCTGATGCGCCTACCCCGGAGGAGAAGGCGGCGAAGCAGAGGGCGTTATTCGACTCCTTCGAGACACTCAAGAAGGCCTAGGATGCCGCGAACGAGAGGCTGCGGCTGTGCCTGCTAGAGGATGCGGCAGCGCACCGAGCCCTAACGGCCGCACGACAGACAAGGGAGGGACGCAACAACGGGGCGGGCCGTCAGGCAGCAAGTAGTCTAGGTTTGTACAACTATTTTGTATAATTTCTATGTAGTAGATTATGTTTTTTAAACATGTTGCAAGATAAAAAAAAAATGGATCGCCCCGCTGGAAGCACACCCAGACTCAGTGGAACGACACAAATGAATGCTCACGATCACTTTAGACGTCCGATATGCGTCGCCCGTTGAAGATGACCTTAGGCTCGGGCGGCATAACCTCATGAGCTGCAGAACAATGGATAGTGTTTCCAGACCAAGTTAACGTGGAAGACGTGGGAGGCTGCATCAAGCAACTACAGGTAATGTTGTTACCCACTACCCATCTACTCTATCAGTCAGAAAATAGTTGACTTAATTTTATTTAATATAGACATCTAGACAAATTTTAGTCTCTAGATAAATATGTATTTATATAAACAGAGTCAATTAATTTGGAAAAGAGAAATAAAAGTTTAGCAAAACGAGATAGTTCGTGGACTTATCAGCCACACATTCATTGTTAATTAACTAGGGATGCACACAAATATATAACTTGCACTTCCTTATTATTTATCCACCATGAGATCATGAGATCATTTGACGTATCGTCGTCTCTGAAATGACCACGATCTACCTTATGCACGCCACTTCACATCAGATTTAGTTCGCAGCAAAAATTCGTCCAACAACTTGGCTCTTTGCTTCACAACCGTCAGCGGCCCAATCCCGTAAGTATCATCTAGATAATTGTAAGACAAACTAACAATTTGAATCATTTATTGAATATCTTGATGAAACGGATTGTGCTCAGCTTAATCTCTGTAGCCTGGTAAAACCAGTCATCACCCTTGGGCAAAGATGTCACACTCACCATATAGGAAAGCCTAAAACCTTCGAGACCATCGGCGATCAACTGTGCTTTCCACCGGAAAGCCAATGCAGTCTATGGCTAAACCGGTTATATCATGGTAATATTTTTCTACCGCAAACATCTAACTGATTTAATATTTGGCATGTTTCACTAATTAGCAGGCATATAAGTACGTCATAGTGCCCACCGTACCAAGTGATACATGATATTTGTGGCTACATAAATGTGACAAAACAGTGGCTGGCGTGTCTTTGTTTGCATGGATCATAGCTCTCATGGTAATATTTTGGGCATGTTGGAAAATATCTAGGATTTTATTAATTAACCTGCCATTAATTGGAGGGGAAAAAACAAGTATAACGGATACTCACAAAACAACTATTAGCTAGCTTGACTCAAGTGATTTCATCATCTCCAGGGTGCAGGACATGATCCACCTTTAAGCATTTGGTGTATCCTCCGCCAATACCGTAGCCTTTCGAGGTAAGACGAATAAGCCCGCAAGCAGAGGTCAGCATCACTAAGAAAAAATATGCACATATCGAGAAGCACCATATTAAGCTTATCCCACCAATATTTGGATTCACCATGCACTGTTCTTAATCATGAACCCCGCTTAATTAACATCTCACGCCAAAGACCAATTTCGCAAAAGTAACATTCTAAAATGAGTGTCACAGGTCAACGTTTTCTAACATGAGCTAGAAAGTTGAACATAGTAAGTTTGGCAAGATTTTATTGCAGCCTATATGCTACTGCGTCTTTAATATTTATGGTCATATATAGAGATTGTGATGGCTCTTGGAACATATCGGTATTTTTCATGCCGATACAATCTATGTGATAGGAAAGATAATGTGGAGATGAATTTGTGGTGCACAAAAACAAAATAAGAGTTGGACAAAGTATTTTTTCATGGCATGGATTGAAAGCATAAAGTTTGTTTGGATATGGTGGCGGGAGTGTACATAACAGATAGAATATATGCAATCTTCAAAAGTGTATTTCGCCTATTATTTGTGAAAATATACACTATGCTAATAGGAAATTGAGACTATATATAACATGCACATAATCAACCAATTAACCATACAATATAAATTATAAAAGTGCTTAAGAATTAGAGAAAAATTCATTTCAAATTAATTCATATCTTAAGATGAAGTTTGACCATAGATATGGAGCTGCTAAAATGCATACAATCTTGGATACAAATATTTTGCAGGCTATTAGTAAAAAATAAAGTCGCATACATAACATTTAAAGATTTGCCAATAGTATATGATTAATTAAAGTAAAAGGTATGAGTCATATTCTATATTCTTTCGTATCAACTAATGGCTTCTTAAGTGTGGCATTCTGAAATTTAATTACATATATGATATTTTTCTGATATTTTCATAATTATATATTCTCAATTTCCTAGATATTTGTGATATTTTCTCATACTTTTTATGCAGGTTAAGAAAAACTCCAATACTTTTTATGATATTTTCTCATTGTAGTTCTCTTAGATAGTTCTCAGAGTGAAATATATGTAAGTGTACATGTTGATTATTAGATTGATCTAAATGACAAGTATATGCTATAATTACTTTGGACATGATATTTCTCACCAAATACAATAATTAATCCTACTCTAATGCGATGGATATATACATGCAGGTTGTTCCTATATACATGACTATGATCTAAGAACGAGCGCATGAGTAATCATGCCAAGACAAGTATTGATTTAGGAGTACATATACGAGCGTTTATTATTAGAACCAAAGTCTTGAGGATGTGATAATCATTGTTTTATAAACTAGAAGGATACCCCATGCGTTGCGGTGGAAATCTTCTAAAACAGTATATTGTACTCCCTCTGTTTCAAAATAAGTGTGGCAGTTTTGTTTAGATATAGATGTATTTAGACGTATTTTAGTTTCAGGTTTATTCGTATCTAGATGAAGTTACAACACTTACTTTAAAATACTTACTTTAAAACAGAGGTAGTATAAATGAAGATGTTGTAAATTTAATAGCTATAAATTGGTGACATGGATAATTGGATGGAAAAAATAGGTGACGTGGATAGCTTGATACATCAATAATGAATATTAGTGAGGATAACATAGATATTTGATTGGCTAATGGCAGATGATGTGAATAACTTGCATGTAGAGACAGACTAATATTAACTACAGTTAGTAAGGTTTTCCTTTATAAGAATTATATGTATGTTTTTCGTATAAAATATAAATCTAATTGTTTATGTTGGCAATAACTTGAGGAAAAGCTTACTTCGTTATTCAAGTAGGATAGGAGCGGTCAGATCGGTTAACTTTGTATAGCCATGCACAAAGTTCTTGAGTGGTGCTGCGAAACTACCCTAGCGAGCATACTACAATCGATCTAGCATAAGTGTGCACGGTGATTAGTTTAGTTTATGTAGTCATAAGTCCAGAGATGACTTCCTAAAACCGTTAATGAGAAAAAATGGATCCACGTCGGTATATTTTTCATAAAGGAATGTTTATTATTTATTTCTTACCAACCTAATGATAGCTTCATATACAACATAAAATCATAGTTGGATATGTAGGAATATATACATGCGTAAATACCATGTATTTTCTTAATAAAAGAGATAAATATATAAAGAAGAATATATGCATGAAATGAAAAAAGTTCTTCATACATTAAAGTTGGTGCCCTCGCATTTGCGAGGGCCACTGTGCTAGTGTAAAGAATAGGACCGGGGTCCACAGTTCACTAGAGGTGTCTCTCCCATAAGATAAAAGCATGTTGGGTGAACAAATTACAGTCGGGCAATTGACAAATAGAGAGGGCATAACAATGCATGTACATGATATGATAAATATAGTGAGATTTAATCCGGGCATTACGACAAAGTACATAGACCGCCATCCATGCATCTATGCCTAAAAAGTCCACCTTCAGGTTATCATCCGAACCCCATTCAGTATTAAGTTGCTAAGCAACAAATAATTGCATTAAGTATGGTGCGTAATGTAATGACAACTACATCCTTAGATATAGAATCAATGTTTTATCCCTAGTGGCAACAGCACATCACAACCTTAGAACTTTGTCACTGTCCCGGTGTCAATGAAGGCATGAACCCACTATCGAGCATAAATACTCCCTCTTGGAGTTAAGAGTACAAACTTGGCCAGAGCCTCTACTAATAACGGAGGCATGCAAGATCATAAACAACACATAAACAATAGATTGATAATCACCATAACATAGTATTCTCTATCCATCGGATCCCGACAAACACAACATATAGAATTACATATAGATGATCTTGATCATGTTAGGCAGCTCACAAGATCCAACAATGAAGCACAACAAGGAGAAGACGACCATCTAGCTACTGCTATGGACCCATGGTCCAGGGGTGAACTACTCACTCATCACTCCGGAGGCGACCATGGCGGTGTAGAGTCCTCCGGGAGATGAATCCCCTCTCCGGCAGGGCCGGAGGCGATCTCCTGAATCCCCGAGATGGGATTCGCGGCGGCGTCTCTGGAAGGTTTTACGTATCGTGGCTCTCGGTGCTGGGGGTTTCGCGACGGAGGCTTTAAGTAGGCGGAAGGGCAACGCGGGGGCCACACGAGGGGCCCACACCATAGGTCGGCGCGGCCAGGGCCTGGGCCGCGCTATGGTGACGGCGCCTCGTGGCCCCACTTCCTTCCCTCTTCGGTCTTCTGGAAGCTCCGTGCAAAAATAGGACCCTGGGCGGTGATTTCGTCCAATTCCGAGAATATTTCCTTACTAGGATTTCTGAAACCAAAAACAGCAGAAAACAACTGGCTCTTCGACATCTTGTTAATAGGTTAGTTCCAGAAAATGCATAAATATGACATATAATGTGCATAAAACATGTAGGTATCATCAATAAAGTAGCATGGAACATAAGAAATTATCGATACGTTGGAGACGTATCACGCCCCTCCAGGCGTCCTTGTCGTTCAGCGATGTCGCAAACGCCGCGTGCAGCCCTGGACAGTCGTCAGGGTCGTCGCTGCTGGCGATGAGGCGTTGCTGGCGCTCGTACTCCGCCAGCTCCGCCGCCTTCACGGCTTCCTCGTCATCCTGCTCCTCCTTCACCTCTGTAATATCCCAGGTTTAGAGGCAATAAAATGAGAGAACACCAAAGTGTGCATTGCATTCATGCATAGAAAATCCGGGGAATTTTCGCGCTTTCAAATAAAACTTACCACAGTAACTGAAGTTTCACTTGACTTGCTGGAATTGAAGTAGATCATCAAGTCAAGCGCTATAAACTTCATTGTGATCTTTACTAAAACCCTATTTTGGGTAGAGAGGATTTGATCTATGAGCTAGATCAAATGGAATTAGCTTACAACAAACAACACCTTAAGTAAGGGTCAACTACAAGATTCTATAAAAGATCTCAACATGACATTCCTTACAACAACACATGAATAATTAAGAAACTATTCTTTACTTATCTTTTCCATGTCTTTTACTAAATAAATGTTTCTACCATGATGATTCTCATGGTGTATCTTCAACTAATTTTGTGTGTAATATAATTCAATTCTAAACTTATTAATAAATAAGGTAAATCACAGGGTCTAAAGTGCATAAAGGCCATACATTCTTATTTAAATCATCACTTATTAAATATATGGAATATCATAAAACTGAATCCATTTACATTACAAGTTATAGTTCAAACTATTTGAATAAAACTACTCATGAGTATTTTGAAACTCATATGATCATGCCTTGGTGCAATCAAACACCAACTATTCAAAATTGAGGAATAACCTTCAACCTTGACTTTTTGACCAATATTATAATATAAATCCAATCAAATATGATATAGTGACTCATCCATAATAATAAAACTATCCACAAGATATTTAGTAACAAATTCCACTTGGCTATCCAAAGATAAATCATATGAGAAGATAAGGATCATGCCACATGGGATGAAAATATCTACATGACTTGCTTTCCAAGCTATGCCACCTCATGCTCAAAGGATTGCTATGGATGAGGGCATGACAACCAAGCACCTTACTCATCAAACCAACACAAGAGTCACCACCTATGTGTCATGATACTAGAGCTTGCCCAAGCCTATAAATAGAGCCACACCCTTCATCCATATGATCACCTTGTAGCATGATACAAGGAAACCAAACACTTGAGACCTTCCATATGAATTAGCTAGGATCAAGATGAAGAAGCTAGGAGGTGGAGGCATACCACAAGATGCAGGTTTATCAGATTTCCTGAAGAACAAGCTACAGAAGTTACAAGGTAGAATCCCTAGGCAAACCATATATTTAGAGTATCATATCATCATATCTTGAGTAGGACCTTAGGCTATTCCAAGATATTGAGAAGTGAGAGAAGATATAATATTAACCATAGCCATGTCCATACAAGAATACTAGAATAGTACTAAACTTAGTTGTTCAAGATAACATTTGATCTTGGAGGTGAGAACCCTATTCCAATAGCAATACCTTAGGAAACCAATTCCATATTTATCCCAACTTGGTATTAATTAAACCCTAAGAATCTAGGATGAGTGTGATGAGAGGTATATTAAAGAGGGATTAGTGAGGAATAAGTGGATCATGTCCAATGCATGATCTTACCTAATAAATTGAGATGATAAGTTAAACCTAAATATGTGATCCATAGATCTCATTCTTCTCATGAAATAATAAGTGAATCAATAGTAGTTAATCCAGACCAATACTCATGCCTATTTAATACTTCAAGTAGTGAAGTATTCCCAAAACCATAAACCTTGTCATATGGAACTAATCTACATAAAATATTATGCCCTAACTTGTGTATCCTAGATCACAAGTATAAACCAAGCCATATATACCTAAAGACTAGATTCCATTTGGTGAGTAGAATGAAACCAATATCCTATTCTACTTTGCAATTCAAATACTTTGCCTAAGTGAATCAAATGAGTAGTATTTTATAAAATGGTATCACCTCAACAAAAGAGTTAACCATGATGAGCATAAGATCTATCTCAGATAATTTAAGCTAGAAGTTGCTAAGCAAGATTGATAATTATAGAGTTTGTTCAACCATTTTCTTAAACCCTAGAAATAATCACTCACATAAAATCATGAACCAATCCCATTTCCTTTACCATTTGTTAAACCCTAGCCATAATTAATTTTTATGTGAATAATCAATATGGTTAAGCACTTGCAAAATATAATATGTTCACCATTCACATGTTATCAATTTTAGATCTTTTAAAACAGAATTGATTCCTAAATTTAAAGTAATTGAATTGAACCCTAAAATTCATATCTATTTGAATTTTAACTTGTGCTTTATAAGAACTAAAGTTAATCCATTATAAATGGTTGTTTAAAAACAAAACAATGCAGTGGGTATTATCATAAAATGATATTGATATTCAAATAGTTTTGAACCTACAAAACAAAGCAGAAATCAAATTTGAATTCAAACCAGAAAATAGAAAACAAAACAGAATTCAAAACAGAAATTTAAAAGAGAATTGGAGGGAAACTTACCTGGTGGACCTCAGCACCGCAGCAGCCCATCACCACCACGTCCACGCAAGCCCATCAGTAGCCCAGTCCACGAACCAAGCACCAGCCCACCGTACTGATTCGCTTTAAGAATCGTGCGAAGAAGAAAGCCACCTTCTTCTTCTTCCCCGGCGTCGACAGCACACCTGCGCCAGTAGGCCACGACCCCGGTGGCGATAAGGACGACCTGGACGTCGCAGGACATCTCAGAACCGTGCCCAACTCCTCCCGCGTCCGTCCTATCCAACTACGTCAAGATTCACGCCCAGAACTAGCGCCGCCATTGCCGTGCATCTCGGCCAGACGCCGCCGTCGCGTCGTCAATCCTGATCGCCTCGAGCTCTATAAATAGGTCAAGAGCTTCCCCTGGAAACCCTAAACCTTCGCCGCCCATCCATTCCTTCCCAGATCCTTTATATCTCTCGCAATCAAGAAACATCACCGACGGCCGTTCTCCGGCTAGCCATCGATTGAGAGCACCCCGGAGACCGTCGAGTGGCTTGGAGGATGCGCCAGAGCCTGCAGATCATCCTCATGGAAGGAATCGAGTAGGGGAGCCCAGGGTGATGCCAATTTGAGTTTTTCCCCTTGCAGCACATCGCCGGGAATGGCGAGCTAGAGCTCGTCTCCGTCCTCCATCCACCCCGTCGAGCACATCATCATCATCAGAGTGAGATTCCGCACCTCTGGAGCCTTTTATCTCGATTTATCTTTCATCCTAGCTTCATTTTGCGTTTTGGCCGGAGCTCGCCGCCGCAGACCTCGTTGCCGGAGCTAGCTCCGGTGACCATTTCGAGGGGGCGCTGCCACCAGTAGATTCGCCATCGTCTTCTCGTTCAAACGCAACAAGCCGCTCTTCCCGGGGAGCTCTAGATCGCCAGAAACACCGTCGCCGTCGATCGCCGGAGACCTTCCGGCGAGGTGACGTGGCCGGTGGGGTTTGTTTCTCTTGTTGACTCGGTCCAAGCCCAGCTGGCAGCCTACGTGTCCATTGGCCCCACGGGTCAGTCTCTGTAGCTAGGGTGCGAAGCGGTAGCTTTAGTATTTCTCTTTAATTTTAAAACCAGTAAATAGATGAAACTTTGCAAAATCATAGAAATTTCATTTCAACTCAGAAAAATATGAATAATATATCAAAATGCTCACAAAAATAAACTCTATTCAAATAAAATATAAAACAAAAATGTGTGTCAAAATAAAAAAATTCACTTATTTTTAACCTTATTAATTATGCCATTTCAATTATTTAAAATGCAAATTGAATTCAACAATTAGTGAAGTTTTAAAATTAAATTTTAACTATCCAGTAACTAAGTAAAATGTTTAGATTAATTTTATTTATCATATTTGCATTAACTTAATTATTAGTGGTAATTCATAAACCCTAATTTGCAAATTACTATTTTCTATTTTCTTTAAATAGTAATAACTCAAGAAAATATTATAAGTCAATATTATTTTGGTAAATCAAAACTTATTTACTTAAACATCTTTAGTTAACAAGTTAATTATTTTAAACCCTAATAACAATTATTAAACCCTGATTCTTAATTAAACCAAAATAGGAGTACTCTAATTATTAAATCTTGTGAAGATTAATAAAATATCAAACCATCACTAATTTTTATTCAAATTAATTAGTAACCACAACTATATTACCAATTATCATTTTAGGAGTTGTATCATAGTTTAGAAACCCTAGTTTCAATTTGAGTAAGACCTGATCCCATTATTTCATGTGATCATTCCACCTTAGAAGCAACTCTAAAACCCTAGTGATATGCCACATGTGATCATGTGAGAATTACTTGACATATAGAACCCTAATAAGCAACAATTGAATGCATGTTCATGATCCACCAACATAAAACCAATTCACATGAATTTATCATTTCATGTCTCTATTTTTGATTAAAACCTATATGATCCAATAATGACACCCAAGTATAAACCCTAACTTGTGAATGGAATTAGTACCACTAACCACTATCCTATATACCATACCATTAAGGTCAACCTCAATCATCAAACCCTAGTAGCACCATAATGATAAACCCTAATACCAATCTTGTGTAGTAATGCACATCACATGCTCCTATTCCACTACACCCTACTTAGAAAATGATAAGCCACTTAGCTTAGAAACCATTAGAGATTACTCAGTGAAGCAATTGTGAAACCATAGTAAACCCTAATAGGTAATCTATAGAACCATCTTGACCATCATTCTTAGATATGATACCCATAATCAACCATAGTAATACACCTGCTAATACTTGCTACATATAGACCAATTCTATTTAAGAACCCAACTAGTACCTATTAGAAACTTAAATGAATCCAATAATAAACCCTAGAAGCACTTAGTTCCTGTTTAAAGTAGTTCTTATTATTATTTAACCTGTTCTTCAAATGTTATTCTTTTGAAGTACAAATCCTAATCAAACCCTAGAAGCCATAGCTCCTAATTATAATAGCTTTTATTCTTAACTTGACATGTTCTTCAAAAGTTATTCTTTTGAAGTATAGATGTCAATCCAACCATAGAAACCATAGCTCTTGTTTATACTATTATTTCTTAATTAACATGTTCTTCAAAAGTTATTCTTTTGAAGTATAATATAGTAATCATCAACCATGCACCATAGAACTTAAAATTGACAACAACTCTTTACATATTAACCAACTATAAGTCCTTTATGTGTGTGTTTGTTAAGATGCAATATCTCACTTGCTTATGCTATTCATATCACCATTCCTTTGTAAATATGATTGTTATGATGCATTATATTACTTGTAAATGCTATTCTTATAACCAAACCCTAATAAGAACCTTGTTTGAGAACCATCCTAAAAGTGCAACACACCTAAAGAAATCTTTACAACTCAATCAAACCTAAATCATCCAGGTTAGGTTACGCTCGGGACGATTGCATCTCATACTATGCATTATAGCATTTTTGTCAGTTCTTTAAACATTGTCCTTACCGGACAATGATGGTATTTCAGAATTTGGAGTTGTCACGTATCGAAGCTTTTGCATAATCTTGCAGTCAAGAAAGGCAAGTTCATCGCTTGCTCATGTCATTTGATTATTTTTATCAAACTATATGCAAAGTACTATACTTATCACTCATGCATTGCAAAGCAAAGTATTATTTTACAATTATGAATATGACTATGTGGTGGGCAATGGAACCATGGTATGTGTTGATTGGTGGAGGTTCCATTGCACGGGTACTATTCATCTAGGATTAAGTACCAATGCCGTCCAGTGATTCTAGCGCCGTACATATCGCGTTGACCATAAGATCTATAATGGCTCTGGGAAGCCAGCTGTATCTTTTCCCTCCGCGCCAACGGACTTGATAGAGCCTGGCGGGGTGCTGGAGGCACTGTAGGTTGGGATAGCCTTTAAAATCCCCATCCGGACGTTTGGATGAGAGGCTCTACCGTCTATGAAGGATTGTCCGACGTACACCGTGGGTAAAGCCGTATGATCGGGAGATGTCTACCGGGGGTGTACGGATGGACAAAAGGGTGGGTTTGCAGTCGCGGAGAAGGCGGTGTGGGCTTGGTTCTTATACCTGACCTCACACCAAAGGAAGTGTGAACGAGCAAGCTACTCGGTTGGCAACAAGGTTAAGTTCTCTTATGGGAAAAGTAACGCACCTCTGCAGAGGATCTTTGTGATTGTCACTCCCTGTTTCGGGAAGGAACTGCCGCGGCAGGAAAGGAACTCCATGAAGTTCTAGTCAACCTATGAAGACTGACGGGCATAGTTTTCAGAATAAAATAAACCTTTTGAAGAAATGTTTATGAAAACTTGCATTTGCCTATGACTTTCTGGTCTGTGGTTGTAGCTAGTGCATGATACACCTATTCCCTAATATGAACTTGCTGAGTACGCTCGTACTCATCCCACTCTTAAATCCACTGCAGCTATGGAGTCACCGAAGGAGGAATCTACCATGGAACTTGAAGACAAAGGAGTCAACTGCAACAAGACGAAGAATCCAAGCAAAGAAGATAATGAAGTCAACTGCTGCAGCAACTATATTGGAATCTTAGACTAGTAATAGAAGGGAGCCTTTCCCTAATCCTAGCACCTAAGTAGCTAGATTTCTATAGCAAGCCTAGTAGCTCTGAAGCTGAAGTTAGCAATAAGTTAGTTTACGAGTCGTTCTTCGGAGCTTTATTTGAAGTTTTACCTCCTCTGTAAAGTAGGAGGCTGTGTTGATCTTCTGTAAACAACTTGTGTATCCTTCTTTAGACATACCTTGGACTCGCATATGTTTCTGTTGTACCACTCTGAGGGATGTAATATGAGTGGAACGGTGTTTCACTTGTGTTATGTCAACGACTTGTGTACTACACCATGCAGTGGTGCACTGGGTCACCACTGGTATCGAGCAAATGCTTTGACCCTAGGATTAAAACCCTTTAAAGGAGACCTATAGGTTTGGTAGTGTCTATAGGAAGTAGTCTTAGCTAAGTCAACTATGCTTAAACCAACTATTCTTTTGACTTGAGATGGGTATTCACTTGAGAATAATCCTGACACACTTGAGTCAATCTTTCTTATCTATCTCTCTTAAGTAAAGTTAGTTAATTATCCTGCTTCATTCCAAATAACTAGAGCACCATTAAAGCTTAGGATAATGGGTGGTAGTAGACCACAATTGGTATACAATACATGGTAGTCCAAAGAGAGGATACAACCATAAGGAAGATATCCTATTGGAAGAAGTATACCAATGCAAGTTATAGTTAAGTAAGAGTCATTTAAAATATCAAATGACTGATGTTAAGTAATGTAGATAAGTAATATGAGGTAGTATATACCTATGATGAGTCAATCATAGGACGTAAGGAAGAGTGATAGGAGTTATACGGAATCACTTTACATGGTAGAGTTGGTAATCATATATGATTCACTTGAGAGTCATGAGGTGATGGAGTAGAACATGATAAGTACGATAACAAAAGGATGATAAGGAGTAGGATTTAGGGAATAGTTCGAAAGCTTAGGCCTTAAAATCCTAATAACTGTGCCAAGTATGTTAGAACCGTAGTCCTTAGTTTAAAGAAGGCTTATTTAGAGCATATCACATAGAGAAATCCGGGAGTTATAGGTGGTATATTCTAAACAATCATGTGTTTAGAGTAGACATGTTAGAACTAATTGTATTATAGGAAGTAGTCCTCAATAGCACATATATATGGTATACTATTTTGTTAGTACTTCCAAAGAAAACTAGGTTAACTTCAACTATTCCAAGCCATTTTGTTTCAAGTTTGTCTCATTGCAAATGTGCAATTAAGATAAATGTTGAGACAAATAGTAGAAATTCACGTATTTGTGCTAAGTATCACAACCTAAACCTATCTTATGTGGTGTATATACTACACATCTGAGCCTGATGTTTAGGGATGTCTTACCCAACTATTATATTCAGGCCTATAAGGATGTGTATTATAAGCACAAAGCTAGATTTTCTTGGATTTTATTGGATTTTCATTGATTGACTAGATCCATACATGAAGTTGACTTTGATATGCAAATGCATGTTGCAATATCAAGCTCCTACTTGATGTTATAGGTCTAGAGGGTAAAGGTATTCGTGTGAGGAAGTGACGAATTCTGAAGATTTTGGAAGACAAGATGAAGGTTCACTGGAAGAAAGAAGTCAAATTGTGGGAAGCAACCACAATACTCTAAAGGAAGGACCAATCCAAACTCATTTCTATCCTTAATCAAGGAGTACTTCAACATGGAAGTACCATGAAAGTGAGAAAATAGTGAATATGGAGCAGTAGAAGTGGAGCCATATTCATTATGAAAGAAGGGAATGCAAGTGAAGTCACTTACAATACTATTTTCATAGTATCAACAAGTGGTTATCTTGCAAAACAAACCTTAGAAGAAGGAAAATAGACAAGTGAAGTCGCAGCTGGTATCATCAGACCGCAGCTGATATAGGATAATTATGAAGAGAAAGTATGTGAAGTGAAGTATATCTTAACTAAAACTATAAAAGTAGCCACAGCTGGTAGGTAGATGTGGACTAGAACCATAACATAGCCACAGCTGGTATCCAATAAGCCACATCTTGTGTTAGATAGTCTGCAGCTGGTAACAAATAGTCCACAGCTTAATCGTTCTTTCACTCTAAAGGAAAGAGGGATTCCGTAGCTGGTATTCCGTAGCTAATAAATATTTAGTCGGAGGATTCACATCGGATACCCACAACTGTGTGGATACACCGCAAAGAATTCTTTGTGAGACTTTAGAAAGGTACAAAATATAAACCAGACTTAAACCAATCTTCTACCTTGGGGTTTAATGATTAGAAGAAAAGGAGTTTGAAGATCATTAGTAAACTCCAAGGGGGAGAGGAAGATTGAAGGAGAAGTATTAAGATATGATTTGGAGTATGAAAGACGAAGAAGAAGGTCTGAACTGAGAGGAAGTCCGATCCTATTTTCATAAGATTGGTGGAAGTATCCATATAATAGTACTCTCAGGAGGTTGTCAGACCAGAAGCCGAGGTTCATATCTCGAGGAAGTAAGGGTAATACCTTAACTTGAGTGGGTAATTGATAATTACTCAGAAGCAGAAGAGCTCAAGTAAGTTTAAGCTAATGAAGTTGGATGAAGAAGATGTCGGAGGACAATCAAAGTCTAAGAAAACAAAAGACCGAAGGGTTTGACCATACCAAAACATAAGCCTATTAGAAAGATTCCTTTCATGGAACCTAAAGAAACCAAAAGGAAGATAACTAGTATGAACTAGAAGCCATGATTGGATGGACTAAATGAGTCTAATCCATTCGTAGGACTAAACAACCAGGACCATGCCTATTATAAATACCTTACGAAGTACCATTACATTCTTTATGGTAGTAAGGGAAAAACAATACCTTACTTTAAACCAATCCTTTAGACTTAAGGTTTGGGCACCGCAGCTGGATTACCGCAGCTGGTAGAACCAAGCTTTGAGTACCCAAATAGGAAGATGTCACCACAACCATTAGTAAAGTCCATTAGCATAAGAAGATGTCCTAATCCAAGAATCTTTGGAGAGTAAGCCTATAAGCTTAGAGTGTTGGAAGAAATCATAGAATTGAAGAAAGTATCAGTGCTAGACATCAGAAGACTTCATGAAGGATCGAGAAGAGGGATATATTCAATTATATCTAATGAGATCACTAGGGAGTTTGAAAGGATTGTGATCTGTTCAAGTCCGTTCCACATTCCAAAACGTGAGAGCGTTCGAACTTCGGGACGAAGTTCAGTTTAAGGGGGAGAGGCTGTAATATCCCAGGTTTAGAGGCAATAAAATGAGAGAACACCAAAGTGTGCATTGCATTCATGCATAGAAAATCCGGGGAATTTTCGCGCTTTCAAATAAAACTTACCACAGTAACTGAAGTTTCACTTGACTTGCTGGAATTGAAGTAGATCATCAAGTCAAGCGCTATAAACTTCACTGTGATCTTTACTAAAACCCTGTTTTGGGTAGAGAGGATTTGATCTATGAGCTAGATCAAATGGAATTAGCTTACAACAAACAACACCTTAAGTAAGGGTCAACTACAAGATTCTATAAAAGATCTCAACATGACATTCCTTACAACAACACATGAATAATTAAGAAACTATTCTTTACTTATCTTTTCCATGTCTTTTACTAAATAAATGTTTCTACCATGATGATTCTCATGGTGTATCTTCAACTAATTTTGTGTGTAATATAATTCAATTCTAAACTTATTAATAAATAAGGTAAATCACAGGGTCTAAAGTGCATAAAGGCCATACATTCTTATTTAAATCATCACTTATTAAATATATGGAATATCATAAAACTGAATCCATTTACATTACAAGTTATAGTTCAAACTATTTGAATAAAACTACTCATGAGTATTTTGAAACTCATATGATCATGCCTTGGTGCAATCAAACACCAACTATTCAAAATCGAGGAATAACTTTCAACCTTGACTTTTTGACCAATATTATAATATAAATCCAATCAAATATGATATAGTGACTCATCCATAATAATAAAACTATCCACAAGATATTTAGTAACAAATTCCACTTGGCTATCCAAAGATAAATCATATGAGAAGATAAGGATCATGCCACATGGGATGAAAATATCTACATGACTTGCTTTCCAAGCTATGCCACCTCATGCTCAAAGGATTGCTATGGATGAGGGCATGACACCCAAGCACCTTACTCATCAAACCAACACAAGAGTCACCACCTATGTGTCATGATACTAGAGCTTGCCCAAGCCTATAAATAGAGCCACACCCTTCATCCATATGATCACCTTGTAGCATGATACAAGGAAACCAAACACTTGAGACCTTCCAT
Source organism: Lolium multiflorum (assembly GCA_030979885.1). Taxonomy (NCBI): domain Eukaryota; kingdom Viridiplantae; phylum Streptophyta; class Magnoliopsida; order Poales; family Poaceae; genus Lolium; species Lolium multiflorum. The sequence continues at coordinate 71,199 of JAUUTY010000498.1, forward strand.
ATGAATTAGCTAGGATCAAGATGAAGAAGCTAGGAGGTGGAGGCATACCACAAGATGCAGGTTTATCAGATTTCCTGAAGAACAAGCTACAGAAGTTACCAAGGTAGAATCCCTAGGCAAACCATATATTTAGAGGATCATATCATCATATCTTGAGTAGGACCTTAGGCTATTCCAAGATATTGAGAAGTGAGAGAAGATATAATATTAACCATAGCCATGTCCATACAAGAATACTAGAATAGTACTAAACTTAGTTGTTCAAGACAACATTTGATCTTGGAGGTGAGAACCCTATTCCAATAGCAATACCTTAGGAAACCAATTCCATATTTATCCCAACTTGGTATTAATTAAACCCTAAGAATCTAGGATGAGTGTGATGAGAGGTATATTAAAGAGGGATTAGTGAGGAATAAGTGGATCATGTCCAATGCATGATCTTACCTAATAAATTGAGATGATAAGTTAAACCTAAATATGTGATCCATAGATCTCATTCTTCTCATGAAATAATAAGTGAATCAATAGTAGTTAATCCAGACCAATACTCATGCCTATTTAATACTTCAAGTAGTGAAGTATTCCCAAAACCATAAACCTTGTCATATGGAACTAATCTACATAAAATATTATGCCCTAACTTGTGTATCCTAGATCACAAGTATAAACCAAGCCATATATACCTAAAGACTAGATTCCATTTGGTGAGTAGAATGAAACCAATATCCTATTCTACTTTGCAATTCAAATACTTTGCCTAAGTGAATCAAATGAGTAGTATTTTATAAAATGGTATCACCTCAACAAAAGAGTTAACCATGATGAGCATAAGATCTATCTCAGATAATTTAAGCTAGAAGTTGCTAAGCAAGATTGATAATTATAGAGTTTGTTCAACCATTTTCTTAAACCCTAGAAATAATCACTCACATAAAATCATGAACCAATCCCATTTCCTTTACCATTTGTTAAACCCTAGCCATAATTAATTTTTATGTGAATAATCAATATGGTTAAGCACTTGCAAAATATAATATGTTCACCATTCACATGTTATCAATTTTAGATCTTTTAAAACAGAATTGATTCCTAAATTTAAAGTAATTGAATTGAACCCTAAAATTCATATCTATTTGAATTTTAACTTGTGCTTTATAAGAACTAAAGTTAATCCATTATAAATGGTTGTTTAAAAACAAAACAATGCAGTGGGTATTATCATAAAATGATATTGATATTCAAATAGTTTTGAACCTACAAAACAAAGCAGAAATCAAATTTGAATTCAAACCAGAAAATAGAAAACAAAACAGAATTCAAAACAGAAAATTTAAAAGAGAATTGGAGGGAAACTTACCTGGTGGACCTCAGCACCGCAGCAGCCCATCACCACCACGTCCACGCAAGCCCATCAGTAGCCCAGTCCACGAACCAAGCACCAGCCCACCGTACCGATTCGCTTTAAGAATCGTGCGAAGAAGAAAGCCACCTTCTTCTTCTTCCCCGGCGTCGACAGCACGCCTGCGCCAGTAGGCCACGACCCCGGCGGCGATAAGGACGACCTGGACGTCGCAGGACATCTCAGAACCGTGCCCAACTCCTCTCGCGTCCGTCCTATCCAACTACGTCAAGATTCACGCCCAGAACTAGCGCCGCCATTGCCGTGCATCTCGGCCAGACGCCGCCGTCGCGTCGTCAATCCTGATCGCCTCGAGCTCTATAAATAGGTCAAGAGCTTCCCCTGGAAACCCTAAAGCTTCGCCGCCCATCCATTCCTTCCCAGATCCTTTATATCTCTCGCAATCAAGAAACATCACCGACGGCCGTTCTCCGGCTAGCCATCGATTGAGAGCACCCCGGAGACCGTCGAGTGGCTTGGAGGATGCGCCAGAGCCTGCAGATCATCCTCATGGAAGGAATCGAGTAGGGGAGCCCAGGGTGATGCCAATTTGAGTTTTTCCCCTTGCAGCACATCGCCGGGAATGGCGAGCTAGAGCTCGTCTCCGTCCTCCATCCACCCCGTCGAGCACATCATCATCATCAGAGTGAGATTCCGCACCTCTGGAGCCTTTTATCTCGATTTATCTTTCATCCTAGCTTCATTTTGCGTTTTGGCCGGAGCTCGCCGCCGCAGACCTCGTTGCCGGAGCTAGCTCCGGTGACCATTTCGAGGGGGCGCTGCCACCAGTAGATTCGCCATCGTCTTCTCGTTCAAACGCAACAAGCCGCTCTTCCCGGGGAGCTCTAGATCGCCAGAAACACCGTCGCCGTCGATCGCCGGAGACCTTCCGGCGAGGTGACGTGGCCGGTGGGGTTTGTTTCTCTTGTTGACTCGGTCCAAGCCCAGCTGGCAGCCTACGTGTCCATTGGCCCCACGGGTCAGTCTCTGTAGCTAGGGTGCGAAGCGGTAGCTTTAGTATTTCTCTTTAATTTTAAAACCAGTAAATAGATGAAACTTTGCAAAATCATAGAAATTTCATTTCAACTCAAAAAAATATGAATAATATATCAAAATGCTCACAAAAATAAACTCTATTCAAATAAAATATAAAACAAAAATGTGTGTCAAAATAAAAAAATTCACTTATTTTTAATCTTATTAATTATGCCATTTCAATTATTTAAAATGCAAATTGAATTCAACAATTAGTGAAGTTTTAAAATTAAATTTTAACTATCCAGTAACTAAGTAAAATGTTTAGATTAATTTTATTTATCATATTTGCATTAACTTAATTATTAGTGGTAATTCATAAACCCTAATTTGCAAATTACTATTTTCTATTTTCTTTAAATAGTAATAACTCAAGAAAATATTATAAGTCAATATTATTTTGGTAAATCAAAACTTATTTACTTAAACATCTTTAGTTAACAAGTTAATTATTTTAAACCCTAATAACAATTATTAAACCCTGATTCTTAATTAAACCAAAATAGGAGTACTCTAATTATTAAATCTTGTGAAGATTAATAAAATATCAAACCATCACTAATTTTTATTCAAATTAATTAGTAACCACAACTATATTACCAATTATCATTTTAGGAGTTGTATCATAGTTTAGAAACCCTAGTTTCAATTTGAGTAAGACCTGATCCCATTATTTCATGTGATCATTCCACCTTAGAAGCAACTCTAAAACCCTAGTGATATGCCACATGTGATCATGTGAGAATTACTTGACATATAGAACCCTAATAAGCAACAATTGAATGCATGTTCATGATCCACCAACATAAAACCAATTCACATGAATTTATCATTTCATGTCTCTATTTTTGATTAAAACCTATATGATCCAATAATGACACCCAAGTATAAACCCTAACTTGTGAATGGAATTAGTACCACTAACCACTATCCTATATACCATACCATTAAGGTCAACCTCAATCATCAAACCCTAGTAGCACCATAATGATAAACCCTAATACCAATCTTGTGTAGTAATGCACATCACATGCTCCTATTCCACTACACCCTACTTAGAAAATGATAAGCCACTTAGCTTAGAAACCATTAGAGATTACTCAGTGAAGCAATTGTGAAACCATAGTAAACCCTAATAGGTAATCTATATAACCATCTTGACCATCATTCTTAGATATGATACCCATAATCAACCATAGTAATACACCTGCTAATACTGGCTACATATAGACCAATTCTATTTAAGAACCCAACTAGTACCTATTAGAAACTTAAATGAATCCAATAATAAACCCTAGAAGCACTTAGTTCCTGTTTAAAGTAGTTCTTATTATTATTTAACCTGTTCTTCAAATGTTATTCTTTTGAAGTACAAATCCTAATCAAACCCTAGAAGCCATAGCTCCTAATTATAATAGCTTTTATTCTTAACTTGACATGTTCTTCAAAAGTTATTCTTTTGAAGTATAGATGTCAATCCAACCATAGAAACCATAGCTCTTGTTTATACTATTATTTCTTAATTAACATGTTCTTCAAAAGTTATTCTTTTGAAGTATAATATAGTAATCATCAACCATGCACCATAGAACTTAAAATTGACAACAACTCTTTACATATTAACCAACTATAAGTCCTTTATGTGTGTGTTTGTTAAGATGCAATATCTCACTTGCTTATGCTATTCATATCACCATTCCTTTGTAAATATGATTGTTATGATGCATTATATTACTTGTAAATGCTATTCTTATAACCAAACCCTAATAAGAACCTTGTTTGAGAACCATCCTAAAAGTGCAACACACCTAAAGAAATCTTTACAACTCAATCAAACCTAAATCATCCAGGTTAGGTTCGGGACGATTGCATCTCATACTATGCATTATAGCATTTTTGCCAGTTCTTTAAACATTTACCGGACAATGATGGTATTTCAGAATTTGGAGTTGTCACGTATCGAAGCTTTTCTGCATAATCTTGCAGTCAAGAAAGGCAAGTTCATCGCTTGCTCATGTCATTTGATTATTTTTATCAAACTATATGCAAAGTACTATACTTATCACTCATGCATTGCAAAGCAAAGTATTATTACAATTATGAATATGACTATGTGGTGGGCAATGGAACCATGGTATGTGTTGATTGGTGGAGGTTCCATTGCACGGGTACTATTCATCTAGGATTAAGTACCAATGCCGTCCAGTGATTCTAGCGCGTACATATCACGTTGACCATAAGATCTATAATGGCTCTGGGAAGCCAGCTGTATCTTTTCCCTCCTGCACGCCAACGGACTTGATAGAGCCTGGCGGGGTGCTGGAGGCACTGCCGTAGGTTGGGATAGCCTTTAAAATCCCCATCCGGATGTTTGGATGAGAGGCTCTACCGTCTATGAAGGATTGTCCGACGTACACCGTGGGTAAAGCCGTATGATCGGGAGATGTCTACCGGGGGTGTACGGATGGACAAAAGGGTGGGTTTGCAGGGTCGCGGAGAAGGCGGTGTGGGCTTGGTTCTTATACCTGACCTCACACCAAAGGAAGTGTGAACGAGCAAGCTACTCGGTTGGCAACAAGGTTAAGTTCTCTTATGGGAAAAGTAACGCACCTCTGCAGAGGATACTGAATTGTGACTGTCACTCCTGTTTCGGGAAGGGAACGCGGCAGGAAAGGAACTCCATGAAGTTCTAGTCAACTGTGAAGACTGACGGGCATAGTTTTCAGAATAAAATAAACCTTTTGAAGAAATGTTTATGAAAACTTGCATTTGCCTATGACTTTCTGTCTGTTGTAGCTAGTGCATGATACACCTATTCCCTAATATGAACTTGCTGAGTACGCTCGTACTCATCCCACTCTTAAATCCCCTGCTTAGCTATGGAGTCACCGAAGGAGGAATCTACCGTGGAACTTGAAGACAAAGGAGTCAACTGCAACAAGACGAAGAATCCAAGCAAAGAAGATAATGAAGTCAACTGCTGCAGCAACTATATTGGAATCTTAGACTAGTAATAGAAGGGAGCCTTTCCCTAATCCTAGCACCTAAGTAGCTAGATTTCTATAGCAAGCCTAGTAGCTCTGAAGCTGAAGTTAGCAATAAGTTAGTTTACGAGTCGTTCTTCTGGAGCTTTATTTGAAGTTTTACCTCACTGTAAAGTAGGAGGCTGTGTTGATCTTCTGTAAACAACTTGTGTATCCTTCTTTAGACATACCTTGGACTCGCATATGTTTCTGTTGTACCACTCTGAGGGATGTAATATGAGTGGAACGGTGTTTCACTTGTGTTATGTCAACGACTTGTGTACTACACCATGCAGTGGTACGCTGGGTCACCACAACCTCCGGCTTTGGGATGAGGAGGGCGCTGACGGCGCGCCTGTGCTGCTGCCAGGTGACGTTGTTGCCACCGTTCCTCGGATTGATGGGCGGTGTCGCGAACTCCGGCTCGTCCTTCGCCTCCCGCTTAGGCACGCTATAGGGCGCGGCGCAGTGCGACGAAGGCGTCGATTGCGCCTGCCCCTCCGTCGCCATTAAGGCAAAACTGCGATGCTTCGTTCGTGAGTCGTTGACGGGTCGAGCCCGCATCTCGTCGCCTCGCATTTCGTTGTGTCCGACGTGCCCGGAACGTAGGTGACGGGTTCGGAACGCTGGACACCGTATTGGGCCGCGCCAGACTGTAGGAAAACGTTGCATAGAAAACAAAAATTTCCTATCGCGAACACGCAATCCAAGCCAAGATGCAATCTAGAAGACGGTAGCAACGAGGGGATGATCAAGACTAACCCTTGAAGAGATTCCAAAGCCTATAAGAGTAGGCTCTTATTGCTGCGGTAGACGATCACTTGCCGCTTGCAAAAGCGCGTAGAAGATCTTGATCACGATTGGTTCCGGCGCCACCTCCGTACTCGGTCACACGTTCGGTTGTTGATGAAGACGACGTCCACCTCCCGTTCCAGCGGGCAGCGGAAGTAGTAGCTCCTCTTGAATCCGACAGCACGGCGCGTGGTGTCGGTGGTGGTGGAGAAATCCGGCGGAGCTTCGCTTAAGCGTGCGGGATGTGGTGGAGAGAGAGACCGCTAGGGTTTGGGGAGAGAGGGGGTTGGGCGCCTCTAAGGGGTGCGGCCAAGGCTGAGGCTTAAAGTGGCCAGCCCCCTCTCTATGCCCCTCATTATATAGGTGGAAGCCCCAAGAGTTCTAGTCCAAGTCTTGAATAAGACCCCAACACTAAAACCTCCCATATGTGGGAAACCTACTCAAGGAGGGAGTCCCACTCAAGGTGGGACTCCCACCTTTCCTTGAGGTGGGTTGGCCGGCCACCCTAGGGGAGTCCACCTTGGACTCCTCCCCTTTAGGGTTGGCTGGCCATGCAAGGTGGAGTCCCTCCGGGACTCTACTTTCCATGGTGATTTCTTCCGGACTTTTCTAGAACCTTCTAGAACCTGCCATAAATGCACCGGATCATTTCCAAACTTGGAATATGACTTCCTATATATGAATCTTATTCTCCGGACCATTCCGGAACTCCTCGTGATGTCCGGGATCTCATCCGGGACTTCGAACAAATATTCGAACTCCATTCCATATTCAAGTTCTACCATTTCAACATCCAACTTTAAGTGTGTCACCCTACGGTTCGCGAACTATGCGGACATGGTTGAGTACTTACTCCGACCAATAACCAATAGCGGGATCTGGAGATCCATAATGGCTCCCACATATTCAACGATGACTTTAGTGATCGAATGAACCATTCACATACGATACCAATTCCCTTTGTCACGCGATATTTTACTTGTCCAGGTTTGATCATCGGTATCACTCTATACCTTGTTCAACCTCGTCTCCTGACAAGTACTCTTTACTCGTACCGTGTGGTATGTGGTCTCTTATGAACTTATTCATATGCTTGCAAGACATTAGACGACATTCCACCGAGAGGGCCCAGAGTATATCTATCCGTCATCGGGATGGACAAATCCCACTGTTGATCCATATGCCTCAACTCATACTTTCCGGATACTTAATCCCACCTTTATAACCACCCATTTACGCAGTGGCGTTTGATGTAATCAAAGTACCTTTCCAGCATAAGTGATTTATATGATCTCATGGTCATAAGGACTAGGTAACTATGTATCGAAAGCTTATAGCAAATAACTTAATGACGATCTTATGCTACGCTTAATTGGGTGTGTCCATTACATCATTCATATAATGATATAACCTTGTTATTAATAACATCCAATGTTCATGATTATGAAACTAATCATCCATTAATCAACAAGCTAGTTAAGAGGCTTACTAGGGACTCTTTGTTGTTTACATATCACACATGTATCAATGTTTCGGTTAATACAATTATAGCATGGTATATAAACATTATCATAAACACAAAGATATATAATAACCATTTATTATTGCCTCTTGGGCATATCTCCAACAGACTCCCACTTGCACTAGAGTCAATAATCTAGTTTACATATGTAAAGATATAACACCTTGGCCTTCGGTGCTTTATCATGTTTTGCTCACAGGAGAGGTTTTAGTCAACGGTTCTGAAACACTCAGAAACGTATGTATTTACAATTCATTTGCGTCTTCACGCATCACTCATTTTCCAAATGAGTCGGCATTAAATATGTTTGGTCTTCTGGTGGAACCTTAATTCCGCGTCTGAAATATGTCACTAATATTGTCACATACAATATAGCTTCAAAGTTCGACACTGTCGGAACTACACCAAGTTCTCAAAGAACTTCTTGACTCAACATCCTCAATCATTGTCAAAAACAATGACATACTCTGCCTTCTTTTGTAGAATCCGTCACAATATTTAGAACTCTTCTAAATCTAGCATTGTGCTACCTTTTTAATAACACTTAGCCTAATTGAGATTGAAATTTATTTTTATATATGACCAAACTAATATCGGTGTAACACTTTACAACGATTTTGTTTGTCATTACCCATATAAAACTATATATATATCCTTGGTTCTTCTAAAGCACACAAGGATATTCTTACTGTTTGTCAATGATTATCACATGAATCATTCTGGTATATGCTCCTAACCTTTTAGAGCACAGGACATCTGATTTTGTACATATTATTTGTGATCTATAATCACTCATGTGTTTTTACTCATTGAGTGTCAGATACATTCTCAAGTCTTGTTAAAACTTAACATGACAAGAACATTTTCTTAATATTTATATATTGAACCACTTCAATATCCATTCTATGTACTTTGACTTAAACTTATTATGTGTTTCAATCTATCTTCATAGATCTTGACACTAAATATGTTTCAGTCCATATCTTTTCATTGAAGTTAATTCTCAATGAAACCTTTTTAATCAATTATATAATTACACTATTTATAATCAACGATATGTCAGGTACATAAAGTATTACAAATATGTCTCAGCGCTCCCACTTAATTTCTTGCAAATGCAAGCACCTTCATCGTTTCTGATGAAATCAAAACTTTTGACTATTTCATCGGTGAAGATTCCAACTCAAATACTCACTTTATCCAATTGAAGTTTGTATTCCTATCTAGTATTCTACGGACTAGCAAAACTCTTGGTTGTATCTTGTATACACCTTTAATACACACTTCTGTTAAGCAATATATTTTGCCATCCTACTAGCATATCTCATAAAAGAAATATGTAGCGATTACTAGAATAATCCACATGGACTATAAGCATTGCTACGGAAGATCTAATCTTATCGTACTCAACTTTTTGAACTTTGTCGTAAACAACTTTTCGAAAAGTCGTGCTTATTTAAGGATATTTCATCCAAGTCCATCTATTTCATAGATTCATTTACTTTCAAAAAATATTCACCTATCTTGGATTTTATGGCGCATAGCCATTTTAACGGAGTCAGGGCCCATCATAACTTCTTTATTCGTAGTTGGTTTATCATTGTTCAAAATCAATCCTTTGTTCACAAATCATTTATTTGATCACAAAGTAAACCATACCTACAAGGTTCAATATGTACTTCGATCTCCATGGCTAAAACACTTTGTAGTCATGGGAGCCATGATCGTCGTGGCCGCTTCCGGAACCAATTCCGATGCTGCGCTACTCTGATCATTATGCTCAGGTTCATAAACCTTATCGAGTTCTATTGTCCTCCCACTCAAATACTTCGCTAGAAAACAATTTCTTGGAAATAAGAAACATTGACAAACACTTTTGTCTTTGTCTCCATAGTGGGAAGAATTCCCAATCAAATCTCTGGGATAATCAACAAAGACATTCATCCGATTTTGGTTGTAAACTCATTTACTTATGCTATGCATACCAAAATTTTAAGAAAATACTTTTAGGGTTCATACCCATGCCATAACTCGTATGGTGTCATTTCAACGGATCATGATGATGCTCTATTTAGTGTAAAGCGGTAGTCTCTAAAGCATAATCCACAAAAATATATAATGGCGTCATTTTATATTATCTCATCATTAATCCAAGGTTTGGATACATCTCTCGGATACTCCATCATCACTATGATACTCCAAGAAATGTGAGTTGTAGAACAACTTCATAACTCTCTTAGATGTTCACTAAAACTCGTAATTCAAATATTTCCACTATGATCCAATCATAGATATTTGACTTTTCTATTACGATGATTTCCACCTCATGCTGAAATTTATTTGAATCCATTCAAATGTTTCAAACTTCTTCCTTATCGAATATATACATATATACTCAATTCATTGTTGGAAGTTTTCATGAAGTAGAAGAATCTCCCGCACACAACTATGCCCAGTGAACCACATACATCATCATGTATTTTTCCACTAAGTTAGTTGCATGTTCAACTCTTGGCCTATGAACGTTATTTTAGTCATTCTCTTTAGAAAAGATTTGCAAGCGTCAAACGATTCAAAAATCAAATGACTCCAAAAATCCATTTGCATGGAGTCCCTTCATGCGTTCCTTTCTAACATGACCTAAATGGCGGTTCCACAAATAAGTGGAATTCAAATCATTTGCCTTATGGCATTTTAGCGTCAGTGTTTATGTATGTGTGTTTTCACCATTAAGATTTATAATAACTTATCCATCGTACATGGAGTAATGTCATAATTTGAACAACTCATTGTTTCATTTGACCAGAGCAAAATAACAATTATTAAGTTCTTTATTATAAATTCTAAGGGCTAGATAGAATGCCAACGACGAACATAATAACATTTTATTTTTGTTCTTGACGTGCATTTCTATCATATTTCTTGTCAGTCACTTAGGCCATTGTATTCTTGTATTGTGTTGTTTTGTATGACACTTCATACCAACCAATATGGTACAAATACCCAAGAATTTTATTGTGTGACCAAACGAGGAATACATCCATAACATGTATATCATTTATATACACCTGAGCTAGACTTTCTAGTCTTTTCTTTCTTTCTTTAGGCCAATAATCTTTTGTAGTTTCTCTTTTAGCTTTCCTCATTATTCAGAAAAACACTTCAACATCAATAACTTCTAGGTTTGTTGATCAAATACCAATAACCTTGAGGTTCTTTGAAGTTGATCATCGTATGACAAGTGTTCTGGATTTCACTATTAGTAACCTTTTAATATGATGAACAATTTCACTCATAATTTTATCCATCATATCATGACGACTTTTCGAGACCATGTCTGTACATGCTAGGCTCGTAAAGTTTAACCTCAGTATTCGCGTGTGCAAATCTGGCTTGCACCCGTTGTATGCACACATAGAATCTATACCTTAGTATTCGAAACTATGAGTCTTAGCAACGGTGCATACTAAGGACGATCACTTCATGGATATACAAATATCGTTAGTGCCCCAATAGTTGGAGGATTGGGACGCCTTGCGTCTTCAACCTTCATACATTCCCATAAAACTTATGAGTTTATGTAGTCTCACCAAATTATATTCTATCACCTTGCAACAAAGGTCTTAGATATCACATATATCTCATACCTTGATTATTTCAAAACTAAATTTTCAGCTCCTTACTTTTCAAACAGATTTGAACTTCAAGTTTCACGGAGACAAGATGACTTTAGGTACTAATTGAAACCATAGCTCTTTGAATCAACAATGTGAGGTTTACTAAAAGTTTGCAATAGGACTTAATCATTTCTTGATTCTTTAACAATACGGTACCAGTCCGTAAAGTTTATTTTCAGATTTTAACAGATATTTCTAATAACAAGACTAGCAGAAAAACGGATGCCAATACTACAAATTAATTCAAAATACTACTCAGACTATGTTTATGATAATTAGTTCATGTTTTAATCTAATTACTAATGAACTCCCACTTAATACAACATCCCTCATAGTTGTTAAGTGGTACATGATCCAGATCCACTACACCAAAACCGATCATCACGTGAGATGATGTAGCTTCAATGGTGAACATCAACATGTTGATCATATCATCCATATGACTCGTGTTCAACCTTTCGGTTTCCGTTGTCCCGAGGCCATGTCTGTACATGCTAGGCTCGTCAAGCAAACCCAAGTATTCCGCGTGTGCAACATGGCTTACACCCGTTGTATGTGAACGTTGAATCTATCACATCCGATCATCACGAGATGCTTCGAAACGACGCAGCCAACGGTGCATACGAGGGGAGAACACTTTATTATCTTGATATTAATGTGAGGGATCATCTTATAATGCTACCGTCGCGATCTAAGCAAAATAAGATGCATAAAGGATTAACATCACATGCAGTTCATATGTGATATGATATGGCCCTTTTGTCTTTGCGCCTTCGATCTTCATTTCCAAAGCACGGACATGATCTCCATCATCAACGGGCATGATCTCCATCATCGTCGGCGTAGCGTCAAGGTCCATGGCGCCGTCTTCATGATTGTTCACCTCATGTAGCAACTATTACAACTACTTTGAAATACTACTCAACATGAAATATAAAGACAACCATAAGGCTCCTGCCGGTTGCCACAATACAATAATGATCATCTCATACATATTCATCATCATATTATGGCCATATCACATCACCAAACCCTGCAAAAACAAGTTAGACGTCTCTAATTTGGTTTGCATATTTTACGTGGTTTAGGGTTTTCGAGTGAGATCTAATCTACCTACGAACATGAACCACAACGGTGATACTAGTGTTGTCAATAGAAGAGTAAATTGAATCTTCACTATAGTAGGAGAGACAGACACCCGCAAAGCCACTTATGCAATACAAGTTGCATGTCAAGCGTGGAGCAAATCTCATGAACACGGTCATGTAAAGTTAGCCCGAGCCGCTTCATCCCACTATGCCACAAAGATGCAAAGTACTCAAACTAAAGATAACAAGAGCATCAACGCCCACAAAACCATTGTGTTCTACTCGTGCAACCATCTATGCATAGACACGGCTCTGATACCACTGTAGGAAAACGTTGCATAGAAAACAAAAATTTTCCTATCGCGAACACGCAATCCAAGCCAAGATGCAATCTAGAAGACGGTAGCAAGAGGATGATCAAGACTAACCCTTGAAGAGATTCCAAAGCCTATAAGAGTAGGCTCTTATTGCTGCGGTAGACGATCACTTGCCGCTTGCAAAAGCGCGTAGAAGATCTTGATCACGATCGGTTCCGGCGCCACGAACGCACCTCCGTACTCGGTCACACGTTCGGTTGTTGATGAAGACGACGTCCACCTCCCGTTCCAGCGGGCAGCGGAAGTAGTAGCTCCTCTTGAATCCGACAGCACGACGGCGTGGTGTCGGTGGTGGTGGAGAAATCCGGCGGAGCTTCGCAAGCGTGCGGGATGTGGTGGAGGAGAGAGACCGCTAGGGGGGGAGAGAGGGGTTGGGCGCCGGCCCTCTAAGGTGCGGCCAAGGCTGAGGCTTGAGTGGCCAGCCCCCTCTCCTATGCCCCTCATTATATAGGTGGAAGCCCCAAGAGTTCTAGTCCAAGTCTTCGAATAGACCCCAACACTAAAACCTCCCATATGTGGGAAACCTACTCAGGAGGGAGTCCCACTCAAGGTGGGACTCCCACCTTTCCTTGAGGTGGGTTGGCCGGCCACCCTAGAGGAGTCCACCTTGGACTCCTCCCCTTTAGGGTTGGCTGGCCATGCAAGGTGGAGTCCCTCCGGGACTCTACTTTCCATGTGATTTCTTCCGGACTTTTCTAGAACCTTCTAGAACCTGCCATAAATGCACCGGATCATTTCCAAACTTGGAATATGACTTCCTATATATGAATCTTATTCTCCGGACCATTCGGAACTCCTCGTGATGTCCGGGATCTCATCCGGGACTTCGAACAAATATTCGAACTCCATTCCATATTCAAGTTCTACCATTTCAACATCCAACTTTAAGTGTGTCACCCTACGGTTCGAACTATGCGGACATGGTTGAGTACTCACTCCGACCAATAACCAATAGGGGATCGGAGATCCATAATGGCTCCCACATATTCAACGATGACTTTAGTGATCGAATGAACCATTCACATACGATACCAATTCCCTTTGTCACGCGATATTTTACTTGTCCAAGGTTTGATCATCGGTATCACTCTATACCTTGTTCAACCTCGTCTCCTGACAAGTACTCTTTACTCGTACCGTGGTATGTGGTCTCTTATGAACTTATTCATATGCTTGCAAGACATTAGACGACATTCCACCGAGAGGGCCCAGTATATCTATCCGTCATCGGGATGGACAAATCCCACTTGTTGATCCATATGCCTCAACTCATACTTTCCGGATACTTAATCCCACCTTTATAACCACCCATTTACGCAGTGGCGTTTGATGTAATCAAAGTACCTTTCCAGCATAAGTGATTTATATGATCTCATGGTCATAAGGACTAGGTAACTATGTATCGAAAGCTTATAGCAAATAACTTAATGACGAGATCTTATGCTACGCTTAATTGGGTGTGTCCATTACATCATTCATATAATGATATAACCTTGTTATTAATAACATCCAATGTTCATGATTATGAAACTAATCATCCATTAATCAACAAGCTAGTTAAGAGGCTTACTAGGGACTCTTTGTTGTTTACATATCACACATGTATCAATGTTTCGGTTAATACAATTATAGCATGGTATATAAACATTATCATAAACACAAAGATATATAATAACCATTTATTATTGCCTCTTGGGCATATCTCCAACACAGACATAAAGAGTCTTTGAGGCGCGCTGCTGAAAATGCAATTTTATCCGACGGCACCTCAAATTTCTTGGGGTGCCGCTTTGGGGGACACGGCTGGAAATGCCTTTGTCACACTTGTCGGAAATCTTGCTAACAAAGTTAAACTGGCTAATCCGTGCACATTAAAACAAATTCAATAAATACCGGTAAATTCTTACAATTTTGACGAACAATGGTGGTTTATTTAATCTACTGTCTTCCGCTACTATCAAGTGCTAGGGTTATTAATTTGGAAGTCTGAATGATGCAGCTTTACAGAAAATTGAAATCGTAAATATGTTTCACAGTTCGCACTGAAGTGTCACATACAACTATAACTCCACCATTCCACTAAGTAGATAAGAAAAAGCCAACGAGCAGTAGCAGTAACTCACTCGAGCTGTCTGTCTTCACCCTCGACCGATTCAGTTGGGTGTAGAAATATTCAAACTGTTGATGAACTCAACGCACGCTGCCGTTGACGATCCACCGCACTCGAGCGCATCGGCGGCCATCTGTTTCGCCAGCATCGTCCTGTCCCTGATCTCCTTCCCATGCTCTGAGTCCATGACCAGCCTCACCTTCGCCTCCACCTCGCCAGCCTTCACCATGACCTCGTCGTAGCCGTCGATGGTCACTCCAAGCTTCATGTCCTCCACAATGAACACCTTGTTCATCCTCTGCTCCGCATACATCGGCCAGCACAGCATCGGTACCCCCGCTGTGACGGCCTCCATAATTGAGTTCCACCCGCAGTGGGTCACGAACGCGCCGATCGCCGGGTGGCGGAGCACCTCCACCTGCGGCGCCCAGGACGACACCACCATTCCTCGCCCTCGTGTCCTGTCCAAGAACCCCTCTGGAAGCAGCGCCTCCACCGCCGCGTCACCCCGGCCCTCGAACCGCTTCGTCGAGTCAGCGTCCGGCGCGACAGGCGCGCGCACGGCCCAGAGGAACGCGTGCCCGCTCCTCTCCAGCCCGACGGCGATCTCGTTTAGCTGCTCCGCCGGCACCGAGCTCGCGCTCCCGAAACACAGGAAGACCACGCTCCCGGCTGGCTGCTTATCCAGCCAACTCAGGGATTCGTGGTTCTTATTGCCTCCTCTCTCCTCGCCGACCAGCGGGCCGACGCAGAACAGTTTCGGCACCGACTCACCGGGGCGAGGAGTCCCGTCATTGATGGCCTTCACGGCACGGGGCTCCAGCCAGTCGAAAGTGTTGGACAGTATGCCCGTCGCTCTGGGCAGTTGCTCGAAGAGACCGAGAATTGTATCGTACTGCATGTTGTCTCGATCGAGCAGGGCTTCAGGCAAGTCGGAGGCCGGAATCGGGTGGACTCCCGGGAAGTGCAGCAAGGCGCGGCCCATCTCCCCGAAGGAGACGGCGGGGCGCATGACGGGGATATGCAGGAAGGTAGCAAGAGCGGACGCGCAAAGGGAGAAGAAGACGTAGCCTGGGACGCCGAGCTCTGCGGCGGCGTCAAGCCCGTACGCGCAGAAGAAGTCGGCGACGAGAGCCTTGACAGGCGGGAGAGACCTCAGGAAGGCGAGGAGGGCGGCGTTCGTGGCGCGGAGGTCGGCGATGAGGGTGATGAAGGGGTCGGCGTTTGGGTCGGCCGCGTCCGCAGAACGGGTCGGTGCCGGCGGGAGCAGGTGGAAGGACACGGAAGGGTAGGTGGCAGAGAGGCGGGCAATGGTCTGCGACGACTCACCGGTAGACGGGACGTCGGCGACGGCGACGGTGACGGGAACGCCATGTCCGGCGAGGTGATCTGCGAGCTGCGTCATGGGGTGGAGGTGACCCCTGACCATCCATGTGTATAGCACGACGCTGCTTCCCATTGCTTGAGTGGTTTGTGCTCTACTGTAGTATTTTTCTGCTTTCCTGCTGCGTGTGTCATGAAACTGAAGGAGGCAACAAGTGTTTATAGGGTGGGTAACAGGCTGAAGATATGCTTGTCGATCACATGGCACATGTACTAGCGAGCAACCAAAACAAACAATGGCAATAAAAAGATGTATGCTTGTCGTGGTATTGCGAAGTCGTCGGAGACAAACAGCAGGCCAAGCACTTAACTGATAATGACTCATCGGAGGCGGCTACAACTTAAATTAAAGCATTTAGCAAGGCAGTGCTTGCAAGATTAGTATTTAGTACATCTATAAGTAATTTGGGTTGAAAATTTTACTACAAATAAATGAAAATGGCCAGACGACCCGTCGAGCCGTTGGGGCAACCCTTGATTCAAACAGACATTTCTGCCAACCGTTGTATTTTTGTGTCCGCGGCACAATCCAAACGAATTAAAACGGACACGTTTTGCATCGAAAATACGTTGGACCGCTGAAGTTTCCCTTACACATAGGAGTGGAAACGGATCGGATGCATATCGGATAGTGCCATTACCATATCTGTTTCCATATTTTAAAAACGAATACGGATGTTGCTGAAGAGGAATTTGGAGCACATGTTAGTCGAATACGAATACCGATTGTATGTTTTCTCAATTTGGAGTGGATATGAATATAAGAAAATAATAGACTGATGTCTTTTAGTAAACCAACTATAGGGTGGCAGAGAAATAAATATACTGATATAATGCATAGTAGTATCAAGTTCAATCGTATAAAAGAACATTTGATCGATTTTTTTAGTTTCTCTAGGTTAGGTAATTGGCACATTAGGGTCGAATTACTAAAATTGGCTAACATAAGGCTATTCAGATATGGATATATCCATTACCGTATCAACATTTGATTCAAAATTCAATACCATATTTATATTTATTTTCGTAAAATGGATCTGAATATTTACCATATCCATTTTTATGAACACCCGGATTTGGATATTACCACTTCTATTTTCAATTTCTGGAATACGCACACTATGTCCTCTCTGTAGTGTTCGCTACAGGGTTGATGGAGTAGCATGTCCGCACCGTCGCCTTCTTTGCTTCAGTACACAAAAGATCTTTTGCACTAGACATCTTTTAGATGAAATGAAAAGGATAGCTCCCCGACTACATTTCATTCAGAAAAGACACCACTCGTCTATCTCATACAGCTCTACAAACTACCTCGGCATCGCATGCAGTAACTGAGAGCTCCCTCAAAGGGGCCGGGCCGAACCAAAGCCAATCTCGCCTGCGCCGCCGGTAGAGATGGGTGCAGGGGAGGTGCCGGAGTAGATAGAGTAGCTAGGTTTAGTGGCTATATGCCGGTAGGGGGCTTGATGCCCGGGGTGGGAGCGGTGGAAGAGATGGATCGCCTAGATCTCAGCCGATGTAGGGTCTCTCTTGCTTCCTCTTCTTCTCCGGTGGTCGGAGGGGAGAGCGGAGAAGAAGATTGATGCTCCCTTCAATAAAGGAGTGGCGGTGTACCTTCTGCTGCAACGCGGCGGTGGTGGGTGGTGTTTTTTTCCTGGCTGGCCTTGGAGGCGAGGGGGAAAGCGTGTGCGTGCCGCCGATCAACGACGTGGAGGAGTTCCTGGCCGGCCGTGGAGGCGAGGAGGAGCTCAGCCACGTCGTCGCCAACACATCTGCTTCGTGGAGGTCTTATCCTTGCTGCTGCTGGTGCGGAGATACCGCGCCAAAATTGTTCCTCTCGACCGGCCGTGGCGGCGAGGGCGAGGGCAGCGATGGTGTTGCTGCTTCTCTGTGCTGGCGGCGGTCCGTCGGAGCTGCGTCTGCTTCATCAGCACCGCCGTTGAGGTGGTGTTCTTCCTGGGATGCTCATCAGCGGGGGACTTCTGCCGGCGTCAGCGCCCCGCCCCAGCATCATACGACCGAAGGGCGGCCCTTCTCCAGGAGATCTTCCTCCATAGGGAGGCTTTGCTCCGCCTCGTCGTCGACAGTTCCGGCCGTCTGCGTCCCAAGTGGCTCGTTCCCTGGTGGCGTGGAAGACAGTGGATGGCGAAGCCTGTTCGCCGGCGAAGACCAGGGACCTGATCGCGTTTTCAGCTTTTACTTTAGGGTCCTGTATGCAAAATCGAATGGCTGGTTACCGTGTTGACTTAATGCAGCTCTCGGTCCTTCGGGACCTTCCTTGTTTAAAAAAAACTACCTCGACATCGCATGATCTGCCCGTAGGCTAACTCTATTACAGAACCCGATCAAAATGACAGAACAAATGCTGGTCACAAAAAGCTACCATACCAAGACTGCTCCTACTAAACTTATACATATCAGACAACTCTTTTCTTCAAAAAGACATAGACCAATGGATCTCAGCTTCATACACTAGTAGGAAAAGGCTCATTAGTGGCGCACCAAAAATCACATTCTGTGGCGCATGGGCGGTGCGCCACAGAATCTTCGTCACAAAATAAAGAATTTTGTGGCGCACGGACCCATGCGTCATAGAAAGTCTTATTTCAGTGGTGCACCAGGCGGCTGTTGCGCCACAGAAAACTTTCTGTGGCGCACCGAGCGGTGGTGCGCCACATAATTTTTTTTTGAATTTCAAAAAAAATGGCGGACAGATCTAGATCTAGATCTAGGGCCGCCGGAATTTCATTGGAATTTTTTTTTGAAATTTTCCGGCCAGAGGTGGGTGGTTCGGTGGGGTGGGAGGAGGCGGAGGAGGGAGAGGAGGCCGGCCGGATGTTTTTGGTGGAAGAGGAGGAGGAGGTGGAGGTGGTGGTGGTGGAGTAGGAGGAGGAGGTGGTGGTGGTGGTCGCCGGAGGAGGAGGTGGTAGGTGGGTGGGTATGTGGAGGAGGAGGTGGTGGTCGCCGGAGGAGGAGGTCGCCGGAGGAGGAGGTGCTCGCCAGAGGAGGAGGTGCTCGCAAGAGGAGGAGGTGCTCACCGGAGGAGGAGGAGGTCACCGTAGGAGGAGGTGGTCGCCGGAGACGGAGGAGGTCGTCGGGTGTGGGTGGAGGAGGAGGAGGAGGGAGAAGAATGGGAAGGTGGAGAAGTGAGGAGAAAAAGAAGGGAGAAAAGGGGAAAAGGAGGAGAAATGGAGGAGGAGAAAAGAAGAAGGAGAAGGGGAGGAGGAGGACGCAACCGAAATTCAAATTTCAGCACTAGAATTCTGTGTCGCATGTGCACTTGGTGTGCCATAGATTTTTTTTTCAAATTATCTATTTTTGCAGCAATTTTTTTTGACTTTGCCATATCTTTTTACTCTTTTCGAATTTTGAGAATCTAAAAATTATCTAACTGGGCAAACACAAAAAGTCAAAATTGATATATTGTGCTTTTTTTTTCAAGTTCGTATGCAATCACAAATCCAGTTTGATGATTTTGCAACGCAATTTTGCACAAAAAGTCGAAATTCATGTTTGTTCATTTTCAGTAGTACTAGATGACATAATACATGGGCACTTCGAAGGATTTTTTTATATTTTAAAATTTCTATCTATTTCTTTTGTATTTTACAGAAAGGCGATCCAAGAGGGCGGGGAGGGGGGCGCACCAGCCCATGTGCACCACAGAAAGTGCACCAGGCAAGGTGCGCCACAGAATGTCTTGTGCGTGCGCCACAGAAATAGTGGAACCAATTATTGGGCCTGGCCAGAGGTGGAGCCCACCATATTTCTGTGCCGCATGTATGTGTGATGTGCCACAAAAATACGCTATTTCTGTGGCGCACGCAAAACTTGTGCCGTCACAGAATAGCATCCCACGTATAGCTAGTGTCCTACCAGTGATACCACCACATGGATAGAAGAATCTTCCTCGGGATGTGTCTTCATGTATTCTGGTGATGCCCGACCAGTGACCAACATGTCATCCACCCTCGGCAATGGCTTTCCAAGTGGAGATCCACTCAAAGCTAGTGCAAGTCAGCCTGTCGGAAGACTCGGAAGTTTTTTCAGCTTCAGCATCATCATGTCCATGAACTGCAGATTTGTGTACCTCTCAACTGTTTGAAAGGCACCTTCCAGTTTGAGTGAGAACGAAGCGTCACATCTGCTTCGTGTTAATCCAACTAAGAGCATCTCCAGCCGCGTCACCGTTTTAAACCGCGCCGGATCAGCGTTGGGGGCGTGTTTGTTAAACGCGTTTGGGGGACGTCGCTCCCCAGCCGCGTCCCCCAAACGCCGCCCCCAAACATTAAAAATACTTTTTTTGGCTAGAAAAACAATATTTACTAATATTCAAATCGGTTGAACATAAACAAATTATATATAAAACTTTGAAAAAATATAATTAAATACATATAAACTATCTACTTCTTCTTCTTCGCTGATGGCCCCGCCTCGTCGTCGTCATCGCGGTGGCGCTTCCTGCTCGTCACCTCTTCCGAAGAGGCGGTGTCGGCGCTCGACGCGTCGTCGTCGCCGGTGCTCGTCGGCTGCGCCTTGGCCTTGGCGGCCTTGTCCTTGGCCGCCTTCGCCTTGGCCGCCTTCGCCTTCGCACGGGCCACCGCCGCCGCCGCGGCCTCGCTCTCTTCTTCCTCCTCCTCCCAGCCCAGCCATTCCTCCTCGCTGTCAACTAGCGGCGGGGAATCGTCGCCGCTAATCGGCGTCCTGGCTTTGTCCCACCAATGGCGCCAGCCAGCAGGCTTTCCCTCGCTGGAGGTGTCGGACGGGAGCTGGGAGATGTAGCTCATCGTCGCTGGAGCTGTCGGATGGAGGCTTGGATGAATGACGGCGTACGTACGGGTCTTATTGAGCGAGGATGAACGGCGGCGCAGAAGTCGAAGAGAGCAGCGGTTGCTCTTCCGAGGAGTCGCGCTCCATTCCGGCGGGGTTGGCGCGTCGTCGACGCGGTTGCCAATGCGACGGTTCCGCTTCCTGGCAACTGCACCGTCGCTACGTATGTGGCGGTTGAGCGTCCGAGCCGCTGACGGGTCGGCCCCGCGCCTCCTCGCCTCTCATTTCGTTGTGTCCGGCGTGCCCGGTGCGTCCCCTGTGGGACGGGACGGCTCGGGGCCGCCGGACACGTGGGCCGCGCCGAACAAAAAAGGCCTTTGGGACGCGCGGCTGGGAACGTTTTTTTGTCCGGCGCGCCCCAAATCCCTTTGGGGGACGCTGGGGGACGCGGCTGGAGATGCTCTAATCTTATTAAAGACAATGTACAAATTTCTACTGTCCGCACACCCCACAGGATGGCAAAGTAACTACATTAAAATGAAGAAATCTCTTATTACAAAGCAGGTTGGTTGCAACCGATTCGAAGGT
This sequence comes from Lolium multiflorum, assembly GCA_030979885.1. Taxonomy (NCBI): domain Eukaryota; kingdom Viridiplantae; phylum Streptophyta; class Magnoliopsida; order Poales; family Poaceae; genus Lolium; species Lolium multiflorum. The sequence continues at coordinate 92,966 of JAUUTY010000498.1, forward strand.
AAGTCAGGTGAATATCAGAAACTTCAAACACAGCATCCCAAAGGTTAACAACTGTACACACAAACCAATGACACTCCACATATTCAATTTCCTTTGATAATTCACACTCTAAAGGTTTTGGCATACCCGCATACCTCTTGCCCCGAGGTTATCTCTTTTTTTTATAATAGGCGCTTTATTACTTGTAATAAGCAATTACATCCGATCTCTGCATAGCTAAGATGCACACAGCCGTTCAAAGAGTCTCAATAATCTGGAGTGCTAAAAAAATGCGAATTACATATCAGCCTGAGAGAATGTAAAAACATCTAAGGTGAAGGCGGAGGCTCAATCCGTAGATTATGCTGCCACCGAATGTAGGGAAAAAGTATCCCTCGCCGTGTCCTCCAACCATGTACAGACCTCCGTAAACAGGTCGCGGTTCTCCACCTTCTGCAGTGCAGACCACGAACGGAGAGTAGCGGTACACCTGTAGATAACCTGCAAGGGAGAACAATTGTTATCACTAAAAATCTTGTCATTTCTACACAGCCATAGCGAGCGTCCCCACTCTAATAAACGTTCTAAATCTGTGATCGATCTCGTGAAGCCAATTACCGAAGATGTTGGCCACACTAGTCGGGAGATACATATCAAAAGCTATTTGATGCATGACCATATAGATCTGACAAAACGACATTGGAAGAACAAGTGTTTAATCGTCTCATCGTGTTGACAAAAAACACACTGCGTACTCCCATGCCAATTGTGTTTCACATGATTATCTTTGGTTAGGATTATTCCTCCACGCAAATACCAGCCAAAAATCTTAATTTTGAGAGGTATCTTCATCTTCCAAATCTTTTTGTTTTTATAAACTGGTATTTCCGGTTGAATAATTGTATTGTACAAAGAACTTACATAGAATTTTCCATTGGATTGTAAGTTCCAACGAAATTCATCTTGCCCTTCAGACAACTGGATGGATTCCAAACGCAACAGTAAGGCGTTCCATGCAAGAAGTCTCGGACCCATTAAATCTCGTCTGAACTTCACATTCGGAGGTGAGGTTGCCATTACTCATGCAATGATATCACTTTTGCGACGAACAATGTTGTATAATGTTGGATATTGTTCAGAGAGAGGCCTATCCCCTAGCCATGTATCCTCCCAAAACCGTATCTGCATCCATCCTTAATAATAAAAGTACCATATTTGAAGAAAAATTTCTTCATTGCCATTAGGCCGGCCTAAAAATGCGAATCTCTAGGTTTCTAAAGGATCTAGGATAGCGCTTTGTCGCCGATGTACTTTCTTCTAACCATGGTCTGCCATACGCCATCTTCGGTTAGTAGCTTAAAAAGCCACTTACCTAATAAGGCTGAGTTCTTGACTTCAAGATCGTGAACTCCTAGCCCACCCATATCTTTAGGTCGGAATACGACAGACTACTTGACCAGTCGATATTTCTTTTTTTCACTATCCCCTTGCCAAAAAAATCCCGATCTATAATAATCGAGCTTGTGTAATACACCTTTTGGCAATATGAAGAAGGATATCATATACAGCACCATATTGGTGAGTACTGAATTAATGAGAATCAATCTTCCTCCAAGGGATAGCATTTTATCTTTCCAACTACCAAGTCTCTTCTGAAGTCTATCGTTGACTAGTTTCCACTCAGCCATCGTTAATCTCCGATAATGAATCGGGATACCTAGATAGTTGGAAACATGCCTTGCCCACAACCAAGCAGTTCCGAATATTCGGCGACTGAGTTCTGAGCGTCGTCAAAACAGAACAATTCACTTTTATGGAAGTTTATTTTGAGACCCGATAAATGCTCAAAGGCAGCCAAAATCAGCTTTAAATTTCGAGATTTATCGAGATCGTGTTTCATATAGAATTGTATCGTCGGCATATTGAAGAACTGATAAACCTCCATCTACAAGATGAAGGATCACTCCTTCAATTTGACCATCAGATTTAGCTCGTTTGATCAATATGGCGAGCATATCAGCCACAATGTTGAATAAAAGTGGTGATAGAGTATCGCCTTGGCGTAAACCTTTTCGTGTCTGGAAGAAGCGCCCCGTATCATCATTGACACGAATAACAACACTTTCTCCATACACAAAATTATCAATTAACGCTCCCCACTCTGGTGAAAAACCTTTCATTCTGAGTGTCTGATGAAGAAAAGACCAGTTGACTTTATCATGGACTTTAACCTGTAGAGCCTAGCAGATCCAGATCAATCTATTGTGAGAGTTCCATATATGATATGAGGTTGATGGAATTGTTCGGAAGAGTTCCCGTGGGTTTCAGAATCGTTTTAGAATTTTTATACGTAAGAGATAAACTATGGAAATTGTTCTAGAGCTGCCAAAATTGTTTTGGAGCAATATCGAAAAAGTTCCGGAGTTGCTAAATATATTTTGAGAATTATCAAAAATGTTACGATGATTTTATATGGAAGGAATTTAGATATATATAGTCTCAGTACCGCAATGTTAATCCTGATCATGTACCAAGTCTAAACCCTAAGAATACGTAAGAACTCAAACTCGTCATCCGTTAAATTTTGAAACCAAGTGGGTTGGGTTTGTGTGTTAACGTCTCCTTGCAATCGAGCTAGCCTCAGCCTCCCTCCCTAAAACTATCTTACTACCTGATAAACATCTTAAATTTTGAAATGAATCTTGTAAATGCCACGGTTGTTATGTTTTGCGTGGCCGCTGCCTTCCGCTACCATCGAAGTGCTACGGTTGTTTGTCTGAAGTCTGAATGGTTCTGCTTCACATAAAATCAAAATCGTAAATAGGAGTATGTTCGTCACATACACTCCCCTATTCGACTAAATACATACTAAATAAAAGCCAACGTAGCAGTTACCCACTCGAGCTGTTTGTCTTGACCATCAACCGATTCAGTGGTGTGTACAAATGTTCAAACTGTTGAGAAAGTCAACAACCGCTGCCGTTGACGATCCACCGGACTCCAGCGCATCGGCGGCCATCTGTTTCGCTAGCCTCGTCCTCTCCCTGATCTCCTTCGCTTGCTCTGACTCCATGACCAGCCTCACCTTCGCCTCCACCTCTTCCGCTTTCACCGTTCCCTCGTCGTAGCCGTTCATGGCCACCCCTGTGAATGTTTGGTTGTTAACGATGGGGACTTCCATCGGTTCCGTGTTACTTTATATAGGCCAACATCGGCACAGATAGATACACGAGTGGTTACAACAGATAGAGGAAAGGAAGGGATATGATCTTGATCTTATAGTTACGATCAGATCATCACAAGATTGAAATACCGAACTATTCTATCTGAACTTCTGTCCAGGTTCATCTGAACCTCCATAATGTGACAGTTCAATATCTTGTACATTAACACCCCTCCTCAATCACAACTGCCTAAGGTTGAGATTGTGCTTGAATTCTTCAAGTTGTCGACTTGGCAATGCCTTAGTGAAGCCATCAGCCATCTGATCCCTTGAGGGAATGAATCTGATCTCAAGTTGTTTTCTTGACACTCGTTCTCTTACAAAGTGAAAGTCTATTTCAATATGCTTTGTTCTGGCATGAAAAATTGGATTTGCAGAAAGATATGTTGCTCCCATATTGTCACACCATAAACAAGATGTTTGATTCCTTTGGATCCCAAGTTCTCCTAATAGAGATTCAATCCAGATGATTTCAGCTGTTGCATTTGCTAGAGACTTATACTCAGCCTCTGTGCTTGATCTAGACACTGTTGCTTGCTTTCTAGCACTCCACGAGATCAAGTTAGGTCCAAAGTATACTGCAAAACCTCCTGTAGATCTTCTATCATCTACACATCCTGCCCAATCAGCATCTGAAAAAGCACTCACCAAAGTAGAAGATGACTTTCTGAAACTCAATCCAAGCCCCACTGTACCACTGACATATCTTAGTATTCTTTTGACAGCTGTCCAATGTGTGGTTGTGGGTGCATGAAGAAATTGACATACTTTGTTAACTGAAAAAGCAATGTCAGGCCTGGTGAGTGTTAGATATTGAAGAGCACCAACTATACTCTTGTACCTTGTACTGTCTTCTGGTCCAAGAGACTCTCCTTCTGCAACTGAAAGTTTTTCTGACGCAGCTAGTGGTGTTGGCAATGCTTTACATGACTTTAGTCCAACTCTGTTAAGCAAGTCTCTAGCATATTTTTCTTGAGTTAACACAATGCCTTGATTGATTGATTTCACTTCAATTCCCAAGAAGTAATGCAAGTTACCAAGATCCTTTAGTGCAAATGATGAACCAAGATCTTGAAGGAGAGAGCTAATTGCCTTATTGGAGGAGCTAGTAACAATGATATCATCAACATAGACTAGCACAAATATGATTATACCTGATTTGTTGTATATGAATAGTGATGTATCAGCCTTGGACGCAAGAAAACCAAGTTCTTGCAATTTTGAACTTAACTTTGAGAACCATGCTCTTGGCGCTTGTTTCAGCCCATAGAGTGATTTGTCAAGTTTGCACACAAGATGAGGTGCCTTTGGATTCTCATACCCAGGTGGTTGCTTCATATAGACCTCTTCTTCCAGAACGCCATGGAGAAACGCATTCTTCACATCAAGTTGCCTTAGGCTCCATCCTCTTGATACTGAAATGGCTAATACAAGTCTAATAGTAGCAGCTTTAACAACAGGACTAAATGTATCTTCATAGTCTATACCATATCGTTGCTTAAAACCTTTTGCTACTAATCTAGCCTTATATCTATCAATAGTTCCATCAGCTTTCCTTTTAATTCTATAAACCCATTTACAATCTATAATGTTAATGCCTTTCTTATATGGTACTAGGTGCCACGTTTTGTTTTCTATCAAGGCCCTATACTCATCATCCATAGCCCTTTTCCAATTTGAATTTTCTAAGGCTAATTGCAAGGTAGCAGGTTCATTAGTCGAACAGGAAAGGCCATACCTTACTGTACCATCGGTATAAACTTTCGGTTTAGCATTACCGGTTTTGGAGCGAGTTTTGTAGATTGTGGGTGCAGGCGGACGCACAGGAGCAGATTGCACAGAGGATCCCTCGCCCAGATTCTCCTGTTGGGCTCGCAGCGATCCCAAGGAGGATTCTGTCGACAACAGTGACTGATCCTGCTCGTCAGGCGACGCGCGTGGCGAGAACGCGTTTTCCGGGTCCCGCTGGTCCTGCGCGTCGTGGTCGCGCCGCGTGTCGCGGCCGGAATCACCGCTCGTGGAGGGAAATGATGGCGAGGACGACGTGGCGTGTCGCGGCTGGAGCGCTGCCGATCGAGGAGGATGGCCTCGGGATCCCGAGGCTGATTCCCCCCTGCTGTCCGAGGTGCGGCCGATCCGAGGCGAATCTGCCTCGTCAGACGTGCGATTCGTCTCGTCAGATGTGCCGCCGCTGGTTACACGCGATAACAGGCGCGTTTCTGCTCCGTTCTCCCTTGTTTCTGTACTGTTTTGGACAGAATTTCCACCTGCATGTTGATAAAACTGCAGAGAGTCCAAAGAGGCATGTAATGGAGAGTCATTAGCCAATGAATCAGTGCAATTGTTGTCCCTTTTGTTGGAGAGTATAGAAGGATTTTGGAGATACTCCGGTAAAAGAAGAATTTCTTGGCGAAGTCTAGAGCCAGCATTGGGATGAAGTTTTGAAAAAGGAAACACTGTTTCATCAAAAACAACGTCTCGAGAAATATAGACTCTACCAGATGTAACATCAAGACATTTTACACCTTTGTGCATGTTACTGTATCCAAGAAATACACATTGCTTGGATCGATAGGCAAGTTTGTGCTGATTGTATGGTAAGAAGGTTTGGCCAACAGGCGCAACCAAACACACGAAGGGATGCATAATCTGGTTTCTTTTTGAGGAGACGTTCCATAGGTGTGTCATTGTCAATGGTTTTGGAAGGCAACATATTGATAAGATGGGTTGCGGTTAAGAAAGCTTCATCCCAGAATTTTAAGGGCATTGATGGATTGGCAAGGAGAGCAAGTCCTACTTCCACAATGTGACGATGCTTTCGTTCAGCTGAGCCATTTTGTTGGTGTGTGTGAGGACATGAGACATGATGTTCAATGCCAACCTTTTGAAAAAAGGAATTGAGTTTTTCATACTCTCCTCCCCAATCAGATTGTAGGGCAAGAATTTTGGTGCCAAATTGCCTTTCAACGAGTTGTTGATAGTTATGAAATACTTGGAATACGTCAGACTTCTTTTTGAGGAGATAAATCCAAACAAATTTGCTATAGTCATCAATGAAGCTTACATAATAGGTGTATTTTCCTACTGAACTAGGAGCATGCCCCCATACATCGGAGTAAACAAGTTGCAAGGGAGCAGTGGATACACTAGAAGATCTTTCATATGGCAATTGATGACTTTTGGCTTTTTGACACGAATCACAAATAGACTCTATGCTAGACTTCTCGGAATAAGGAAGCTCATGTTTGCTAAGAATTTGTTGAACAATACGAAAAGAGGGATGCCCTAAACGACTATGCCACCGTGATGCTGAAGGCTTGGTAGCACTGAAGACTTGTTTATTCTTGTTCTATGAAGATGAAGAAATCAACGGGTATAGGCCTTGGATGCATCTACCTTTAAGCAGAGTTCTCCCCGTTGCTCGGTCCTTAACATAAAAGAACCAAGGATGAAATTCAATGTAAACATTATTGTCAAGGGTAAAACGATGTATGGAGACAAGATTTTTGGTGGCATGTGGTACATGAAGGACATTTTTTAGATGCAAATTCTTAGAAGGGGTTTCAACAATTGCATGACCAGTGTGGCTAATGCTCATACCTTCTCCATTGGCCGTATGAATCTGATCACGGCCATGGTACTTTTCCTTCATGGTGAGCTTGTTGAGCTCACCGGTGATGTGGTCGGTGGCACCGGTATCGCCGTACCAGTTGGTGTCCACGCCATAGGACGCCATGTTGGCGTTCTTCTCCTCTTCATCTTCATCGTCGGAGTACGGTGCCAGCATTTCCATGCCTCGTGTCCAGGCTTGCCGCAGATCTAACAGACGGTGTCACGGTCTCTGTTGCCGCCACCTCTGCCGCCTCCACGGCGACCATTGCCGCGTCCACCACGTTGCTGGTGGCGTCCACCTTCGCCGCGGCCACCATAGCCACGGCCGCCTCTGCGTCCACCGTAGTGGCCACGTCCGCGGTTTCCTCCACGTCCACGGGCGGCAGCATTGACAGAGCCCCCAACGTCAGAGAGGAGCTCGATGCGATTCTCATAGGCTTGGACTTGAGCGTAGAGGTCGCTCACGGTGAGGTCTTCAGCACCATTGACCCCGATGGCGGCGAAGAGGGGATTGTAGGTGTCGTCGAGGCCGGCGAGGAGATACTCCACAAGTTCTTCCTCGTCGATCGGCCGGCCCGCTGCAGCGAGCTCATCAGCGAGTCCCTTCATCTTGGTGAAGAACTGCGCCGATGTCATGTTGTCCTTCTTCGTCTTGGCGAGAGCAACGCGCAGGTTTGATACCCGCGTCCTGGATTGGGTGGCAAACATAGTTTTGATTGCCATCCAAACTTCTGCCGCCGTGTCCATGCCAATGACAGAGACAGAGATGTCAGGCGTCAGAGAGTTCAAAATAAACGACAGTACCTGTTGGTCTGTCGCTACCCACGCATCATACGCAGGGTTTTCCTCCTTGACTTCTTTGCCATCCTTCTGGACGATGATCGTCTCTGGTGGCGCCTCCGTCTTGGGGTCGAGGAAGCTCAGTAGCCTGGCTCCGCGGATCGGTGGGAGGATCTGAGATTGCCATAGGAGGTAATTGGTTCGGGTGAGTTTTTCACCTACACTAGCGCCGGCTAAGGGGTTGGTCATAGTGGCGGCGGAGGAAGGAGCTAGGCACATAGATGTGTTTTAGGAAGAAGATGGCTCTGATACCATGTGAATGTTTGGCTGTTAACGATGGGGACTTCCATCGGTTCCGTGTTACTTTATATAGGCCAACATCGGCACAGATAGATACACGAGTGGTTACAACAGATAGAGGAAAGGAAGGGATATGATCTTGATCTTATAGTTACGATCAGATCATCACAAGATTGAACTACCGAACTATTCTATCTGAACTTCTGTCCAGGTTCATCTGAACCTCCATAACGTGACAGTTCAATATCTTGTACATTAACAACCCCAAGCTTCATCTCCTCCACGACGAACACCTTGTTCATTGTCAACACCCGGGTTTTTAAGTCCGGATGCCCTATTATATCATACATCGCAATCCCAGGAAGATTGTTTTTGCGAGACATAATAGTAAGTCGTTCAGAGTCATCATTTATTACAACACATAAGGTCTTACATCAAGGGATCACATGATCCAATATTACACAAATAGATTGTTCAACATCACACATAAGTAGCGGAAGCGTAGTAGTAGTGGACTCTATATTCCACAGGCAACGCTTGACGTTAGAAGACGATCCTAGTTATCGTAGACGTCCTGCTGTCCGTCATCCTGATACTGTTCCTCATAGTCTGGCATTTGAATAGCCAGGGCAAAGCCATGAGTACTTTTAAAGTACTCGCAAACTAATACTATGGTAAAGCATATTAAGTATAACAAAGGGGTACTAAGCTCTAAGTTTATTTGCATAAAGCCAAGTTTTCCTTTGATAAACATTTAATAAAATCCTCATTATTTAATAGACTCACTCAAGTGGAAACATTAGTGTCATTCCCACACTTCATTTGGGATCCAAATCAATTCCCAATCACCATCATTATTTCAACATAAATTCTGATAACGGAAGTAGTATGGCCTTTCCAACCGTCCGTAACCGCGGACACGGCTATTCGAATAGGTTTAACACTCTGCAGAGGTTGTACTCTTGTGCCACAACTATTGATTTCATCCGTCGAGGATAACCCCGAATCATCGTAACTCAGTACGCGGATCATCAATCATAACCTTTCACTTATATGTCCTAGTATAGGCACCTCTCCCCATGAGCTTGGCCTCCCGGTGAGAACCAACTGTTAACCCGGGAACTGCACAGGGCGTGGGTCGTACATTCACCTCATATTCACATCATTTCTCATATACGGAGGCAGCCTCGTAACCCCTATGATGCTTGTTTAGAGGGAACCCATACTAAAATACACAAGTTTCTAGTTAAGCCCTACCCATAATCAGGTATTGTGGGGGTACTTGTATAATTGGAAAGGTATCGCATTCAAAACCATATCAGGTTTATATCAAAAATCACCATCTTCTCTTGGTCATAATCACCTTCAAAGTTATTTCATGGAATGAACCATCATTCCAAGGTTTCAATTTCATATCAAAACCACTTGTTCCCATCTAGAGTAGTCAAATTTTAATAATTTAGCAATAGCAACTATATGAGGGGGTGCTACCTAGCTTTGAGGGGTGTTCATCTAAACCAAGTATTGTTCTATTCTATACATAGTGATTCATAAATCAAAAGTACTTTGAAATAAACAAGCCAAAGTAAATTTAAGTAAAAGCATGGGATAGGTAAAACATAAAGTAAAATGTGATGGTGCCTTTGCTCTTGTAGAGCTAAGTATTTGTATTTAGCAAGGGTTAGCTTGCCTTGAGCTGAGTAGTGATCAAAGTGCTCTTCCTCTTCTTGGGAGTAGGCCTCCTCCTCTTGATAATCCTCGTTACTAGCGTCTATATACGAATACGAGGTATAAATACTAAACCAAACTCATATGCTAAACTAGGAACACTCAAAGAGTTCACACTCTAGTCCTATTATCAATCAAACATGGCATGGTGAGTTATTTGATGATTTCTTATTTATTAGAAGAATAATTTCCTCTCATTATTCCTATTTCTTAAATTTAGATATGTAGATCCTTAGAGAAATTCATTTCTTCTCATTACTTCATAATAAGATTTAATCTCTTCATATAATAATCAGGTATGAAATATAGGTTGACCCAAGTCAACATTTCATATCTATTATATGTGAGTCCAATTTAATTAAAGTGCTACACTACACATGTTATCATACTATTATTTTAAATGCATTAAAATCTCTAAGTAATACTTATCAGGGGTTCATTAGCCTAGGTCATTCCCCCTGGTTATATTACTTAGGATCAAGATTTAAATGAGAGAGTAGCTCTCATACTATTCATTAAATTTAAATTCCAAGTTTAATTGTTCTAGAATTAACTACATAGCTATCTTATTTGATCTAGTCCATGATCATACACATAACATGGCTATATTATTGCATAATTAATTAGAGGGCATCATTTGTGATTTATTAGAATTGGAATCAACTTAAAATCATTTATAGATTATTTTTAATAATTATTTGAAGTTAGAAAAGGCTCTGCCTTGTTATTTTTGTCATTTAAAATTTAATACGAATTTGGACATGGGGCCAGTGGCATTAGTTAGATACTTTCATGGGCTTTCCAATGATATAAAGTTTGCTAGATTTGGTTTGGCAGATTTCAAACTATTCAATTTTTACTAAACCATCTGCAGCACAATTCAAATTAAGTTTAAACATTTATTTGAATCTTGGGCTTGGGCGGGAAAGCTACTGGGCCGAAACTAGAATTTAAAACACTGCGCAGCCCAGCAAGCCGCGGGTGCGAGTGGGCTGCCTGACGAGGTGGAGGCCACCTGTCGGCGCCTCATAACACAGCGAAACGGTACGTTTAAATCTGGCCGTAGGATCTGTGGGGTGATCGACGGCTGGTGAGTGTCGTCGTCCCCGGCGGGATTCCGGCGAGCTCACAGCGCCAGTAGGGGGTCGGAGGGCATACCAGGCCTGTGCAGGACTCTGGCAGGGTGCTCGGAGAAGCGGTTGTCGACGAGGAACAGCCTGGTGCAGTGGCGGCGCTCGGGGAGGCTCCAATCGAAGCAGAGCTTCCGCGGGCTCCGGCGGACTCGAGCTTGCAATTCGAGCAGCTCCGGCGACTAAAGGCGAAATTGATTGGGGCGTGGTGTTCAGTGAAGAGAGTGGAGCAGATGGTGTGAAGAAGTTGTGAACGGAGGAGCTCTATTTATAGAGTTGCTCGGCGGCCGTGAGGTGCTGCAAGGGCACGGCCATGGCGCGGCTCCTGTGGTGCACGAAAGGGCAAGTGAAGGACGGCTAGAGATAGGCGGTGTCCTGGCGATGCTCAACTCGTATTGGCGCAGAGAAAAGGGCTACGGAATCGCTCGAGTTTTTCCAGTGATCATCACAGTACCGCGGTACGTCGACGACGAGGACGACGGCGACAAGGCCCTGGGCGGTGCTTGAGCGTGTCTAGTGCGTAGGGTGCTTGGAGTGGATGCTCGACGCCAGGGTAGGGATGCAGGGCGAGGACGCTCACGCTCGGCGGCGTCCTGGCGCGCTCCAGAGCGCGCTCACCGCGGCATGGGCATGGTACTGGCATGGTTTTGGCCACGGCCGTTCTGGCCAATGCCAAGCCTTGGCGTTGCTGGGGCGTGTACCGTTCGATTCCTTGAGTGACAGAGAGGCTCCAGGACAAGAAGAAAGTGTGAGAGGAGGGCTGGAGAGAGGATGGCCAAAGTGGCCGGCATGGTGTAGTTTTGCATAGTTTAGGGTTTTTCCTCGACTTTAATCGGCCATGCAGGTACTGGGCTAGAGGCAGGGGGTGTAGAACTAGCTAATGATCACCATTGCAAAGTGGTTTAGGGAAGAATCCAGTGGACACTTGTGTGTTTCACAATTTGGAAATTATGCCTGCCAAGTGTTCGACACAATGCCCGCAAGAGAAAAATATTTAAATTTTGAAATTCTTTTTGGTACATCTCAATGATATAATTAATGTGAGGTATTGGTGGTGGTGGCACTCAATTTAGATTTGATTTGCAAGATTTCAAATTTGAGGTGATCTTGTTTTTCTTCTCAGATCCTATTTTGGCAATTAAATTCTGGTCAACCTAGTCAACTTTAGGGAGGGTGGTCAACATGAAAAGTATTCACCTTGACATGGTCTTGGATGACATGGCTTTGGTTGACAAAGTTTAGTTTAGGTGTTAAGAAATAAAGGGGTGCAAAGTGGTGAAGAAAATATTTTTAGCCCAAGTGACCATTATCACATGTATGAAGATTTCTTGATTTCTCTTGATTTGATTCATGATCCAAAGATGCAATGGTGTTAGTTTATCATATTAAAGCATTTTAGAAGCAAGGAAGCAAGCAATTATGGCCTTAGTGAAGGATTTGCATTTTTGCATATGGTGTATGGGAGTGATTATGGGTTTTTCTTATTTTCTTTATTTCTCCTCAATTTAGGGTTTTGTGATCTTGATTAGGGTTCACATATCAATAGATCAACATGCTAGCACTCATCATGGCAATTGCACAAAAGAAATATTACTATATGCATGAATCTATATGTGGCACTATATGCATAGAAAAGTTTTTGTTTGTTGTAAATTTTGAGTAATTGAACTCTCACTTGCTTTATTATTGTTGAAAACTTGGGATGTTACAAACCCTTCCCCTTACAAAAGATCTCGTCCCGAGATCTTAAAGAAAACTAGGTACTAAAGAGATTGGGGTACTCAGTCTTCATAAAGTCTTCTCTTTCCCAAGTGGCCTCTTCTTCGGTGTGGTTACTCCATTGGATCTTCAGAAACTTGATACTCCTGGTACGAGTGGTTCTGAATGCTTCCTCCAGAATGCGAATAGGTACTTCTTGGTATGTCAGATCTGAGTTGATATCCACAGTACGATGGTCGATGTTCTTGAACACCTCAGTTTTCTCAGGTACTTCTAAGCACTTCCGAAGTAACGAGATGTGAAACACATTGTGCACCGTTGACATTTCTTCCGGTAACTCTAGCTGATAGGACACTTCCCCTCGGCGACCCAGGACTTTGAAAGGTCTGACATAACGGGGTGCAAGCTTTCCTTTAAGCTGGAATCTCTGCATTCCTTTAAGGGGGGACACTTTGAGATACACGAAATTTCCGATCTCGAAGGTCATCTCTCGGCGTCTCTTGTAGCTCTTCTGTCTTGATTGAGCGGTCTTGAGGTACTAACGGATCTTGTGAACCTTCTCTTCGGCTTCTCGGAGAATATCTGGTCCAAAGACTTGACTCTCTCCGACTTCCGACCAATTCAGAGGGGTACGGCACTTCCTTCCGTACGGGCTTCAAGGGGCCATCTGCAAGCGGCTTGATAGCTGTTGTTGTACGAGAATTCTGCGTACGGTAAGCCCTTCCCACTTGGATCCATATTCTCCACTAGCATCTCTGACTCGTTCACCGTCCATCGTTCGAGGGTGATAGGCTGTGCTGAAGTTCAGCCTAGTTCCGAGTCCTTCATGCACCTTCTGCCAAAATCTGGAGGTGAATTGGGATCCTCTATCAGATACTATTGACTTCGGGGTTCCGTGCAGCTGACTATCCGTGAGATATACAACTCTGCAAGTCTTGGTCCTTGGTAGGTGGTCTTGACCGGGATGAAATGGGCGACTTTGGTCAATCTGTCGACCACTACCCGATAGAATCATTTCCTTTACTAGATTTGGGTAATCCGGTGATGAAGTCCATTCCTACCGAATCCCACTTCCATTCGGGAATCTAGGGGCTGTAGCAGTCCTGCGGGTCGTTGGTGTTCTGCCTTGACTCTCTGACGATGTCACACTTGGCGATGTAACTCCCGATTTCTCGCTTCATCCCATGCCACCGAACTGTTCCTTCAAGTCCTGTACATCTTGGTACCTCCGGGATGAATAGAATACAAGGTGTCATGGGCTTCCTTTAGAATTACTTGTTTCAACTCCGAATCTGACACGCACAAGCGTCTGTTGTACCAAAGTACTCCTTCTTCATCAACGGTGAATCCTGGTGCCTTTCCTGCTGCTAGCTGGCTCTTAATCCCGTCAATGCTTGCATTGCTCTTCTGGGCCTTTGATTTGACTAATCAGGGTGGGTTGAAGTTCACTGGCGAGAAATCCTTCACTTACTAGCTCCATTCTAAATTGTTCAAACTCTTGGTGAAGGCTAGGTTGCTCTTCGGCAATCATGGAGTTCAACTGACACGGCAGTCTACTCAAAGCATCTGCTACTACATTGGCCTTGCCTGGGTGATAGTGGATATCCATATCATAATCCTTGATTAACTCTAACCATCTCCTTTGCCTCATGTTTAGTTCCTTCTGAGTGAAGATATACTTCAAACTCTTGTGATCCGAATAGATCTCGCATCGATTACCCATGAGGTAATGACGCCATACTTTCAAGGCTAACACTACGGCTGCTAGCTCTAAGTCATGGGTCGGATAATTCTGTTCATGCTGCTTCAGTTGCCTGGACAGGTACGAGATCACTTTGCCTTCTTACATCAACACACATCCAAGACCAATCTTGGAGGCATCACAATACACATCAAATGGTTTGGTGATGTCCGGCAATATTGGGGCTGAAGTCAGTCTGCTCTTGAGCTGTTGGAAGCTCTCTTCACACTTGTTCGTCCATTCGAACTTCTTGTCCTTCTTCAACAATTGAGTCATTGGTCTGGCTATGCTTGAGAATCCTTCAACGAATCGGCGGTAATATCCCGCCAATCCGAGAAATGCACGGACCTCAGTCTGGGTGGTTGGGGCTTTCCATTCTGCAACGGTCTTTATCTTTGAGGGGTCAACGGCAATTCCTCCTGCGGACAAGATGTGTCCCAGGAATCCTACTTCCCTCAACCAGAACTCACACTTGCTGAACTTGGCATACAGCTGGTGTTCCCGAAGAGTCCCTAAGACCATTTCCAAGTGTTGCTCATGTTCTTCTTCGGTTTTGGAGTAGATCAGGATGTCGTCGATGAAGACAACGACGAACTTATCCAGGAAGTTCATGAAGATCTTATTCATGAGATTCATGAAGTAAGCGGGGCATTGGTCAATCCAAATGACATGACATTGTACTCGTACAATCCATATCTGTGGTGAAGGCAGTTTTGGGAATGTCCGATGCACGGATCTTCAGCTGATGGTACCCTGTCCTAAGATCAATCTTAGAAAACACGGTGGCACCGGTTAACTGGTCAAACATGTCTTCTATTTTGGGCAAAGGATACTTGTTCTTGATGGTGACATCATTGAGCTTGCGGTAATCCGTACATAAACGAATCGTACCATCCTTCTTGTCTACAAACAAAACTGGTGATCTCCAGGGTGATGCACTAGGTCTAATCAAACCTTTGGCTAACATATCATCCAGTTGTTTCTTGAGTTCCACTAATTCTGCCGGGTTCATGCTGTAAGCTCTCTGGGCTATGGGTCCTGTTCCGGGGATTAACTCGATGATAAACTCGATATCCCGATCCGGGGGCATACCGGGTAGGTCATCCGGAAACACATCAGAGTATCTACAAACGACTCTGATTTGATCCAGGGTGGGTTTGGTTAAACTCTGGTTGCAGGTAAATTTTCTGGGCAGCTTTTCTGAGATGTGCTCAACTAACACTCCTGTGCTACTAGTCATGGTGATGGCCTTCTTGGCACAATCAATCAATCCATGATGTTTGGACATCCAGTCCATACCCAGCACTACTTCCAAACCTTTTGTTCCCAGAACAATCAGATTGGCATAAAAGTCTATTTCATGAATTCTGATAGGAACATCTTTGCAAATTTTTCTAGCTTTAGTTGTTGATCCAGGTATTTGCACTACCATGACATGCTTCAAACTGATGGGTTGAATCTTACTAGTGCATGCAAATTCTTCCGTAACAAATGAATGCGATGCTCAATCAAACAACACTCTTGCAGGTATTGAGTTAACAGAGAACATACCCAGCACGACATCTGGGGCTTCCTGAGCTTCTTCCGCACTCATGTGAAAGAGGCGGCCGCTGCGGTTGTTCGGGTTGTTGGGGGCGAACTTCTTGTTGTTGGCGACACGGCGTTGCTGCTGAGCAGGGCCAGTGGTGTTGGCGGCCATCTTGGCGAGTCTCTGGGGACACTCTTTGGAGTAGTGCCCCACCACACCGCACTCATAGCAGTTGATGGTGGACTTGTCCTTGGGGGCAACAGGGATAGCATTGCTCCCAGTCCTTGGAGCAGTGTTGGTGTTGGGGTTGGCAGGGGCTCTTGTCGGGGCGCGGTTGAAGTTGTTGTTGTGGTGGACGAAGTTATTTTTGTTGGGGTGGTGTCCTCCCGTCCTGGGGTTTCCTCTGCTCCGGTTCTGATAACCGGGGCGCGACATCTGTGCCGGTGGCCTGTTGTTTCTGGGGGTGAATCCTCCGCTTGAGCCAGGGCGAAACTTGGAGGTGTTGCGCCCACTCTGGTGCATCATGCGGCGCTTGCGGTTTTCATTGGCTTGGTTCAGCTTGCCCTCCATCTGGATGGCGGAGTCAACAAGGGCTTCGAGGTCAACAAAAGGGATGTTGACCAACACGTCTGCATCTCATCGTGCAGTCCGTTCAGGAACCTCTCCTTCCTTTTCTCGGTGGTGTCGGTCTCATCCGGCGTACCTTGACAAGGTGAGGAACTTGTCGCGGTATTCTACCACGGTCAGATGGCCTTGCTTTAACTCGCGGAACTCATCCCGCATCTTCTTGATGAGACCCGGTGGCACATGGTACTTGCTAAACTTGAGCTTGAAATCTGCCCAAGTCATGAGTTGCCCTGCATTCAATGCGCGAGCACTCGTCCACCAGGCACGTGCAGGTCCTGCCAGATAGTGGGTAGCAAACAGCACCTTGTCATCATCTTCCACTCCGGCAACCTCAAGATTGTTCTCCATTGTTTGGAGCCAATCATCAGCATCAAGGGGTTCCTCCGTCTTGCTAAACACCGGTGGGTTGGTGTTCTGAAAGTTCTTCAACTTGGAACCCGGGTGATCATGGTTCCCGTGGCCTTGGTTGTTCTGTGCTAACTGTTGAAGTACAGCTAGGTTAGCTTGCCTTTCAGTCCTATCAACTTCTCGTTCAGCCAACATCTGTTGCAGTATCTGTGTCAGCGCATCCGGATTGGCGTTGCGATTGGAATGTGCCATCTGAACAGAGATATTGATCATAAGATAAGAGGGACAATTTCTATGGCTTAATTTTTTTTGGGAGTAAACTCACATTTATTTAAAACATGGTTCATAATATAAAAAAAATATTACACATACGAACATAGTCATGAAGGTAGCAATTATTACAAGCCAACAATCCGGAGGGTTTGAAGAACCCTTTCAACAATCTACGATACAAGGGGCGAATACAAAGGACCGATACATCTCAGACTACGCGGTGCTCAAGGAGAGATGGAAGCTATCCATCGATGCGGAGCGGGAAGGTGGTGTCCATCCCGGCAGGCAGCTGGTGGAAGTCCTGGTCTTCCTCTTCCTCCGGCTCGAAGTCGTTGTCGTTGCTGACGTAGGAGTAGCCATCCCCTTGGATGTCTTCCCCTCGCCTTCTCCCTCCAGGATCTGGAGCTGCTCCACCTGAGTGGAGATGGTCTCCTTCAGGACGGCGATCTTGGTCTTGAGGCGGTGGATGGTGGCATCCCTCTTCGCGACCAGCGGCGCCCTGCGCTCCTTCGCGATGACCTTGATGGTATCCGCGTACTGGTTCAGCTGCTGCTGAGTGTGGTTGGCGGCGGAGCGGGAGTTGCTCAGCGCGGACCGAGTCTCGTACAGCATGTAGTCGAGGTGATCCACATGGTGCCTCAGCACGGGGGGTACGGCAGGCTGAGGGGCGACCAACTGCCTTGCGAAGTGCGCAAAGCGTTCCCCTTCGATGGCCAGCGAGTTCTGCCCGCACAGACGAGCGAGAGACTCCTGCAGAGCATGGGCGAGTCCATCCACCCAGGTGTTCTCGCGGAGCGAGAACTGGATCTGGCGGAACATGGGCGACTCCGGCTTTCCCGGAAGGTTAGCCATGATGAGCCACTGGAGCTGGCCGTTGGCTTGGTCCGAGATCTGACCCCCGTAGAACACGGGAGGAGCGCGTCCAAGGAACTCGGTGAGAGCAAACAGATCTCGCTCAAAGATCAGATCCCCACCGTTCGCCAAGTCGTACACTTGGGTCTGGATGAAGGGCTCCGTCGGGATGATAGGCTCCATCTGTAGAGGGAGTGACAAATAAGTTAATAATTGTCAGTGTTCAAAATTTTAAGTAATAATCAATGAAATAGATTATTTTGAAAAAGATTTTCAAGGTAAGGGTATGAGTATATTTTCATAACTATTTTATTATAAACTAAGTTTGTTGGACGTCCATTCTAACTAAGGTCTTCTAAGGTCAAACAATGGCTCTGATACCAACTTGTCAACACCCGGGTTTTTAAGTCCGGATGCCCTATTATATCATACATCGCAATCCCAGGAAGATTGTTTTTGCGAGACATAATAGTAAGTCGTTCAGAGTCATCATTTATTACAACACATAAGGTCTTACATCAAGGGATCACATGATCCAATATTACACAAATAGATTGTTCAACATCACACATAAGTAGCGGAAGCGTAGTAGTAGTGGACTCTATATTCCACAGGCAACGCTTGACGTTAGAAGACGATCCTAGTTATCGTAGACGTCCTGCTGTCCGTCATCCTGATACATATAGTCTGGCATTTGAATAGCCAGGGCAAAGCCATGAGTACTTTTAAAGTACTCGCAAACTAATACTATGGTAAAGCATATTAAGTATAACAAAGGGGTACTAAGCTCTAAGTTTATTTGCATAAAGCCAAGTTTTCCTTTGATAAACATTTAATAAAATCCTCATTATTTAATAGACTCACTCAAGTGGAAACATTAGTGTCATTCCCACACTTCATTTGGGATCCAAATCAATTCCCAATCACCATCATTATTTCAACATAAATTCTGATAACGGAAGTAGTATGGCCTTTCCAACCGTCCGTAACCGTGGACACGGCTATTCGAATAGGTTTAACACTCTGCGAGGTTGTACTCTTGTGCCACAACTATTGATTTCATCCGTCGAGGATAACCCCGAATCATCGTAACTCAGTACGTGGATCATCAATCATAACCTTTCACTTATATGTCCTAGTATAGGCACCTCTCCCCATGAGCTTGGCCTCCCGGTGAGAACCAACTGTTAACCCGGGAACTGCACAGGGCGTGGGTCGTACATTCACCTCATATTCACATCATTTCTCATATACGGAGGCAGCCTCGGCGTAACCCCTATGATGCTTGTTTAGAGGGAACCCATACTAAAATACACAAGTTTCTAGTTAAGCCCTACCCATAATCAGGTATTGTGGGGTACTTGTATAATTGGAAAGGTATCGCATTCAAAACCATATCAGGTTTATATCAAAAATCACCATCTTCTCTTGGTCATAATCACCTTCAAAGTTATTTCATGGAATGAACCATCATTCCAAGGTTTCAATTTCATATCAAAACCACTTGTTCCCATCTAGAGTAGTCAAATTTTAATAATTTAGCAATAGCAACTATATGAGGGGGTGCTACCTAGCTTTGAGGGGTGTTCATCTAAACCAAGTATTGTTCTATTCTATACATAGTGATTCATAAATCAAAAGTACTTTGAAATAAACAAGCCAAAGTAAATTTAAGTAAAAGCATGGGATAGGTAAAACATAAAGTAAAATGTGATGGTGCCTTTGCTCTTGTAGATCTAAGTATTTGTATTTAGCAAGGGTTAGCTTGCCTTGAGCTGAGTAGTGATCAAAGTGCTCTTCCTCTTCTGGGAAGTAGGCCTCCTCCTCTTGATAATCCTCGTTACTAGCGTCTATATACGAATACGAGGTATAAATACTAAACCAAACTCATATGCTAAACTAGGAACACTCAAAGAGTTCACACTCTAGTCCTATTATCAATC
Source organism: Lolium multiflorum (assembly GCA_030979885.1). NCBI lineage: Eukaryota > Viridiplantae > Streptophyta > Magnoliopsida > Poales > Poaceae > Lolium > Lolium multiflorum. The sequence continues at coordinate 112,749 of JAUUTY010000498.1, forward strand.
AAACATGGCATGGTGAGTTATTTGATGATTTCTTATTTATTAGAAGAATCATTATTCCTATTTCTTAAATTTAGATATGTAGATCCTTAGAGAAATTCATTTCTTCTCATTACTTCATAATAAGATTTAATCTCTTCATATAATAATCAGGTATGAAATATAGGTTGACCCAAGTCAACATTTCATATCTATTATATGTGAGTCCAATTTAATTAAAGTGCTACACTACACATGTTATCATACTATTATTTTAAATGCATTAAAATCTCTAAGTAATACTTATCAGGGGTTCATTAGCCTAGGTCATTCCCCCTGGTTATATTACTTAGGATCAAGATTTAAATGAGAGAGTAGCTCTCATACTATTCATTAAATTTAAATTCCAAGTTTAATTGTTCTAGAATTAACTACATAGCTATCTTATTTGATCTAGTCCATGATCATACACATAACATGGCTATATTATTGCATAATTAATTAGAGGGCATCATTTGTGATTTATTAGAATTGGAATCAACTTAAAATCATTTATAGATTATTTTTAATAATTATTTGAAGTTAGAAAAGGCTCTGCCTTGTTATTTTTGTCATTTAAAATTTAATACGAATTTGGACATGGGGCCAGTGGCATTAGTTAGATAATTTCATGGGCTTTCCAATGATATAAAGTTTGCTAGATTTGGTTTGGCAGATTTCAAACTATTCAATTTTTACTAAACCATCTGCAGCACAATTCAAATTAAGTTTAAACATTTATTTGAATCTTGGGCTTGGGCGGGAAAGCTACTGGGCCGAAACTAGAATTTAAAACACTGCGCAGCCCAGCAAGCCGGTGCGAGTGGGCTGCTGACGAGGTGGGGGCCACCTGTCGGCGCCTCATAACACAGCGAAACGGTACGTTTAAATCTGGCCGTAGGATCTGTGGGGTGATCGACGGCTGGTGAGTGTCGTCGTCCCCGGCGGGATTCCGGCGAGCTCACAGCGCCAGTAGGGGGTCGGAGGGCATACCAGGCCTGTGCAGGACTCTGGCAGGGTGCTCGGAGAAGCGGTTGTCGACGAGGAACAGCCTGGTGCAGTGGCGGCGCTCGGGGAGGCTCCAATCGAAGCAGAGCTTCCGCGGGCTCCGGCGGACTCGAGCTTGCAATTCGAGCAGCTCCGGCGACTAAATGCGAAATTGATTGGGGCGTGGTGTTCAGTGAAGAGAGTGGAGCAGATGGTGTGAAGAAGTTGTGAACGGAGGAGCTCTATTTATATAGTTGCTCGGCGGCCGTGAGGTGCTGCAAGGGCACGGCCATGGCGCGGCTCCTGTGGTGCACGAAAGGGCAAGTGAAGGACGGCTAGAGATAGGCGGTGTCCTGGCGATGCTCAACTCGTATTGGCGCAGAGAAAAGGGCTACGGAATCGCTCGAGTTTTTCCAGTGATCATCACAGTACCGCGGTACGTCGACGACGAGGACGACGGCGACAAGGCCCTGGGCGGTGCTTGAGCGTGTCTAGTGCGTAGGGTGCTTGGAGTGGATGCTCGACGCCAGGGTAGGGATGCAGGGCGAGGACGCTCACTCTCGAGTGCACGGCGTCCTAGCGCGCTCCAGAGCGCGCTCACCGCGGCATGGGCACGGTACTGGCATGGTTTTGGCCACGGCCGTTCTGGCCAATGCCAAGCCTTGGCGTTGCTGGGGCGTGTACCGTTCGATTCCTTGAGTGACAGAGAGGCTCCAGGACAAGAAGAAAGTGTGAGAGGAGGGCTGGAGAGAGGATGGCCAAAGTGGCCGGCATGGTGTAGTTTTGCATAGTTTAGGGTTTTTCCTCGACTTTAATCGGCCATGCAGGTACTGGGCTAGAGGCAGGGGGTGTAGAACTAGCTAATGATCACCATTGCAAAGTGGTTTAGGGAAGAATCCAGTGGACACTTGTGTGTTTCACAATTTGGAAATTATGCCTGCCAAGTGTTCGACACAATGCCCGCAAGAGAAAAATATTTAAATTTTGAAATTCTTTTTGGTACATCTCAATGATATAATTAATGTGAGGTATTGGTGGTGGTGGCACTCAATTTAGATTTGATTTGCAAGATTTCAAATTTGAGGTGATCTTGTTTTTCTTCTTAGATCCTATTTTGGCAATTAAATTCTGGTCAACCTAGTCAACTTTAGGGAGGGTGGTCAACATGAAAAGTATTCACCTTGACATGGTCTTGGATGACATGGCTTTGGTTGACAAAGTTTAGTTTAGGTTTAAGAAATACAGGGGTGCAAAGTGGTGAAGAAAATATTTTTAGCCCAAGTGACCATTATCACATGTATGAAGATTTCTTGATTTCTCTTGATTTGATTCATGATCCAAAGATGCAATGGTGTTAGTTTATCATATTAAAGCATTTTAGAAGCAAGGAAGCAAGCAATTATGGCCTTAGTGAAGGATTTGCATTTTTGCATATGGTGTATGGGAGTGATTATTGGTTTTTCTTATTTTCTTTATTTCTCCTCAATTTAGGGTTTTGTGATCTTGATTAGGGTTCACATATCAATAGATCAACATGCTAGCACTCATCATGGCAATTGCACAAAAGAAATATTACTATATGCATGAATCTATCTGTGGCACTATATGCATAGAAAAGTTTTTGTTTGTTGTAAATTTTGAGTAATTGAACTCTCACTTGCTTTATTATTGTTGAAAACTTGGGATGTTACATTCATCCTCTGCTCCGCGTACATCGGCCAGCAAACCATGGGCACCCCAGCCGCGACAGCCTCCAGCGTGGAGTTCCAGCCGCAGTGCGTCACGAACGCGCCCGTCGCCGGGTGCCGGAGCACCTCCACCTGCGGCGCCCAGGTCGACACCACCATGCCGCGTCCCCTCGTCCTGTCCAAGAATCCCTCCGGCAGCAGCGCGTCCACCGCCGCATCGTCCCGCCCCTCGAACCGCTTCGTGGAGTCAGCGTCCGGTGCGACGGGGGCACGAACTGCCCAGAGGAACGCGTGCCCGCTCCTCTCCAGCCCCACGGCGATCTGGTTTAGCTGCTCCGCCGGCACCGAGCTCGCGCTCCCGAAGCACAGGAATACGACGCTCTGCGCAGGCTGGCTATCCAGCCACCGTAGGCATTCGTGCTTTGCGTTGCTTTCCCTCTCCTCGCCGACCAATGGACCGACGCAGAAGAATGGCGGTACTGACTCGCCGGGGCGGACAGTCCCGTCTCTTATCGCCTTCACGGCGCGGGGCTCCAGCCACTCGAAGGTGTTCGACAGGATGCCCTTCGCTCTGGGCAGCTGCTCCAGGAGGCCAAGAAATGTCTTGTACTGGTTGTTGTCGCGATCGAGCAGCACTTCCGGCAGGTCGAACGCCGGAATCGGGTGAACTCCAGGGAAGTGGAGCAAGTTGCGCCCCATGTCCCCGAAGGACACGGCGGTGCGCATCACGGGGATGTGCAGGTAGGCCGCGAGGACCGACGCGCCTGAGGCGAAGAACAGGTAGGCCGGGACGCCGAGCTCCGCGGCGGCGTCAAAGCCGTACGCGCAGAAGAAGTCGGCCACGAGAGCCTTGACGGGCCCGATGGATCTGAGGAAGGCAAGGAGGGCAGTGTTGGTGGCGCGGATGTCGGCGATGAGGGCGATGAAAGGATCGGCGTCGGGGTCAGCCGCGACGGCGGAGCGGGTCGTTGCCGGCGGAAGTAGGTGGAAAGAGACGGAAGGATAGGATGCGGCGAGACGGGCAATGGTCTCAGCGGAGTTGCATGTAGAAGGAACGTCGGCGACGGCGACGGTAACAGGAAGGCCAAGCCCGGCGAGGTGGTGGGCGAGCTGCGTCATGGGGTGGAGGTGGCCCCTGACCATCCATGTGTAAAGCACGATGGTGCTCTGCATATTTGCTTCTCTGGTGGTGTTGTGCTTGTGTGTTGTGAACTCTGAATGGGAGAGGCAAGCAATCGATCGGGGTATGTAGTAGCCGCATTTTCGTAGTCGTCGGCGGCGGCTACCCGGCTGTGGAGTTAGACATGTATTCCGCTACATGATTGCTGATTGATGGCGACGTCACCAAAATGAGACGTCTAACCATTTTTTGAGATCAGATTAAGATATTTTTTGTCAATGGTTCGGCACCGCCATGGTGCTGACTAAGCTGTCTGTGAGTGGTGGTTATATGTGATTTTGATGATGTGGAGGAAAGAGAAAGAGGAAAGAGAGTGAGGCTGTCTGTAACGTTGCAGACAGTCTGTAGCATTCTTACAGATAGCTTACAGACTGCGATTTTGCTATTGTATAGAAGGTGTCTGTAACTTATACTGACATATGGTTATGGCTAAAAATAGGCAACTTACAGACAGACTGTTGTACACATTGTCTATAATATTATCTATATATATGACATGTAGTACTACTACAGACACCATCTGTCTAAACCAATGTACATGCCCTAAAGACGGGCTCCCCTAGCTAGCGCACGATCGCTCGAGCGGTCACATCCGACCAGAAATTTCTATTTTTAGTAACATTCGAAATTACTATTTATAGAAAAATTTCCTTTTTTGGCAAAAAAATTCTGACAAAATATACTATATAGGGAAAGTTCTGCATGCAAGAGCTAGATGACAGATTCGCTGATGTCAGCAGAATCTTTTTCAAATTTGAAAATTCAAAACGTTTTAACTTTCAAACGACAACTCTAAATTAAGATCCGCTTTCACCAATAAATCCGTCTCGACGAGATCTTCAAAACTAGCACCCATGTTAATATGTTTCGACAAACTTTTTTTTTGCTAAAAGTTATCAACCCTTTCTATTTGAATAATCAACGCCCCATAATTGAGTGATCAACGGTAAATGTATAAAATTATCAACCTGGTGCAGACTATTGAGAAAAAGTTCTGCATGCATGTAAAAAAGACGAATTTGCTGATGTCAGCGGAATCTTTTCCAAATATGAAAATTTAAAATGTTTTAACTTTCAAACGACAACTCCAAATTAAGATCCGCTTTCACCAATAAATCCGTCTCGACGAGATCTTCAAAACTAGCACCCATGTTAATATGTTTCGACAAACTTTTTTTGCTAAAAGTTATCAATCCTTTCTATTTGAATAATCAACCCCCCGTACTTGAGTGATCAACGGTAAATGTATAAAATTATCAACCTGGTGCAGACTATTGAGAAATTTTTTTGCATGCATGCACAAAAAAGACGAATTTGCTGATGTCAGCGGAATCTTTTCCAAATTTGAAAATTCAAAACGTTTTAACTTTCAAACGACAACTCCAAATTAAGATCCGCTTTCACCAATAAATCCGTCTCGACGAGATCTTCAAAACTAGCACCCATGTAAATATGTTTCGAGAAACTTTTTTTTTGCTAAAAGTTATCAACCCTTTTTCTATTTGAATAATCAACCCTCCGTACTTGAGTGATCAACGGTAAATGTATAAAATTATCAACCTGTGCTATTGAGAAAGTTCTATGCATGCACAAAAGACGAATTTCTGATGTCAGCGGATCTTTTCCAAATTTGAAAATTCAAAATGTTTTAACTTTCAAACGACAACTCTAAATTAAGATCCGCTTTCACCATTAAATCCGTCTCGACGAGATCTTCAAAACTAGCACCCATGTTAATATGTTTCGAGAAACTTTTTTTTTGCTCAAAGTTATCAACCCTTTCTATTTGAATAATCAACCCTCCGTACTTGAGTGATCAACGGTAAATGTATAAAATTATCAAGGCCAAAGTTAATTTCATTTTAAACATTTTAGCGAATCTTTTTTAGTTTAGAAGCTATCAACCCGGTGTCCTGTTATTTATCCACAGTAAATATAAATAACTACCAACCCTAAAAATCTAACTTCATTTCGAATATTTTGGCGACTCTTTTTAGTTTACAAGTTATCAACTCGTTGCCCCGTTATTTATCAATGGTAATTATAAAAAACTATCAACCCTAAAAAGTATTTTATTTAGAATATTTTAGCGAACATTTTTTTATTTTACAAGCTATCAACCTGGTGCCTCGTTATTTATCAACCGTAAATATAAAATAAATAATAACCCTGAAAATTATTTCATTTGGAATATTTTAGCGACTCTCTTTTAGTTTACAAGCTATCAACCCGGTGACCCGCTATTTATCAATGGTAAATATAAATAAATATCAACCCTAAAAATGTAATTTAATTTAAAATATGTAGCGACTCTTTTTTTGTTTGCAAGTTATCAACCCGGTGCCCCCTTATTTATCAACGGTAAATATAAATACCTAGCAACGCTAAAAAGTAATTTTCATTTAGAATATTTTAGCAAATTTTGTTAGCTTACAACTTAAAATAGTATTTAATTTGAGTAGCAAGTGGTAGTTCATTTGAGTTGCAAGTGGATCTTCCCACCCGTTATTTCCCCCCTTAAAACCACTGGCCCGAAAAAGGGAATTATAAAATTAATCCATAAAAACATGAATTACCGTACGAAAATAACAACATAAAGGGAATTGCAAAAAAAGAGAATTGTCAAAAGGGAATTGCAAATAAAGAGATTTGAAAGTATGGGTCGTGCTGAAAAAAAAGAGCGAGATGTGCATGCATGCAGAACATGAGCTAGCCTAGTGCTGAAAAGTTGGCTCATTAAATGCAAACCCATGAGATACTTTATGCATGCATGCAGTGTGAACGCTCTTGGCGCAACTTGCAAGTGGGAACGTGTTAGTGTGAACACAAAGCTACATGTGAACGTAATTAAACACTACAATACAAAAAGGGAATTGATTTCGCGCACGGCGCGAGCGCTGCCGCGCCAAGGAAAGTGATCGCTCAAGCGATCGATTGCCAGGGAGGGGATTTGCCTAAAGACATGTACAATGATGTACAATCAGCTGTCTATAACAAGTGCCAATTAGGATTTGAGGCTGACCTGGGAAAAAAAGGGAAGAGAGATGAAGCCCGTTGGTAGCCCTGCAAATCCGAACGCTACCGACTGCCTTTTCCCATTGTACTGAGTCCGTCTGTTACAGTTATCCCATTCTTTTAACGTGCAGTTATGTAGACAATTAAAAAGACAACCCACTGTGTGACTCGTCTTTAGCGGACAGAGATTTAGTGCACATAGACACTCGTGATCTCGTTTTCCAAATAAATTAAAATTCATATTTTTGAGTTTTAAAAAAATCATAAAAAGCAGCATATAGCCAATAATATATCTCACAAACGCGAAAAATATCAATTTCAAATATTTTATATTTTAAACAACACAAAAATAACAAAAGTGCAGATCTAAGTAGTCATTTTCAAATCTCCAAAACATGTCAGATTTTTTTTTTCTAGCACAAAGTAAAAAAAGAATTTTGCGTTGAGATTTCGCATGATTCTGAGATATAACAATGACAATCTCCAGATTTATTTTTCAGATTTTTTTGATAACTTATTAATATTTTAAAATTTTCTTAAATAGCAAGAACAGTGTAGCTCGGGAGCCAAAAGCTTTTTTCGGTCTTTAGCCCTGTCTAGAGATGACATAGATACAGACTACAGAAAGCTTTCGTCTAAACTACTGTACATGCCCTAAACATGGGAGTATGAATGCATGGTCAAATGAGCAATTAACTGTATATTACCAATAAGGAGCAGATGAGTTAACGGCTTGTGGGTTACACTAACCTGAATTTATTGGAAATCGAAACACTTGTTTCACTTCAGATCATCATTCTCTATCAAAGACCGCCAAAAGACCACATATCTAGCTTGTTTGTTTTTTTTGTAAAATTTCAAAACAATATTTTAAAGTTTCCAAAAATCTTAAATTAATATAGATGTAAACAATCTTGTGTTCTACCAATGTGTAAATTTGCAATTTGCATTTATTATATTTTTAGATGTGTAAAAATAAGAAAATGTGACATCTATACACTAGTAGGAAATTGCATATATGTGGCGCACGCTTTTTTACTTTTTATGGCGCATATTTCATGCTCTACAGAAGTCACGTCACAAAATTTTATTTCTGTGGCGCATAACTACATGCGCCACAGAATTCTCAAAAAATAAAAAAATAAAAAAATAAAATCCAAAAAATGAAAAACGAAATAATCTCGAAAAAACCAAATATTAAATGTTTTGAACATCTAGTAATACTGTGAACATATCTCAAATGATATTGAAATGACGACTTCTCACTAGGTCAACCATCCTCAAATTGCACCAACATAATCACGTTTATCTTCTAAGTTTTATTTAATTGAGGTACCCTTATACTACTATAGTTCTTATTGATATTAGTATCATATCAACCCTCTTAAGCCAAGAATTTTAAAATGAAATTCAAAAAATTAAAAAATTAAAAATTTCGAAAAATGAAATAATTTATAATTTAAAAAACTTAAATTTTTATGAATATCAAAAAAATCTTAAATTTCAAAAATTAGAAAAGAATCTAAAAAATTCTAAAACGTAAAAAATATAAAAAAATAGAAATTTAAAAATATTCAAAAAAATAAACTTATAGAAGTTTTAAAAACTACTCCCTCCGGTCTCTTTTAATTGACTCGGATTTAGTACAACTTTGTACTAAATTTGAGTCAATTAAAAAGGATCGGAGGGAGTAATATAAAAATCCTAGAACTTCAGAAATTGGAAAAGATTTTAAAAATTCTAAAATTTCGAAAAAAACTAAAATTAAAAAATCCGAACGAAAAATTATGTGGCGCATATATTGATATATGCCATAGAAATGTGCATATATCAATATGTGCCACAGAAAGCCTCAGTTCTATGGCACATATTTTTTGTATGCGTCACGGAATTTCAACAATTCTGTGAAGCATTTTTTTATGCATCAAAGAATTATTTTTGTTGAGCACGCCTTTTTAAATGCGCCACGGAATCTATTTCTATCTATAAGCATTTTTCTAGTACTGATAGTAATGAGTGGTGCAAAATTGGAAAATCTCAAAATCTGTCCGATTTTGCCATTCTATACCTTCCGGGAAATAAGGTATCTCAAAATATCCATTTCGATTTATTTCAGTTTTCTTATAATTTAAAATGTCATATTTAAATTTTACATGTAGATCGGGCAAAAAATCCGCACAGACTCGCGTCTTGGTTCTTCTTTGCGTGTGAACAGTTTGTGCTCTCCTAGTGTTGTTGCAAAACAACTGTCATGTTGGGTTAAAGCTAAACATAAAAGAACAATGCACCCCATTAGCTACGTGCGGGGTACGTCACGGGCGTCGACAAGGTAGCATCCCAACAGTTGAGAAGTCTAACTCTGGGCCACGGGACTTGGGAGAAAAGATCAGTACATCTAAATTTTGACCAAATTAAGACATTTCTGGTGGGATGGAAGAAGTAAAATTGCAGAAGGAGAATATTTCACATTTCCAAAGAGTTTCTGAGAAGAGACGGAGGTTTGGGGATTTTATTATTTTGTGGCTTTCCTAGCAGTTTCTATAAATCTATTTTTCTAGATATAGGCTGATGTGGGTCCACTCTCCCTTCTCTCTCCGGTGTGGCTTGTCTAACTTTTTATTATTCCCTCCGATCTATATTAGTTGCTACTATATAGATGTATCTAGATATATTTTAGTTCTAGGTACATCCATACTAGTGGCAAGTAATGACTGGGAGGGAGTAGCAAGTCACCGCACTTCTCTCACTTGCTGCTAGAGGGTCAGATCAAAAGTGAAGGGTTCAGATCACTTGAAATAATGTATATGTAGTATTGTAGTGACGCGGTATAGTAGCATCCCCTATTCACGGTGATGTTTAATACTGCTGTAGCGCTTGTTTCGCACCATTAGATCTAAATCCAACGGTAGAAAATAAGCACAAGTTAGAGAAATTGTTCACCTCTGACTTGTTGTGGCAAGTAAGAGAATCCGGAGCTCTCTCTCCTACTCTCTCACCACCACTAACGCCAGTTGCTGGCCTCCTCCCCACAGAGCTCGACATAGCTGGCCGCCACATGAGCGCCTGCGGCAAGCTCTAGCACCGCCGGTGGCATGCTCGTTCATCGAAGAAGCTGCTCCTTAAACCATTGTGGAGACTCGAAGCCTGCAAATTCTCGACCGCTGATGTTTTATTGCTTAATTTGCCGAGACTGGGCATACTCCAGGCACGTCGCCTTGGCTTAGGGCGCCCGTCTGGCAACCATGAGAGGACATCTCCAACACGGTATGCGGGGAGCCATGAGAGGACGAGCCTACGGACGTTGTCGCGGTGCTGGTATCGGCGTGCCACTACAGGATTGGCTAGAAATGCCTACGCCCTGGAAACCCTCGGAGTAGCCACATTGGGTTGTTGGAGTAGGATACGCCAAGGGCAGCCCTTGCATAGCTCCTCGTGAAAGATCCACCTGGACAGAGCCACGTGGGCCGTCGGGGTAGACCCGGCCCTCGGTGTAGCTCGTATACACGTCAGCGTCTAGAGTATTTTACTCCCTCTTTTTTTTCTGTTTTTCAGAATTTTTAATATTTTAGTTATTTCACAAGTTCAGTCTCTAACTACACTTATCTTTAGTCAAATTATTTACTCGTTGTCAAATTTCCCGCTGGTCACCCATCCTCCCACTACTCTAGCACTAGCACACTTAAATTCCGAGTTCCTTCACGTTCCGCATCCAAGTGCTTCGCGCGCATGTATGTGATAATAATATCATATCAATCCTATTAACTTGTTGATCGATGTCATATTTCTTTATTGTTTGAATTTCAAATAATTATTTTAATAAACAAAAGTAATGATGTAATAACAATCTTGAATAAATAAATAAAAATTAACTTTTTAATTCGTATTATGTTTAATTATTTTAATTTTTTAGTTTTAAATTTTTTTTTTGCCAAACCTAAAGCCTGAAAATTTGAAAATCTTATAATTTGCCAAAAGTAATAGTAATATTTATGCAGGATGCAATTATTAATTTTAATTTTTTTAAAAATAAATAAATAAAATATAAAATCCTAGATTTCTAGCAGAAACTAAAATCTTCCTGCTTTCATATTTTAAGTTGGAAGTTTCAGAATCTAAAAATTGGCTAACCGGGTGAACTCGGATGTAATTTTTTCTCACGATCATTTTGATATATTATACGCTTTTTCCGACATCGTATGCAAAAGTTAATGCCATTTTACCTTTTTCTAAACTTTTATGCAAAGAAAATTTAAAATTCCAATTTATTAATTTTCCCTAATAGTAAGTTGCGTAGCATACATGAATTTACAAGATTTTGTTTTTTGAATTTTTTATCATTTTCTTTTCTATTTTACAGACTTAAAAAAGGCGATCCAGAGGGAGGTGGAGGTGCGTGGGGAGCAGAAAAATCTTTAGTACCGGTTCGTGCCACGAACTCACGAACCGGTGCTAAAGGGTAGATCTTTAGCACCGGTTCGTGACACGAACCGGTGCTAAAGGTCCTGCATGAACATGTGCTAAAACTCTGGCCTCTCGAACCGGTGCTAATGCACCCTTTAGTCTGGGTTCGTAGCCGGTCCGGTATTAATGCTTTTTGGAGCAAAAAACTAAAGTCTCTTTTTACTAATGATAGAGTGACTGAATCATACATACATAACCACATATAAAAATAGATCTCAAATATTTTAGAAGGCTAAGATCAGCATTTCACAAGGCAACAACATATTATAAATTATTTATTAAAAATTATTAGTATTAACGATATTATCTTCTGATTTAAAAGTGGAACCAACAGATTGCAGTTTATCACCACAAAAAAGTGAAAGCAACTTGCCTGAAAAAATAACGCGCTAACGCTATGTAGTTTTAGCGCGATATAGCATGTTATTTCGTAAATAGCGCCAAGCGAGCAAAATTACTAAAATTTAGCGTGCTATAGCGCGCTATTATAGCGGTGAAATAGCGTGCTATTTTAATTTTATTATGCAGCCGCTCCAACTTTTTCTGGGATGCACGAGAAGCCTTCCAGAAGAGGTTAATACAAGTGTCAAAAAAAGAAGAGGTTACTAAAGCCTAGACGGGCGTTGCGGTGGTCGGCGAGCCCAACGCGACCTGAAGAGGTTTGCGAGCCCAGCGGCGACCTGGGGTGGGGGCGCGGCGGCGGTACACGAAGTAGGCGAGGGAGACCTAGCGGCGTGACGAAGACCATGCGCGGACGGAGGTGACCCGCGCCGAAAGGGCGGCGCTGTGGTGGCCTCGGACGTCGATGCGCGGGGACGGCGAAGGTGACCGCGTGCGCGACGCCACGACCGAGGGCGCGTAGCTACAGGTGCGAGTCGGTACGGCGGGACGCCACCAGCGACGCACGCGCCGGAAGCGTGTCGTTGTCTAGCAGCGTGGACCAAAGGCGGTGGCGCTACGACCCGAAGGCGACGCAGCGGCAACCCGATGCTCGATCGGTGGTAGGCGCGTGCTCGGGACGTGCGCGGGTCGGTTGATCGACCGACGGCGGCGCGATACGCGCCATGGCGTGGACGACGCGCAGATCGGAGCCGATTGCGACGTTGTCGACGATGTCCCGGGTGATGACGGTGGAGACGAGCCGGCGATGGAGACCGCGCGAGCGAGACAGCCTGATGCGTCGCACGAAGGGGCGCCCCGTGTGAAGCACGTCCGGCTGTGCCGTGCGGTTGATGGCCGGTGCAGGTCGATGCCGTTGTCGGAGTAGAGGCGCAAGTGGACGACGGCGATGGGCGACTCAATCCGATCTATGATCGGTAAAACCAAAAAGAAAACGCCGGCGACCGGCGGAGCAAAAGAAAACCAATCTACAGATTGGAAAAAAAAGACTCGAGGGCAGCGGATCAACGGATCGGCGAACGAACCCTCATACGGGTTGCGCGGCCCCCGGAGTAGATCATGGAGATCGACCTCCCCGGGGCGGCGCGGCGCGGAAACTTTGCGGCGGCTAGGTCAAGGAGCGTGCCGCTCTGATACCATGTAGAACTGCATGCTCTAACCAATGCAACCAAAAGACCGATCTGATGGAAGAGATTAGACAATGCATTTATAATTCAACATTGTAAAACTGCATGCTCTAACCAATGCAACCAAAAGACCGATCTGATGGAAGAGATTAGGCAATGCATTTATACTTCAACACTCCCCCTCACGTGTGGCTCCCTCAGACCGTGTGGCTCCCTCAGGCCTAAACGTGGACCAAAAGTAGGCTGCAATATCTTTATTTTATATTGCGCCAGCCCGGTCTTGAACTCAAGACCTCTTGGCTCTGATACCATGTAGAAGGATAGAGAGGGAGAGAGATTGGCGGAATATGATGAATGTTGTATTGCGTCTCATGGACGAGTATATATAGTGGTACAGACTTGGAGGCTAAGATAGCTCTCCTAGAGATATGGTAGGTAGAGATTACAAATCCTAGACTACCTAATATACCTATACCAAATATATCTCTAACAATAAATGACTAGTATTCTCCTAAAAAAACATATTTCTATTTGTCAAGAAAAATCTATCAATTTTTTTGGATGTACATCTCGACAATCTGTATGCGTCCGTACGACAATCTATATGCCTTAGTATTCACTAAAGCAGATAGTTTTTTGTGGTCGATGAAAAAAAAAAAGATGTTTCACAAAAATCTTATTTTTAGCACCAAATTTTGTTTTTTTACACGGCCTAAACGACAAGTTAATTTTTCATGGAAGACTTTGTAGCATGTGAAGATGTACAAACGATTTTTTCATTTGAAATAATTTAACTTTTCAAAATATATTAAAGATGTATTTTAAAATAAGGAGAACATATACATCTAAGAGCCAAAACACCGCTCCCGCTAATCTCACTCAGTAAATTAGAAAAGCTCCACATACATCTGCAAACTAATTTTATTATGCAAACGCTCCAACGTTTCCTATGCTTGAGGACAAGCCTTGCAGAAGGGGTTAATACAAGTTGCACAATTTGAAAGGTGCACGCCTGCACCGTTAAGTGTGCAACACAAGCAAACTACAGATTACATTGCCACACAGTTTACATTGGAAATACTGTTAGATAGGTACCGTTGAAAGCTAAAGATTTATACTGATAAAGTACTTTTAAAAAATGTTAAATAGTGAACGAGGAGAAATTACTACCGAAGTTGAAAATCATTGACAAATTATTGTAATTTTTTTCAAAGCTGAGCATTTCTACTGATAAATTACTGTTAAAAATAAAAAAACAATGAACATTTTATTAAAAAATCTGCGAGAAAAAGCTTAACCCGCAAAAAAAAATGCTCTCGCGAATGACGAGGGTGCCGCTGCTGCGCCCTCTGGTCGGCGGTGGCGACGCCGGCTCCGTCTTCACCTTCATCTTCATCGTCGTCCTCGGCGTCGCTGCTGGAGGAGCGGATCCGCAGCTACGCGTCGCAGACCTTGATGCCGACCCCGACGAGGACGACGACGCCATGCTCCGTGGCATCCAGGAGCTTCCGTGTCAGCGCGACACGGAAGACACCACCGCCGCCGGCGACATCCCTAGGACGGGGTAGTTGTCGCCCTCGATGTGCGCGAGCACATTCTCGAGGGTGCGGCTCGGCGCGCTCCACCAGCGGCGACGGCTGGCGGAGTTGTTGCGCGCTGGAGTAGGGGGAGGACCGTCGTACGCCGCTAGTTCTCATTTGTACCTGCGACGAAAGAACTCGCTCCAGGCGGCGTAGTTGTCGGGGAAGTAGCGCTCCTGCGTGTGCTGCTCGTCGCTGAAGTTGACGAGCACGGCGTCGATCTCGACGTCGAGCACGTCGCCTCCGACCGGAGGTGGCGGGATCGGGACGCCCCTCACGCTCAGGCGCCATCCTCCGAGTGCACGGAAGTCCGGCGGCGACGGGTAGCCCGCCATGTGCAGAAGTCACGCCTCCCACTGGTGTAGGGAACGCCGGCCGAAGCCGTTGTTCGCCGCGCCGTCGCCGTAGCCCGCCATTGCTCGCTCGAGGAGGATTGCGCTGGGGAGAGAAGGGAGACGGCGGTGGTGAATGCGACCAGACGCGGTAGTTCGATGCGACGGCATTAACTCGCCGCGTGGAAGCTATGCGTGAATTCGAGGCGACGTCATTAACTCACCGTGTGGAAGCTACGCATGAATTCGAGGCGACGACATTAACTCGCCGTGTGGAAGCTACGCGTGAATTCGAGGCAACGGCATTAACTCGCCGCATGGAAGCTATGCGTCCGGCGAAGACTGACCGGCGGCAGGCTTTTACAGCGCGCGAAAGACGATGCGATGAGGACGACGATTGACCTTTTTCGCCGATAAGTCGGGGCCACCAGGCGCGGGAAGTTTCCTCGATGTTTCCCGCACTTTTGTTTCCTCCGGACTCCCCGAGAGCGCCCCGGCCGGGGATGACATGGGCTCGCGGATGGATGAAATCCCAAATCCGGGCGAAAACGAGGAACCGGAGGGCGCGGCTGGGCCATTTTTTGCTGTCCGGATGAAAAAAAGGGCTGCCGAGGGCCTTGTCGGGGAGACGGCTGGAGATGCTCTAAGTCTCGTAGGAAACAAATAATTATTATGCCAGTGCCCAGTGAGTCATGAGATGCCAGTGGCGGAAAAATGGATGTGTCGCTGAGAAACAACATAAATCATGTAGAGTTGCAATGCACCACTATTAGCACGGCCCGGATGTTGTAGTTGCAAAAAAAAAATAGCTACGGGACGCCACAAATTATGGATTGAATGGATGAACCGTTAATGTATGTGTTGATGGTATAGATCACCATGTAGAGCCACGCGACACCACGGACTATCAAGCAAACCATAAATACTGTAAGTGCCCACGGAGATCAGATATGAATCACCATGCAGAACCGCGAGACACCCTCAAAGAAGAGATTGGATCTAGAGAGCATGAAAATGAGCGGCGACAATGTAATTCACCACTAAAAGCTAGGAGCTGGCATGAAACACCCGTGGCGACGATGTAATGGTGATGCGAAAAAAGGAAGTCAGCGTGACACCGGCAATAAAATGGCCGTGTGTTTATTTGTGTGTGTTGTGGGTGACGAGTAGTAATAGCTAGCAACATGGTACAATGCATGAGATTTGACGATATTACCAACCTTGTGTGTCTATGGACACGTGACAGAGATGCCACAGACTGAATTGAATGGATGAACCATTAATGTATGTGTTGATGGTACAGATCATCATGTAGAGCCACGCGGCGCCACAGCCTATCTTCCAAGCCGGAAATACCGTGAGTGCCTATGTCGAGCCACGAGACACCTCAAAACGGAGATTGGATGTGAAGAACATGAAAATCAGAAGCGATAATGGAATTCACCATGAAGAGCTGGGAGCCATAGCATGAAACACCCCGCGGTGATGATGTAATGGTACGGTGGTGCGAGAAACGGAAGTCAGTGTGGCACCGACAATGAAATAGACAATGAAATGGTCGTGTGTTTATTTGTGTCTACTGCGGGTGACGAGTAGTACTAGCTAGCAACATGCTACAATGCATGGGATTTGGCCATATTACCAGCCTTGTCTGTGTATGGACACGTGAAGGAGCTCTTCATGGTGTATGAGGGGCGCCGTATCCAGTGGGGGTGCCATGGCACCCCCTAAAAATGTAGATTTGCTTAACTTTGCAGTAATTATTTTGGTTTCATGTGTATTACATGTGCTAAAAAATACCCGTACATGCTAAGCATTGAGCTTTGCACCCCCTGTGATTCAATCCTACATACGCCACTAGCAGTATGTATAGGCTGCATGAATTGAAGTTACATGAATCGAAGCTGGGTTCACTGCAAGTGCATGTACTTAAACTACCCTAATCTAATTAATGAAGGATGGATGCATAGATCAATATTTTTGACCATCTGGTTCATGCATGCAAGTAGACTAGTTTTTTGTTTAGAGGGTTTGTGCAAAGCATAAAGCTAGCAAAAGACGCAGCCAAATTCGTTTTAATGGAAATGTAACGAAAGTAGTACCTTTGATGTTAGTTCAAATAAAAAATGTAAAAAGGAAGCCAACAGAGCCAAGCAGGAAACAAAAGCTACTATGATGAATGATTTGCCTCACCAGGAGCTATCGCCTCTTCTGTGATGTATGCACTATGCCAGTCGGCCCGATAAGAAAATGGAGGCAACTGAGCAAGCATGTACCCAGCCACACCTAGGAGCGTGGCTGCGTGTGCATGCTTTTATCCTCCAACGATGATGCAGTCGTGAAGGTCTGTGGGTTGAAGTTGGACCGCGGCAACGGTGTCGCAGCCCAAGCCCGAGGACCGAGGTGCACGTGCTACACCAATACGGAAGAAGAAGCTTGAAGGCCAAAGCCCAATGCCGGCAGGAAGACCATGAGCTGCCCTCTTTGTGCGCAGCGAAGCCATTGTCTGTACGTGTCTACAACCTTTGCTCTTTCCGGAAGAGTGGGCAGTTTTGTTGCAGTGGGGATGTCATGAAAATCAGCGGTGACAATGTAATTCACCACTAAGAGCTAGGAGCCGTAGCATGAAACACCCGTGGCGATGATGTAATGGTGATGCAAAAAAAAAAGTTAGCGTGGCACCGGCAATGAAATGGCCGTGTGTTTATTTGTTTGTGTTATGGGTGACGAGTAGTAAGAGCTAGCAACATACTACAATTCATGAGATTTGACGATGTTACCAGCCTTGTGTGTGTATGGACACGTGACGGAGTTGGCAGATTGCTACATGCATTGTGCATGGTTTCACGGCGCCGAGGTCAGCGTGACCTCATGGTGTATGTATAGGCTGCATGGACCGAAACTGGGTTCACTGCAAGTGCATGTATTTAAATTACCCTAATCCAATTAATGAAGGATGGATGTATAGATCAACATTTTGACCTTCTGTTTATGTGGTCCGTGTAAAGCATAAAGCTAGCAAAAGACGGTCTCATTTTGTTTTCATGGAAATGTAACGGAAGTAGTACCTACGATGTTAGTTCAAATAAAAAATAGTAAAACGAAACCAACAAAGCTAAGATAGAAAGAGAAGCTACTGTGAGAATGATGTGCCTCAGCCCAGTAACCAGCCCAATAGCCAGACAGCCCAACAACCAAAACGCCTGCCAAGTCCCACAACTCAAAAGGCTGGTGGAAAAGTGAAGGCAATGGTTTAGTCCCACACGGCTTAGAGCATCTCCACTCGTCCCCCGACGATAGAGCCTTTTTCCATCCGGACGCGTAATCTTGTCGCGCCGGTTCCTCGTTTCCGGAATTGGGCCTAAATTCATCCGGCGATCCCACGCCATCCCCGCCGGGGAGCGCTCGGGACGAAACGAAAGCGCGGAAATACCGAGGAAACTTCCCGCGCGTCTGGCCCCAACTTGTCGGCGAGAGAAACCGATCGTCGTCCTCATCGCATCGTCTTCCGCGCGCGGCCTCCGCCGCCGGCCCACGCGGCGAGTTAATGTCGTCGTCTTCCGCGCACGCATCGTCTTCTGCGCGCACTAAAGGCTGCCCCGGTCGCCCGCCGCGGACGCGTCGCACTCCACGCGGCATTAATCCCCGCGCCGCCGCACCTATACGCCGCTCCGCGCCGCGAGGCGCACCCCGTGCTCCACTCTCCTCCACTCTCCCTCTACTCTCCGACGATGGCGTTCTCCGACGACGACGTGCAGCCAACAACGGCTTCCCCGCGCTCGCTCCACGCGTGAGGGGCACCTCCTCCACCGGGTGGGGACGCGCGGCAGCAGCAGCCAGGCCGCGCGGCCGAAGGTCAACGACGACGGCTCCGACGACGACGACGGCGACTACACGGTGTTCTACCGCCATTTCGGCATGTAGAGCGCCGTGTTTTAAAATTAGCATTTGAATTCCCCTAGCCGAATTCGAAATATAGTCGAATTCGGCCTCTATGTATGAACTCCGCCCGTTATGTAATTAATATCATTAAATTTAGTCTATATTCACGTTTTAGCCGTAGTTTGTCAAGTTTCCGTTTTTAAATTCGCCTCGTCGACTTCTGCACGCGGTGAAACTACTACCCCCACGCCAAATCTTCCTCCAATCCGGACGAAAATTTCGCCGGATTTGGGCGTGGGGAGCGCCAACGAGTGGGGATGCTCTTAGCCATGGAGATGGAGAGCTGCTTATAAGGTCAGGTTTTTGGTATTTTCTAAATACTAGTACTAGATGAGAGATACATTCATAGCGCGTGCGCTCGCGTGAATATTCGTGACGTAAGACTTTGGACGCTTGGCGACGGCGCGGCTAGCTAATGTAATCAATTTTTTTTTTGCCTTCACCTGCCTTATAATAATTGTTTCTCTAATACAATTTTTTGGCTAGTGAACTAGCAAATGAAGTGCAAGGTCAGATAATTGAAAAGAGGAGGCTCGTAAAAAGGAAGTTGAGGTAATAACTCGTTTATGCCACTAGTATTAAATATTGTAATGTATTTTTAAAGGAGTTTTAATGTCTGATATTGACATATTTCAGCGAAGTGTAGAGTAGGATATTTAGTACAAAATAATCCACTTTTACCAGATATACGTGATTAAGAACATAATAAAACCGACCATCAGATTTGCAGCAATGCAGATAGTTGCTGACAATTTTGTACTGCATCGTAATCTTTGGGTGCCCCTTTGCGCGGCGCTTCTGGGCCTCCTTGGGTGCGTCATCGGACGGCGGTCACCTCGCCTCCTCTGCGGCCACCTGCGCTCTCCCTTCCGCCGCTCCCGGGTGAACTCAGATGTAACTTTTTTCTCACGATCATTTTGATATATTATACGCTTTTTCCGACATCGTATGCAAAAGTTAATGCCATTTTACCTTTTTCTAAACTTTTATGCAAAAAAATTTAAAATTCCAATTTATTAATTTTCCCTAATAGTAAGTTGCGTAACATACATGAATCTTACAAGATTTTATTTTTTGAATTTTTTATCATTTTCTTTTCTATTTTACAGACTTAAAAAAGGCGATCCAGAGGGGGGTGGAGGTGCGTGGGGAGCAGAAAAATCTTGAGCACCGGTTCGTGCCACGAACTCACGAACCGGTGCTAAAGGGTAGACCTTTAGCACCGGTTCGTGGCACGAACCGGTGCTAAAGGTCCTACATGAACATGTGCTAAAACTCTGGCCTCTCGAACCGGTGCTAATGCACCCTTTAGTCTGGGTTCGTAGCCGGTCTGGTACTAATGCTTTTTGGAGCCAAAAACTAAAGCCTCTTTTTACTAATGATAGAGTGACTGAATCATACATACATAACCACATATAAAAATAGATCTCAAATATTTTAGAAGGCTAACATCACCATTTCACAAGGCAACAACATATTATAAATTATTTATTAAAAATTATTAGTATTAACGATATTATCTTCTGATTTAAAAAAGTACTTAACAAAAAAAGTACTTAACAAAAACAAAAAAAAGAACTCAAATTTGACTTAAAATTTTTGTAACTAATTAACTTCAAATTTGAAACTAAAATTTGTAACTAACTTCAAAATGAAGTAAAATTTCACTTAAAAAAGAACTCAAATTTGACTTAAAAATTTGGTCTTAAATTTTTTGACTTCACTAAAATTTGACTTAACCACCGCGCGTATACGGAGGGGGCAGCGAGCCACTTGTCGCCCCCTCTGTATACGCGCGGTGTTTTTTTTTGGATCGAGAGGGGGCGGCGAGGGTTATATATACCTCGCCGCCCCCCTTTCGCCACCGCCACCGCCCTCTCTCCTTTTGCCACCGCTCTTTCGCCACCGCGACCCCCTTCTTCACTTAATTAATTAGTTTTTACTACATGTTTTCAGGACTGACATATGGCGGACGATAGAGCTGACCCGATTATGGACAACTATGATCAAGAAGTTGAAGAACATTTATTTGGCATCATAAAAGGCGATATTCTTTATGTGCCGACCGAACAAGATAAAGAGGATATTTCTTCTTATCTGAATCTTGACGGTCAAGATGAAGGCCTTCAGCAAGATGATGGGGAAGAAACGTCGATAAACGACAATCTTCAATTGCAAGTAGCAACCAGCTCCGGCGCCGAGGTATATATATACATTTTGCCTCTGGTGATACAAACTTACTGATTTGAATTAACATGTGTGTACTAACACGCGCGACTCTCTTTCTTATTTTAGCCCTCGGCCGGATCGTCGAAAAAATCGAGTACGTCGTCAAAGCGTGGCGCAACCAAGACGCTCAAATTAAGAAATAAATCAAGTTTTTATGTAGTTTCGATTGCTACCTTGCGTAACTTTGATGTGTTTAATGACGCAAAGAAGTGTTGGTGCATATTTCTACATGTCTCATATTTCTATACCGACAAAAAAGTCACAGTTACGCAAAGAAGTGCTTGTGATTTGCATGTTTAGCAAACTACAGATTAGCATTGCCACACAGTTTACACTGGAAATACGTACTGTTAGATAGGTACAGTTGAAAGCTAAAAATTTATACCGACAAATTACTTTAAAAAAAATGTTAAATAGTCAACGTTGAGAGATTACTGCCGAAGTTGAAAATCATTGAAAAATTATTGTAATTTTTTTCAAAGCTGAGAATTTCTACTGATAAATTACTGTTAAAAATTATTAAAAAAACAATGAACATTTTATTAAAAAATCCGTGAGAAAAAGCTTAAGACAGTGTCAATGCGCAAGCACTGTTTACCCGCGCATGATTATGGATGCTCTACGTACATCTGCAAACTTATTTTATTATGCAGCTGCTCCAACTTTTTCTGGGATGCAGGAGAAGCCTTCCAGAAGAAGAGGTTAATACAAACGTAAAGAAAAGAAGAGGTTAATACAAGTTACACAATACCAATGGTGCACGCCTGCACTATCAAGTGTGCTAAACAGGCAAAGCCACTATCATTTGCATCTTTTGGAGTGGCGGTCTCCGTCGTCTTCCATTTGAGAGGAGCTCTCCGTAGCCGGAGTTTTATCACTTCCAAATGTCTCTCAGCCTACTTTGGTATTGTCGAGCTTGCTCACCTCCAAATGTTTGAGGAACGCGTAAAATGCCACGTCAGACGACCCACCTTCCTCGATGGCGTGTGCAGCCATCTCCTTCGCCATGGCCACCCTGTCTCTCAGCTCTTTACCTTGGTCGGACTCCATTAGAAGCCTCACCTTGGCTTCCACCTCTTGGGACTTGACCAGCTCCTCCTCGTAGCCCTCCACGGCCACCCCGATCCTCATCTCCTCCACCAGGTGCACCTTGTTGAGCCTCTGCTCCGCGTAGAGCGGCCAGCAGATCATGGGCACGCCGGCCATGATCGCCTCGAGCGCCGAGTTCCAGCCGCAGTGCGTCGCGAACGCTCCCACGGCCTCGTGCTGCACCACCTCTGCCTGCGGCGCCCAGTTCTTCAGAACCAATCCCCTGTCGCTGGTTCTCTGCAAGAACCCGTCGGGAAGGAACGCCTCCGGGTCCGGCTCGGCGAACCTGTTCTGCTCCTCGCGGGGGCTACGTACTGTCCACAGGTGAGTATAATAGGTAGTAGTCTGTAGGTGCGTCGCGCCCCCGGGGGTTCGAATTGTAGTAGAACCTTTATTTGTATGGCCGAGTTAAGTATGGTCGCGTACTGTTTTGATCTGCTCTGAAGCAAACCAGGCCTGTTGAGGTGAGGTAATCATCGATTAATAACTGGACCTCGTCGTGACGAACGAAAGGAGGCCCACGTCGTCCCGGCGGTCTCCGTTCGGGGCTGGTGTCGCCTGTACAGGAGCTGGTGCAGGCAGCGACGCCTGCCGTCGTCGTCGTGGAAGGAGGTCGCCTGGAGGTGGAGGAGATGGGCTGAGAGGGCGCTGGCCGGATTCGTTCATCGCCTTAGGTTCCGTCACGTGGTGGCGGACGGGCTCTGCGGCCGTCTTCAAGCGAGGAAGCGTTCTCCGGCGAGGGTAAGATGGTGGAGCGGTTTCTTCTTCCCCGGCGTGGTCGGCGGTGCTGCTGTCTTTCTGTTGTTCGTTGCGTTTCTACGTAGTAGTTTGTACGCTCTTGTCTTTGTACTCTGTACGGTGTACTCTGTATTCCGTATTATCTGAATGGAAACGCAGCTTTCAAAAAAAAAAAAAAACGAAAGGAGGCCCAGCTATTTCTCTTTCTCCCTCCCGGTAGGTCGTGGACGGGGAAAAGTCGCGCCCCGCTGTAGTCTGTAGTTGCGTCGAATTGTCGACCCGCTCATTCCAAAACTAAACTAACCTAACCTAAATAAAAAAAAACCCCAACCACACCACACCCACCCCGCAGCAATTTCCACCCAAACCCAACTCGACCCCATCTCCTTTTTTCTTCTCTTTTGTGAGCAGTTTTGTTTTTCAATGGGACTGATTTCATGGGTCTTACTGATCGGTAGTTTCTAGTGAGTTTGTCGCGGATTTGCTCGAGGGGTCCTCTATAACAATGACAGGCGCGGCATGCCGCCGCGCTAGCCTTTGCTAGCAGCTATGAAGATTTTTGAAGCAAAAAAAGGTTGGAAAGAAAAAAAGTGGTATTTTAATTAACATGGTCTGCTTTAGTTTGGCATGCCCAAGATTTTCTTCGAAGCTCCTCCATTGATTAACAACAACGCACTTTGGATTGTCCTTTATATCACGAGGCAATGATATTAACCTTTGTATTAACACAAGGTTCACTGGAAGTTACTCGTGTATGCGTGGGAGCCATCAGTGACGTTCAAGTCTGCTGTTGGTTATTGACCCCAAAAGAGTTTTGAACTCTTGACTACGTATTGCAGAAACTGCTAGGTCACAAGCAGTAGTCTCTACAATCTTTTTTTTTTTGAAAACTTACAGCAAGATAATATCCTACTGCTGATATATATATATATAGAGAGTGAACCTTGTGAGTAGAAAAGCTTTTCTCTCTCTCTCTCTCTCTCTCTCTCTCTATATATATATATATATATATATATATATCGAAAATTGTGTGCTACAAAGGAGGGTAGCTACCCACATTCTAACCACCGTCCGATACTACTTAGGAGATTCGCTCTGGTCAAACAACAAACAAATAAGCGAGAACATCAACAAAAGTAATCCATTTCTAACACAGCCTAAGATTCCATTTTATGCATGAGTGGGCCGACCGCAAAGCTGGTACAAGCGCAGAGCAGCGAAATAAAAGCGAGTACTGAACTAGAAAAGGTATAGCTGCAGTCTACTACTAAAATAGCTATATTATCCCTGCGAACGTGCTAAAGTTAATACACCTACTAGATAAAGGAGTAGCTAGCCCATGACATGCGTCCTAGCTTGACTAGCCCCTACACGATAAATGATCTATCAAACCGCATGGAGCTTGCTTTGCATAGGGAAAAATTCTTTTACACATGAGCTCGTTGCCTACTTATGAGATTTTTTGTTATCTTGTTTTTTGTACGACCCTAACTTGAAAAAGTAATCAACCAATAAAATACTACTTTTTAATGTCGAAGGAAGCATACTTTTCCGGCCAGAAAAAGAAAGTAGGAACAAAGGAATCAGTAGAAGAGAAAGCAAACTGTTATCGTCCCTTTTATCCTTTCCTTTTCTCTTGTGTTTGAAGCAATTGATGGGTTTTAATATTCTTACCATTGAGAAAAATTTACTTAACTTTTTCATTAGTGTGCTATGTCTTTGGAGCTGCTCATATACTAGCGTAGGCTTTTCTACGGGTATTTTTTTAGAAATGACCCTTAAAATAAAGTTATTAGAAATGTCTAATTGAAGACGGCCGAAGCAACACACAAAATAATTTCATCACGAAAACATTTGATGACGTACCATACAGGTCTTTTTTGAAAGGCATATTTTTACGTAGAGTTCAGAAAGTTAAACAGTTCATAAATCCAACACTATATTTTGAATGTGTAAAAATTTAGAATATCAAGCGCAATGTTTAAATGCATGACTGATCTACGAGAGAGAGAGAGAGTGGCAGAAGATAAAAAGTGTAGTATTCTCTCACCTGACAAATTTATCTCTCACCTGACAAAGATTCTTCTCTGTCGTCACTTTATTTTATTGTAGAGATTCCATGCATACTTTTTCCTCCATGACCCAAGCAGAAACTAAGAGAGAGTAAAGTGATTAGCGGCACTAACATGGTCAACAACTGGGGCATTAAGTGAATCCAATACGAATCTCGAGAACAGAATCAATGGCAACCAAGTATGGGGTAGCTACCCTCCTTTGTAGATAATCCACACTCATATATATATATATATATATATATATATATATATATATATGGGAAATAGTGGGCTACCATGGTGTGTAGCTGTGCATACCAATCCAACCATTAGATCCTCTATAGGGAGCACACGGGAGCACACGGTGTTAGCCACATGCATGCTCTGCTCCGTTACATAAGGAGCATTTCAAACTCGACCGTGCCTTTTTTCTAACGTTTTTTGCTCCCAAAACCTCAACCAATATATGGAAACGGTCCGTTCTAACTCATCAACTCATCCATGGCCACGGTCCATGATGAAAGAGCAACTCAGTAGTGGCTCCGTCCGTTCTAAGTCGTCAACTGATCCATGGCCACGGTCCGACATGAAAGAGCAACCCAGCAGCGTCTCGGTCCGTTCCAAGTCCACAACTGACCCATGGCCACGGTCCAAGATGAAAGAGCAACTCAGCAGCGGCTCGGTCCGTTCTAAGTTTACAACTCAGCCATGGCCACGGTCATCTCAATCATCGGTTTCCCATTTGAAATACTCCTTTGCATCCGACCACCACCCTGCCAGCCAAACATATGAACCAAAGTTTTTTCTCTCTGTGCGGCTCCTCCTACCACACCCGCTTTCAGATGGGAAATCTCCCGACGAGAGAAAGCAAAATGACTGGATCTGCAGAAGTGAGCTTCTCCGATCTGCCCGATGAAGTGATTTCATCTATCCTGGGCAAAGTTGCAGCTTCGGCCGTTTATCCTGCCGATTTTGTTTTGCCTACCATGACGTAAATCATTTACCCCGGCTTTACCTTTCCAAATCAATGATTTGTTGTCGGATCATTCTCTTTTCTCCATTCTCATGCTCATGTTATGGTAGTGCGTAGCTTTGATCGTGACATGGCCTTTTTATTTGTATCGCAGTTGCAAGAAATTTTTAGAACTCGGTATGAGTGGATTTGTCGCAAAAAATGCAAGTTCCGGATGCTTCGCCGTCAAAGCCAAAAACTGGTCTATTGGAGCAAAAAGATTCTTGCAAAGGTTTGCCGAAGCCGGCAACGTTGATGCAGCCTACCTTTTAGGAATGGTATTTTTCTGCCGACTCGGATTAGTTTGTTGGTATCTACATCCTTGCTAGCAATGGATTTTTTTGCAAGATTTTTTAATGTTTGTTTCTTTAAAAATATGCAGATTATGTTTTACTGCCTAAATATATATATAGAGAGAGAGAAAAGCTTTTCTATTTTGTGTCTCCATGGAGGTGGCAATCATCACTGTTGAGATTGCTTTGAGATTCGTTTTGGTGCCATGTGCCATTCTCTCCAACATATATTTCTTATGTTTAGTTGTGGCTTTAGGTTTTTCCTCTTTGGGATGTGTTGGGTCCATACCTGCCAACTTTTTAGAGCTAGGCCTGATACCTAGTAGCCCTCTACCTGAGCTAAAGTGGGTTTACATCGGTGCCAATTCCGCTGAAGGTTCCAGCCGGCCCGTTTTCCGTTTAGCCGCTCGACATGAATCCCGTTGGCACACCTCCGGATCCGCCAGTACACCTCACACTCCTCCTCCTCTCCCTTCGTTCTCTAGTACCGGCGATGGCCTCCGCCGTGCGCCCATCCTCCATCACCACCTAGTCCTTCCGTCGCTCCTCCCCTCCCGATCGAGATCCACACCTCGTCCCCACCCCGTTCTCTACTGCCCCCGACTTTCCCACGGTCTCAACAGCTCTTCGTGGCCACTGTCCGGCCTCACGCCGCCGCGCTAGGTGTAGTGGGAGGAGGGGAGGAGCTACCAGCGCTGGCAGTTCCCTCTCCTAATTTCTGGTCGTGGGGATCGCGGCGGGCGGCGAGCGGCTGTAGGTGGGGATCACGGCGGTCGGCGAGCAGCTACAAGTATGTATTTGAGCGGATTGAGGCGTGTTGAGCTGCGGGCGGCCTGGGTGTCTAGGCGAGCAGCGGGTGGCCTCGGCGGTGCCGTTGTGGACTTCGCCGCGTGGGGAGCTCGTGTTGCATCGCTTTCAGGAAGCGCGTCGTGCGGTGGCTGACCGCGGAGTTGCGCTTGCATCGGTGTCGTGGAGAGCGGGGGGCTGTCCCAGCACTGCCGTGGGCGTCCCATTCTTTTCCCCTACCCTATCAGCTTCCAGACTCCTCTTTCTCCAGAGAATCGCCATTGACTCCACTAGCATGCTCCCCAATGGATCTCCCCATTGGAGGAGACGATTCATCTTTCCATGGATTTCTCTCATCCTCTATAAGTACTCCATCCCATGGATTTCTCCGCTCAAACAGGAGTGGAATCACAAGCTGCAGCTGCTAGGTAAACACCTCAGATCCGGATTTACAAAGTGCTGGTAGTTGCTACTGATTTTGAGTCTGTTTTCTTCCAAGAATTTGTTCTTAATATTTGAAGATTTCTCTCCTGTTCATTTTACAGGCTGCTGCAAAATCAGAAGTCATAGCACCGGCCTGCTTTCTGCAATGCTCATGGATGATTTTGATATGATTTGTACAAGCACCTTTTATTTGGTTGGAGAGCACCGTGTGGGATTTACAGTAGGCACCGGATTATTTTGAAAGGGCACCATTTCATTTTCTTGTAGCCAGAGAGCACTGTCTGCTTCATTAGTTCTGAAATGGTGTTCTGGTTTTGTCCAGCGGATTAATCCCTCCCATGTGGTCAGCACTACAATTTTGATGTTGAGCTTAATGTGAAACTGAGCTAGTTGATTGCTTATCTTTGTTAATGATCTAGTTGATTGGATATCATTGTCACAAATTGCAGCATCATGTAATATATGCATTGAGCTTACCATGGTGTTTGTATTCCAGTATATGCTCCATATCTGCCCAGTATTTTTCCAAAGTGTGTCAAGTCATGATTGCAAGGAATGTTCCCTCTGCGTTGAACATTGGATTCTTAACACCATGGTAAGCTCTATGGTTGTACTATACTCATGACACATGCATTCCTTTTGCTGCTAGTATAATCTGAAAGTGTGCCATTACATGTAAATTGTAATTGATGTCTTTAACACCATCTTTTTTTTTTTGAAAGCCCACGTAAATTCAACATAATACCACGTACAAAGTACATAGTACAGAAACGAAATACACCACATCATACGTAGGGGATACAGAGCCAGAGCAAACCGCAGCAGCTCCACCGGCAATGGCGACGAAGGCCGCCGTCCCCCTTCTCACCACGCCCCGAGAGCACCTCTCTTGAAGAAGACCGCCGCAAAGGCCCGTCCTCCGCGCAGCGACGGAGCTTGTACCATCTTGTTCCACCATATTTAATAATTAACCGATCTTGTGTTTAGGACAAGAGTGCTATGAAATTGCAAAATTTCTTGAATCGAAACTTATTTTTTTGATTCCCGTTTCAGTGAAAGCTCACTTCGGGTTATGAACACATAACTATACTGGCACCATTAGAAAGACTTTCTATCCGAGTTATGAACATGTAACTATACTGGCACCATTTGATTGAATGCCTAGAACCAATTGTAGAATACAAAGGCACCCTTGGTACTTTATACAAAAACTCATTGTTGAAAATAATTTATTGAAGAATTGCACTATGTTTTTTTCACTGCTGAAGAATATTAAAAACTAGAATCGATGCAGGTGGGCTTGATAGGAAAACACACTGCTTTGAGTCGTATTGAGTAAGAATTGGTGCAACTAGTTAAATTTATCCCGCCAATTGTACAGGCACCGTTTAAATGTATGCCTAGAACCATTTGTCAAACACACTGGCACCGTTGGTCTTTTTGTAACACCCAAGACTAATCTAGATTAGATAGATAATTGAGTCAGTTAGAAAAGTGCGAAATAGCTCTGTCTTTAACTCAAAAGGCTTTTGATCAGGCACCTTTGTCAAATAAGGCATGCACCATGTATCTCCTTCGTCTGAGCTTGCATAGGTACTGAGCATGGTGATCACGTGAGTATCATTTGTCCGTTTTGTTTGTCGCTCCAGAGTTCTCACAAGGCACCACATGTTTGTACTATGCTCCTCATGTACCTTACAAGACACCACAGACCAAGACCATTTTCTATGCAAAGCACAGTTCTATTGAGTATGCAATTGTTCCTAAATGTGAAATCCAAGTTTCTGACATTCAAACATACCAACAGCATTGAAGTTTTGTCTCAGTTTACTCTTCACTTTGAAGAGGGGCACCAATTAGATATGTGCCGAGCACCATTCATGCCAATGAACAGGCTCCTTTTGTTTGGCTGGGTGGCTCTTTTTATAAATTGTATATAAATACCGAAGTACTTTTGTTCCTAGATTTTGATTTGGAGAAAAAACAAAATTGTTTATACAAGCAGCGTTCATGCCATTGAACATGCTCCTTTGGAATCAAGCCAGGGCCTCCACCGCCGCTAGCGATGCCTCCCCTTCACCTCGTGACGTGGCCGTCGGGAAGAGGCGCACCCTCCGGCATAGGCGGTCCGCAGGACGTTCCTATTCTTTAATTTTTTTTCTTATAGCTTTGCTCATGTCATTGATTTTTCTCCTTCAGAGAAAGGTCGTTGTTATTTTGGCTT
The DNA here is from genome assembly GCA_030979885.1 of Lolium multiflorum. Taxonomy (NCBI): domain Eukaryota; kingdom Viridiplantae; phylum Streptophyta; class Magnoliopsida; order Poales; family Poaceae; genus Lolium; species Lolium multiflorum. The sequence goes on from JAUUTY010000498.1 coordinate 142,344, forward strand.
TGCTCCTGCCGTTGCTCCTGTCTTATGGTTATTGAGCACTGTTTGTGAATTAGAGAAGGCACCAAAACATTTTCTAGAGGGCTCTGTTTGTTAAAGAACGGAACACAGTGTGCAGCGACCACCCTGAATTTACCTCGTGCTGTCCGGCGGCAGAGTGTTGCATCTTGTTGCCCTCTCTCTGTTCTAGTTTTTTCATGTTTTTGCCAGCATTTCTATCTTCAGCATTTCCCTCAATTACAGAGAAGAGAATTTTTCATTCGATATTTTCCTTCCTTGCAATTGGCTCCCATGTATGAGGTATTCCATCAATTTTTCATGGGTGATTTTGATAAGGTTTGTAAAACCACAGTTTATTTATGTTGTCAGCCCTACAAGTTTTCTGTTTACCTTAAGGCACCACTCATTCAGATGATGGCTGAAACAGGACATTGTATTTCTTGAATTAGATTTTGATAAGATTTGGCCGGACTGACGGCAGCACGGGAAGTGCTCCAGACAAACGGTGACTTGGTCGGACCGATGACAGTGCGGGGAGCGGATTGGGAAGGCACCGTATAACACGTCGTTGGGCTCCGTTCATTGTTTTGATCAGGCACCTTTGTCAAATAAGGCATGCACCGTGTATCTTCGTCTGAGCTTGTACAGGTAATGAGCTTCTGAGATTCCCTTCATTCTTTGAGATAAAAAAAGGCTAGCATGATCCTTAATTTGTATCATTGTTTATGATCTTCATCTGTAGCCACAATTATTTACTTGGTTGGGTTAAATTATCTGCAGTTATAGTATTAGTCGCCTGCTTTGCTGTTGTTGCTAGTCTGGGTTGAAATTTGTTGCTGGACAGACATATTTAAAATAATATACATGAAAAAGAAAACTTCTTGTTCCAGGCTATCACTATATTGGACCTATATCGATCCATTCCATAACAAAGATACCTAACTACTTTCATAGCCCGGACTCAAACCTCTCTTCCTTTGTTGATTTTTTTTCACGCACCGTTTGGTATTGTAATATGCAGTATTCTCGTGAATGGCCATGCACAGAATAATTTGTACTGGAGCTTAGATTTTTCAAGATCTAGATTTGACCTCAGACTGACATACAATCGTACACTATTGCTTTTGTAAGTAATTTCATAATCCAATATGGTGGAAGTGTTCAAATTTTGTTGGTCTCTAGAAATAGGAGCATATCATCATTTTAATCTATGGTGCAGGGTGGCTCTATGATCTGTGAAGCTTATCCTATGATAGGAATGGCTATTAAAGGTAAGGCAGTTTGCCTGTATGCATATGGGTGGCTTTCACAGTGATATTGATATGATCTGTAAAGGCTCCATTTGTTATATGAAGTGGCACCCTTCTCGATCCAGACTAGGCACCAAAAGATCGTGAATTGCCATTAATCGATTGTTCATGGATTTATTTTACTGTAAGTCTCATAGTTAAGCTCATTTTGTCAAAGTAAATCGAAGTTTTATTGCAGATGCAAAATGGCGCTGATGGTTTATGCCAATGATGCCTCATAAGCCGGAGCTGGAGTGGTCACAAGCTTATTGGACAAACAGGCATGGATCTGGCATGGTCACAAGCATGTCAGTTCTGTGCCATGTCAGTTCTGTGCCACGGACTGCATGCATGCCCCTGATTTCAGGATCCTAGCATTTTTTTATATTTTGACCATACGGTGTACAAATCGATTTGTGTCTACGCACACACATGACGTTCAGTTTAGCTTGAATAACCAGTAGTAGAGAGATTAAAAGAGACAGATATATGAACAAGATATTGGGTTCAAAAAGGAGTTGAAAAGTTGCATTAGTCCTGATGGATGGCCCCCTGATCGATGTATGCTATGTCAATGGTCTGCCAAGTCTACAGGCCAATAGTACAAGCGTGCCTCCAGAAATCAAGCTTTGAACCAGACATAGCCTTCTATTTATGGGTCTGGCTAGTTGGAAAGCAGAAGGCAGTCCCTTCCTGTTTCATGACACTGAAGAACAAATTTCCGTTACGGCCATGAGAGAGAACAAGAGATCCAAGTTGGAACCTATCTTAGTTTTGACCCATCACGTGATTCGAAAAAGTTGATCATGTGTCTCGATCTGTGGTGAAAAGCTGAACCCTATAAAGTAGATTAGACCAGGCTAGATTACCCAAAATGGTACCTTGTAAGAGGAAAGGTGCCGGTCCCCCTTGCTATTTTGGATTATGGGTGTGTAGAAACCAAACAAAGTGGATCCTTTTAGGTAAAAAAGTGCGGATCTCAATGCGAATGAGTGGTTCCGATTACACCCTCCACTACTTACAAACATAGCAAATCCACTCTCTCTCTATATATATATATATATATATATATATATATATATATATATATATATATATATATATATATATATATATATATAGAATAAATACTTCCTACTCTTTACATTCAGCCACAAAAGTCCTAGCTAGGACTCCATGGAGTCACCAAAGATCAAACCCTCAACGAAGCCGAAAAGATTACAAGTTTATCTCGAAGCTCAGGTTTTAACCTATAGAGCCTAGCAGATCCAGATCAATCTATTGTGAGAGTTCCATATATGATATGAGGTTGAGGGAATTGTTCGGAAGGGTTCCCACGGGTTTCAGAATCGTTTTAGAATTTTGTAAGTAAGAGATAAACTATGGAAATTGTTCCAGAGCTGCCAAAATTGTTTTGGAGAAATATCGAAAAAAGTTCCAGAGTTGCTAAATATGTTTTGGGAATTATCAAAAATGTTACGATGAATTTATATGGAAAGAATTTGGATATATAGTATGAGTACCGCAATGTTAATCCTGATCATGTACCAAGTCTAAACCCTAAAAATAGGTAAGAACTCAAACTCATCATCATCCGTTAAAATTTGAACGAAGTGCTCGGTTCCTAAAATTATCTTACTACCTGATAAACATCTTAAATTTTGAAATGAATCTTGTAAGTGCCACGGTTGTTCTGTTTTGCGTGGCTGCTGCCTTCTTCCGCTACCATCGAAGTGCTACGGTTCTTTGTCTGGAGTCTGAATGCTTCAGCTTTACATAAAATCAAAATCGTAAATATGTTTGTCACATATACACTCCCCCATTCCACTCAATACATAAGTAGTAAAAGCCAACGAACAGTAGCAGTTACCCACTCGAGCTGTTTCTCTTGACCATCAACCGATTCAGCGCTGCCGTTGAGAAATGTTCAAACTGTTGAGAAAGTCAACAACCGCTGCCGTTGACGATCCACCGGACTCCAGCGCATTGCCGGCCATCTGTTTCGCCAGCCTCGTCCTCTCCCTGATCTCCTTCGCTTGCTCTGACTCCATGACCAGCCTCACCTTCGCCTCCACCTCTTCCGCTTTCACCGTCCCCTCGTTGTAGCCGTCCATGGCCACCCCAAGCTTCATCTCCTCCACGACGAACACCTTGTTCATCCTCTGCTCCGCGTACATCGGCCAGCAAACCATGGGCACCCCAGCCGCGACAGCCTCCAGCGTGGAGTTCCAGCCGCAGTGCGTCACGAACGCGCCCGTCGCCGGGTGCCGGAGCACCTCCACCTGCGGCGCCCAGGACGACACCACCATGCCGCGTCCCCTCGTCCTGTCCAAGAATCCCTCCGGCAGCAGCGCCTCCACCGCCGCATCGTCCCGCCCCTCGAACCGCTTCGTGGAGTCAGCGCCCGGCGCGACGGGCGCACGCACGGCCCAGAGGAACGCGTGACCGCTCCTCTCCAGCCCCACGGCGATCTCGTTTAGCTGCTCCGCCGGCACCGAGCTCGCGCTCCCGAAGCAGAGAAACACTACGCTCCGCGCAGGTTGGCTGTCCAGCCACCTTAGGCATTCTTGCTTTGCGTTGCTTTCCCTCTCCTCGCCGACCAATGGACCGACGGAGAAGAATGGCGGTACTGACTCGCCCGGGCGGACAGTCCCGTCTTTTATCGCCTTCACGGCGCTGGGCTCCAGCCAGTCGAAGGTGTTCGACAGGATGCCGTTCGCTCTCGGTAGCTGCTCCAGGAGGCCAAGAAATGTCTTGTACTGGTTGTTATCGCGATCGAGCAGGACTTCCGGCAGGTCGGACGCCGGAATCGGGTGAACTCCAGGGAACTGCAGCAGATTGTGCCCCATGTCCCCGAAGGACGCGTCGGTCCGCATCATGGGGATGTGCAGGTAGGCCGCGAGGACCGACGCGCCTGAGGCGAAGAACAGGTAGGCCGGGACGCCGAGCTCCGCGGCGGCGTCAAACCCGTACGCGCAGAAGAAGTCGGCCACGAGAGCCTTGACGGGCCCGATGGAACTCAGGAAGGCGAGGAGGGCAGCGTTGGTGGCGCGGATGTCGGCGATGAGGGCGATGAAAGGATCGGCGTCGGGGTCAGCCGCGACGGCGGAGCGGGTCGTTGCCGGCGGAAGTAGGTGGAAAGAGATGGAAGGATAGGACGCGGCGAGACGGGCTATGGTCTCAGCGGAGTTGCCTGTAGAAGGAACGTCGGCGACGGCGACGGTAACAGGAAGGCCAAGCCCGGCGAGGTGGTGGGCGAGCTGTGTCATGGGGTGGAGGTGGCCCCTGACCATCCATGTGTAAAGCACGATGGTGCTCTGCATATTTGCTTTTCTGGTGGTGTTGTGCTTGTGTGTTGTGAACTCTGAATGGGAGGGGCAGGCAATCGATCGGGGTGTGTAGTAGGCTAGCCGCATTTTCGTAGTCGTCGTCGGCGGCTACCCGGCTGTGGAGTTGGACATGTATTCCGCTACATGATTGCTTGATTGAAGGCGACGTCACCGAAATGGGAAAAGGAAGCAGGAGACGTCTAACCATTTCCTGAGATCAGATTAAGATACTCACTCCGATCATTAGTTGCCATCAACATAGACGTATCTAAACATATTTAGTTTTATGCATTTCCATACTAATAACAAGTAATATGAATTAGAAGAAGTTTGTTGGCTGAACATGGGAGTACGAATGCATGATCAAATGAGCAATTAGTTAACAGTAAAACTGAACCACCTAGGAGGCATCACATCGATTTCACTCTTTGTGCCGTCCGATCTTACTTACCAACGTTCCAGATCGTTCTTGTATTTGCCGAGCCTCGGTGAATCGTTTTGTTCCTGTGTTCGTTCCAGCTGGGCCGGCCTACGTTGAAGGGCTGCTACTCCCTAGATCGAATTAGACGATTTCTCGTTGTTCGGGCCGCCAGAACTTCATATGGGCCGCACCTGCCTGAGACCTTCTCTTATTTTCTTCCGCATCGGACGTGTCGATACGAGAAGGCACCGGAGGTTTCCTTTCCTCTCCCCACACCCCGCTGTCGTTTCCCCTTCGCCGCCCAAGAATGTAGGGCACCTCGCTCCTCGCGCGATTGACGCCGGCCGGCGACACGGCGCGAGCATTATTCGCCGCTAAGAGAGGGATAGAGGGATGCTTCTAATTGCGATCTGGGGCTTTTGCACGGCGGCAGCGGCGTCGGCCCTGTAGCCGTTCTGTCCCACACGGTCTGTACGGGACGACCAACACTCCGTCAGCCATGGAATTCATTTTTTTTTTGAGAGAAAGCCATGGAATTCATTGAGTAGGAGGTTCCAATACCTTGCAGATTTTGATAAGTATTCTCACACATCATCATATCCTTTTGGTTCAATACTCAGGTCCGGCCTCGATTCAATATGACATTTCACTTAGTTGTTGTATATGGTTGTATTCCTAAGCTACCAGTACCAGTATGATTCGGTGTGGCTTGTGTGCCGAATCCAATGGGGACGAGATTTTCTATTTCCAAATCCATTCAGAACAGTCATGCTAAATTTTTGCATCTTTCTGCAGGATGATATGTGTACGGTACTGTCTATCCCGATGAGGAAACCGGATGACGATGACACATCAGTCCTTAGCCATTCTCACCTAAACCTTTCTCAGTTCGTATGTAATACTTTACGTCCATATGTATTTTAAGATTTGCAAAATCTGTTTCCTGGTAGTCAGAGCAATCAATGTACAGCAGTGGTGATCATCACATAATGTCCATGCTACTGCAGACACAACAAAGAGCATCACAGCAGATGCACATTTGCGTGGTTTCAGGTGAATCAAAGTAGTGTGTTCTATTGTTGGAGTGAAGTTTGCTAGGTTCCTGATTAACCCGGCATGACGATAGTCTGGGGCTTGGTTGAATTTTTTTTTTCTGTATAGTTCAGTTATCGAACATAAGTTTCTTGTAGTAGTGTAATATTGTAATGATGGCTTAGTCTTTTTACTGCAGAAACTTGCTGGATTGGTTATACGTTTCCTCTAATATTTAATTGTTGCAACAACTGTTGTTTAACCTGTACTTGATTACCTTGGCCGGCTTGCAAAAAAAAAAATCTGTGTTTTTCAACAATTTATATGATTTTTGGCTGTTGTGAAGTCATTTTTGTTGCTCCAACAGGTACGCAACACGATACATCTTACCATGAAAGGGGTCACTACTTCTAAATTTACCCCTGATCATTGGTATTGAGATGCAGGTAGATGGTCTCATGCAGATCTTTGTTCCTGAAAAATCTGGGTACAGACAGATTCCTTCTGATTGATACTGTTTTTTTTGTACCAACTATCAGCCCAAAGCATTATACACTGGTTTTTGTCTTAGTTCGGGGAACCCTAAACCTCATGAGTTTCAACTCTTCTCTTATTATTTTTTTTCTAATTTGTTGTACGTGCTCTCAGTCCAGGTATTGGAGAATGGAGACTGCTTGTGGTGGTATGATGTGTGTAAGCCTGAAGCTCATGTTTTGCAATGGCTGTCGGAAATATGTTAGTTTACCTATACTCTCATCATATTATCCATGTATGAGTGCCTATGATTTACAAAGTTTGATGCTACTGGCTTTATTTATGACTCATACCATGCCACTCGCTGTTATTGCTGTTGAAGATTAAAAAAAAATAGCCATTGTGAAAAAATATATATGATCTGCTAACTCACACAAATTACATGTGTTCCATAACTTATTGTACCTGACCCTTCTTACAAAAATAAAAGTGTTTTCATGGACGAGGAAACTCAGAACAAAATATAGTTGGTAATTGTATGTCACTTCAAAATTAGCATATATATATATATTGCTGATACAAAGCAGGATAAGTTGATTTTATCCCCTCTGCAACCGAATTTGCCTATGAATATATTAATAACTTACCTCTAGCAATTGGTTCATGCAAATTGTGTGCGGACGATAGATGAGATGTTAGTGTGGACAGTTTCTTCCTCCTGGTATGAGCTTATCTTCTGTTATAAGGTAACTAACCACTAGACTGTACAATATCACTAGATGAGTGTGCTCTATTTGCTTAAAAATTTGTACTTTCTCCATCTAAGACATAATTTATGCTGTAAATAAATTACTATTGTATGGTTCCTTGTGTTCCATTTCAAAAGAAATCTTAGCTTTTGAATGCGATTAATCTCTACTCCTATGATCCATAGCTACTGATGGCATGTATTGATCAAATCCTAAAAGTGCCCTACATTAAGAGGTTGTGATGACTTACCATGTTTGTATGTTTTAACTGCCTTAATTGTATCCTCGATTTTTTTGTATAATTTGCAGATTAATATTATTTGCAGATTAATAGGTAAATATGTACCGCATACCATGTCACGTGTACAATTTGAAGTTTTAAACCCCTACTTTATACGGCCAAGGTTGAGAAATTGATTAAATCCAATAGCCATCTCAGGATTTGCTATGGATATTAGGTCCTTAAAAAAACAATAATCTTAATTCCCAATTCTTTGCAATGACTCTTCAGGTTGTGTGTTGGCTCGCCCACAGGATTTGTGGTTTTTAGCTGATTTAGATCGTGAAATACCCCTTTTAGTTTGTTAAGACCTAATTTTTTTATTGTGGCATGTTCCAGTCCAACATGTTTGCCTCCCCATAGTGAGGCTCTGATATTTGGACTTAATATATGAACTATTTTAGTATAAATATTCGCTCCACATCTATTGCAGTTATCATGTAATTTAAACTAAGGTTGCGGTCTTATTTGCATCTTGCTTTAAAATGATTGTGTTGAACTTCAATAGCCCTGAAATAAATGCTTTCTTGACTGAGTTATACAACATCGACAATTTACACACATTGTGTTTTCGTGTATGTAATGTTACCTCCCTAAAATTGGATAAATTGAATGTCATACTTGCTTGATTGGGATGCAGTCTCAGATCAATTATATTCGAATGTCTCTAATATATATACTGTACAACTTTTTTTCTGAACTATGCTTATCATTGTAAGGGCTATCGAATTCTCGCTTTACGAGATAGCTCGTGAGGTCAAGAGGTACAACTTTCTTGATTACCTCATTGTACTTGGATAATAATAGCATACTAACATAACACACCTGCTGCATAGGACACCCACAGATTATCTTCTTTAACAAGGTGATCATTTCTACCATTTAACTTATATTATACTATACTCACCCAATAACAGATAATAATTCTACCTCACTACATGCACTTCCATGAAGCTGAATCAGTTCTGTCTCTAGGTATTTATCCTATACGATGGATCTTTCGATGCCACACCGTCCTCCTAGATTAAGAAGGAAGCTCACGCAGAAAAGATTACTAAGGAAATTATGCAACATATTTGTCAGCATGTTTTTGAATAATATTTATGCGTGTATTTATGTAATTATGTACTTTAAATACTGCTATGTTGAACCAACGTGTCCCGTCTTAGGTAAATTTATCTTGTTCTGTGAAGATTAACATGTGTAGAAACACCTTCATGGTTAACTTTGATCCCACTCCCTCCTACCTCTCTGAAAACATATTAAACCCCACCTTTAGTGACCACTATATGTGTAAATTTATTTTTTTTAAAATACTTTTACGCTTCATGCCTCCACATTGTGGAAATTATATCATTGTACGATAACATGGACGGGTGCGGCAACGCGCACTATCATGGTCTAGTTAACTGTATATTGCCAACAACTAGCAGAGGAGTTAACGGGGCTTGTGGGTTACTAATTTGGTATTGTAGGCTTGAAAATAATATCCTAAATTTATTGGAAATCGAAACACTTGTTTCACTTCATCATTATCTATCAAAGACCGCTAAAAGACCACAGATGTAGCTTTTTTAAAAAAATGAAAACAGTATTTTAAAGTTTCAAAAAATCTTAAATTAATATAGATGTAGACAATCTTGTGTTCTACCAATGTGAAAATTTGCAACTCGCATTTATTATACTCGTGGTTGTGTAAAAATAACAAAATCTGACATCTATAGAGTGAGTGGTGCAAAATCTCAAAATCTGTCCGATTTTGCCATTTTATATATACAGGCCAGCCCCAGAAATAAGGTATTTCGATTTGTAATTTACACTTTGGTAGAAGTAGAACACAGCATTATCTCCATTTGGATTTGTTTTAGTTTTCTTTTATTTTAAAATGTCATATTTAAATTTTACATGTAGATCGGGCAAAAAAATCCGCAAACACTCTCGTCTTGGTTCTTCTTTGCGTGTGAACAGTTTGTGCCCTCCTAGTGTTGTAATTGTTAGAGTATAGAATAAAGAGATAAAAAGAAGTAGGGCAAATGATTATCTAGTTTCATTCCAATGTGGAAGACCACTTATATACAGGTTAAAGAGGTGGATTAGGGAGACACCTCTTTCTCAACAGACACCTCCTGGAGGCATCCCTCCCATACACAATTGATGACATGATTTATTTCCTAACACTCCCCCTTGATCAATTTGTCATCTGTATATTCCAATCCAAAAACTCCTAAAAAATCCAGTGGGAAAAAACCAAGGAGAAATATTATAACGATATGCCACCGAAAACTCCTTTACAAACCCAGTGGGAAAAATTAAGGATAAACCATGTGTCATACGCCCGCACTTGTATTTATATTGTCTCGTTAAAAACCTTTATAAAAAACCTTAGGGAAAATCATAAAGGGAAAAATATTACAATATCAGTGATAGGAAGATCATCAACGAGTTATCACTAGAATTTTACTCCCTCTCAAATTGCAAACCTTAACGTCATCTCACGCCAATTCCACAAACTTAATTATGGAATACAACCCTTGGTACACATATTGCGAAAATCACAATATTTTGTTCGCAAATTACCTTCTTACATTTCTGTAATTCATGATGATAAATATAACTCGTAAGCAATACAAGTGACATTATCTTGTTAGATAACGATAGATAATTCTAATGAATCTCCACATGAACTTACATGTGGCAAATTATTTTGCGAAGCTATACACATATTGTGCTTCATATAATTAGCAGAATGATCACTGGAAGAACCCATTTAGAGTCTTTTCTGAAGAAATTCTTCTGAATACTCTTTCAGTAAATACAGTATTTGACATGACACTGTTGGGATCAGATAATTAGCCATTATCATATATCACATCTTGGTCCCATCTTGATTTTCATAGTACAATTAATCATGACTTTTGTGTCTTGGATATATCTTAGAATAATCCATACACAAACCTTATACCTTGGGGGGATTGCACTATTAACAAATTGCCAACAAATATAATGGCAGGTCTGACGTATTTTACAAGATATATGAGTGCTCCGATGGAAGATATGGAACTTCAGCTCCATCTATCATTTCACCATTTTCCCTACCTCTCAAATGATTTCTATCCAGTATTAGGTATAATATGACCATATGTGTTTTTGATATTATATATCCTATTGAACTTCTTCAATATTTCTAGATATATTTTTTTCGATAAAGGGAAGTTTTCTAGATATATGAATGCTGATATACGTTTAGTCCTAGGGGAACAAGCTCAAGTTGCAAACTTAAGCACAATTTGGTTTGACCCAAATCTCCGTCTTAAAATGATTGTGTGTATCTTAAATATCTCGCATAAAGACATTGATAATAATATCATTAGCAACACTTAGATGACGTAAAATCCAATTAAGGAGTTATCCATGAGTATACATAAACAATCATTGATATTAGAGTTATCCTTATCACGGAAGAACTCACACAATCAGTTGTACCACACAATTATCTCCGACTACTTCAAGTCATACAATGACTCCAGAAGTTTCACACACACGTGTTGAAATTTTTCTTTGGATTCAAAATATTGAGTCCTTCAATGACTTCAATATATAAATCCAAATTGAGTGACCCGTGGGAGTATGCATGCACTACTACATACATCAACCACATGGATCTTTACTGCCAATGACATTTAGTATCGAAACATAATTTCACTCATACCAAGATGGTATTCCATATCATGACTGATGTCGGGTTTCTGCGAAAAATCCTCGTGCTACAAAATCCTCGCTTTATCACCACCTTATTCTCTCTTCCCATGGAAGATACTTATATACAGGTTGAAGGGTGTGTTGGGAGACACCTCTCCTTAATAGACACCTCTCCTTATTTGTTGTTGAATGCTTAAGCATTAAAAGAGGAGTCCATTATCTGTTGTCTATGTTGTCCCGGTATGGATGTCTAAGTTGAGAATAATCAAAAGCGAGAAATCCAATACGGGCTTTCTCCTTAGACCTTTGTACAGGCGGCATAGAGGTACCCCTTGTGACACTTGGTTGAAACATATGTCATGTGATGATAATCCGTGTTATCCGAGCTGATTAGGACAAGGTGCGAGCACTATTAGTACTCTATGCATGAGACTTGCAACTTGTAGGAAGTATTATGCATAGCACATACGAATTATTACTACCGTTGACAAAATTGTTTCTATGTTTTCAAAACAAAAGCTCTAGCACAAAAATAGTAATCCATGCTTCCCTCTGCGAAGGGCCATTCTTTTACTTTAGTTGAGTCAGTTTACCCACTTCTTTCTATCTTAGAAGAAAACACTTGTGTTAACTGTGTGCATTGATTCTTACATGTTTACTTATTGCACTTGTTATATTACTCTATGTTGACAAATATCCATGAGATATACATGTTACAAGTTGAAAGCAATTGCTTAAACTTAATCATCCTTTGTGTTGCTTCAATGCATTCTACTTTGAATTTATTGCTTATGAGTAAGCTCTTATGCAAGTCTTATTGATACTTGTCTTGAAAGTACTATTCATGAAAAGTTTTGCTATATGATTCATTTGTTTAGTCATTATCTTTGTTAGCAATCTTTTGTTCAGATCATTCCATTCATCTCATATGCTTTACAATAATGTTGATCAAGATGCATGTCACTTCAGAAATTATTTGTGTTATCGTTTACCTACTCGAGGACGAGTAGGAACTAAGCTTGGGGATGCTTGATACGTCTCAAACGTATCTATAATTTCTTATGTTCCATGCTACTTTATGACAATACTTGAATATTTTATGCATACTTTACAACATTATTATACATTTTCCGGCACTAACCTATTAACAAGATGCCGAAGCGCCAGTTGTTGTTTTTTGCTGTTTTTGGTTTCAGAAATCCTAGTAAGGAAATATTCTCGAATTGGACGAAATCAACGCCCAGGTCCTATTTTTCCACGAAGCTTCCGAAGACCGAAGAGATAACGAAGTGGGGCCACGAGGTGGCCAGACCACAGGGCGGCGCGGCCTGGCCCCTGGCCGCGCGGCCCTATGGTGTGAGCCCCTCGTGAGCCCCCTGACCTGCCCTTCCTCCTACTTAAAGCCTTCGTCGCGAATACCCCTGTACCGAGAGCCACGATACGGAAAACCTTCCAGAGACGCCGCCAATCCCATCTCGGGGATTCAGGAGATCGCCTCCGGCACCCTGCCGGAGAGGGGAATCATCACCGGAGGGGCTCTACATCATCATGCCCGCTCCGGATTGATGCGTGAGTAGTTCATCCTTGGACTATAGGTCCATAGCAGTAGCTAGATGGTTGTCTTCTCCGCTTGTGCTATCATTGTATAGATCTTGTGAGCTGCCTAACATGATCAAGATCACCTATTTGTAATGCTACATGTTGTGTTTGGTGGGATCCGATAAATCTAGAATACTATGTTAAGTTGATTATAATCTATCATATATGTGTTGTTTATGTTCTTGCATGCTCTCCGTAGAGGCTCGGCCAAGTTGATACTTGTAACTCCAAGAGAGAGTAATTATGCTCAATAGTGGGTTCATGCCTCCATTGAATATGGGATCGTGACAGTAGGTTCTAAGGTTGTGGATGTGTTGTTGCTACTAGGAATAAAACATCGATGTTTTGTCTAAGGATATTTGTGTTGATTACATTACGCACCATACTTAATGCAATTATCTGTTGTTTGCAACTTAATAATGGAGGTGCGGATGCTAACCTGAAGGTGGATTATTTAGGCATAGATGCATGCTGATAGCGATCTATGTACTTTGTCGTAATGCCCTGATTAAATCACATAGTAATCATCGTTGATATGTATTGAATCTTGATTTGTCAATTGCCCACCTAATTTGTTCACCCAGCATGTTAGTTATCTTATTGGAGAGACACCACTAGTGAATTGTGGACCCGGTCCATTCTTTTACATCTGAATACATTATACTGCAATTATTGTTCTTATTGTTCTTTGCAAACAAACATCATCTTCCACTCGATACGTTTAATCCTTTGTTTTCAGCAGCCTGAGATTGACAACCTCACTGTTACGTTGGGGCAAAGTATCTTGATTGTGTTGTGGTTCCACGTTGGCGCCGGTTTCACCGTGTTGCGCCGCACTACACTCCTCCACCAACAACCTTCACGTGCTTGGCTCCTACTGGTTCGATAACCTTGGTTTCTTTCTGAGGAAAACTTGCTGCGTGCGCATCACACCTTCCTCTTGGGGTTCCCAACGAACGTGTACATCTACGCGCATCGTGAGCTCCTAGGCTCGGCTGCAGCAAATCTGCACCTAAGGATGCTGAAACCCAGGAGTCCAAAACATCGCTCTCGCTCATCTCACCCAGTAAATTACAAAAAGCTCCACACACATCTGCAAACTAATTTTATTATGCAGACGCTCCAACGTTTCCTATGCTGGAGGACAAGCCTTGCAGAAGGGGTTTTTTTTTAACAAAAAGAAGGGGTTAATACAAGTTGCACAATTTGAAAGGTGCACGCCTGCACCGTTAAGTGTGCTAAACATGCAAATCACAAGCAAACTACAAATTACATTGCCACACACTTTACATTGGAAATAGATAGGTACAGTTGAAAGCTAAAGATTTATACCGATAAATTACTTTAAAAAAAAGTTAAATAGTCAACATCAAGAAATTACTGCCGAAGTTGAAAATCATTGACAAATTATTGTAATTTTTTCAAAGCTGAAAATTTCTACTGATAAATTACTGTTAAAAATTATTAAAAAAACCAATGAACATTTTATAAAAGAAATCTGTGAGAAAAAGCTTAAGACAGTGTCAATGCGCAAGCACTGTTACCCGCGTATGATTATGGAAGCTCTATTTTATTATGCAGCCGCTTCAACTCTTTCTGGGATGCACGAGAAGCCTTCCAGAAGAGGTTAATACAAGTGTCAAAAAAACAAGAGGTTAAGCCATGGGTGGAGAGCTGCTTATATGGTCAAGTTTTTGATGTCTTCTAAATACTAGTTCTAGATGAGAGATACATTCATAGCGTGTGCGTTCGCGTGAATATTCACGACTTAAGACTTTGGACGCTTGGCGACGGCGCGGCTTGCAAATATAATTTTTTTTTTGGCTTTCACCTGCCTTATAATAATTGTTTGTGTCCACATCTCTTAACTAATGACCCTCGGCGCAGGCTACGCCGTCCCGTCCGTTAACTTCAAAAAAGGTCAAATTTTGTTTTCAATTTTTTAATCTTGCACATAGATCATTTTAACTATAACTACACTTAATCTTAGATCAAATTACACTCATGGTCAAACTTCCCACTATGGTCACCCATCCTCACACGCTTAACATATTCATTCCTTCCGATTGAGCTTTCAAGTAACAGTCTGTTTCTTTTTGACAGACGTATGAACCAGATTGCTTGTGATGGATCTTGCAGAATGCTATCATAGACTACATCTTATGATGTTTGATTGGAACGAATTTACAAGCTTCTCGCAGTTTGATGTTAATTTGCAATGGATATTTGGTTCTTCAGAATAATGCCATCGTGAATATAATTCACTTAGAAGATTTGGTAAGTGTTTGGAAAAAAATCAAGATACTTATAATTCATTTCAGTCGTAGAAGTATAATTGTCATTGTGTTTGGAGGATAAATTCTACTATGTCCTTTGATCTTTTGGCTGTTTTCGGGACGAATGAATGCGCATTTATGTTCCCTCATGCCATGAATGTCACTACAGGGATGAATGAGGAAATCCAGCTCATGAGGGAGCATCTTCCCGGTAGCATGGTCTGCAGCCATTTAGAAAAAATATAGTGACCATGCAGTTGTGTTTCTGTAGTTGGGTTTAGCGTCTATGTTTCAGTGAATGTGAAGGTACTAGCATAGTTGAGTTTAAGTTAACTAGAGTTTTTTGTTGTCTGTACCAACAGATCTAGGAGGTTGTCACACAAGCTGGCGATAATCCGATATGCTATTAGCTCAGATGAAGAAATTGTTACTTGCATCTCAATTTTTATTGTGTTTGGATGATAAATACTACTATGTCCTTTGATCTTTTGGCTGTTTTCCGGACGAATGGATGGGCATTTATGTTCCCTCATGCCATGAATGTCACTACATGGATGAAGGAGGAAATCCAGCTCATGAGGGAGCTTCACATGGTCGCCGATATCCACTGGCTTCATTAAAAGAGAGACTACGAGGTACATATTGTACATGAGAATTGGTAGTAAGTACAAAATTCAATTATGTACCCAATTGCTATTATGGAATTGTGAATTATGATCCATGTGTTTGTACATAGAGGTCTCCAGTTTGTTGGTTGCGCCATCTTACTTACATACCATAATTTACAAAAAAAAAAAAAATCTTTGGACAGAAAAAAATTATGTCAAGCTGCTTGGGAACAATTTTCTCATTGTTCATATATGGATGGCTTAAGAATGTTTGATTTTTTTTGGTTGAACATCGAATTAAGAAATACATCAAGTTCTTTCTATAATTTCGATTGCTACCTTGTGTAACTGTGATGTGTTTAATGACGCAAAGAAGTGTTGGTGTATATGTCTACATGTCTCATATTTCTATAAAATTGTAAATACATCTGGCCTTTCTTTGTTGTGTATACTCTCCTTGACATCAGAAGTACTACATCAGTATATGGACGTCCGTTGCCACGGTTACAAGTGCAAGATTTTCTGAACGCTATACTAATTGTTGTAGTTTTTCCTGAACAATGTCTGCAATAAACCTGAGTTGAGAACATGTCTTTATTTTGGTTTTTAGAATGTACTTCCATTCGGAGGAATTGTCATCAAAACATGTTCATTTCTGTTGTTGATCAGTTATACATACAAACACATTCATAGTCTTTATTTTTTATTTTAAAATGGAAACTTACTAGTTGTACTAAATTACACAAATATCAAAGAAAGGCGATCAATCAATAAGTATTTGGGTTTTCTGGCCTAGGAAAAGCAGCATGTGATTGATTTCTCCCCCTCTCTTTCTAAAGTCTTCTATTTTTTCATCTTTTTTGGTATGTTGGTATCTCGGTTTTGCTTTATGTTCTAGGCAAACCATAAGCATTGGTTCCTGGTTGGAAACGATGCTTGATGCTTCGGGCCCACTCAAGTGCCATTGCTAAAAGATATTTGTTTGGGAGGCCCTTTTATGGGGATAATAAATAACTAGTATCTTTGCTAAAAAAAACTAGTATCCTCCTAAAAAAACATATTTCTAGTTGTCAAAAAAATCTATTTTTTTTTGCACGTACATCTCGACAATCTATATACGTTCATACGTATTCACTAAAGCTGATAGTTTTGTGGTCGATGAAAAAAAAAGATAAAACATGTTTCACAAAAAACCTTATTTTCAGCACTAAACTTTGTTTTTTTACAAGGCCTAAAAGGCAAGTTGATTATTCATGGAAAGACTTTGTACCATGTGAAGATGTACAAGCGATTTTTTTCATTGAAATAATTTAACATTTAAAACATATCGAAGATGCATTTTAAAATAAAGAGAGCGTATACATCCAAGAGCCAAAACATCCCTCCCACTCATCTCACGCAGTAAATTACAAAAAGGTCCACACACATCTGCAGACTAATTTTATTATGCAGACGCTCCAACGTTTCCTATGCTGGAGGACAAGCCTTGCAGAAGGGGTTAATTTTTCTTTTCTGTTTTTGAACAAACAGAAGGGGTTAATACAAGTTGCACAATTTGAAAGGTGCACGCTTGCACCGTTAAGTGTGCTAAACATGCAAATCACAAGCAAACTACAGATTACATTGCCACACAGTTTACATTGGAAATAGATAGGTACAGTTGAAAGCTAAAGATTTATACCGATAAATTACTTTTTTTTTAAAAGTTAAATAGTCAACATCGAGAAATTACTGCCAAAGTTGAAAATCATTGACAAATTATTGTAATTTTTTTCAAAGCTGAGAATTTCTACTGATAAATTACTGTTAAAAATTATTAAAAAAATCAATGAACATTTTATAAAAGAAGTCTGTGAGAAAAAGCTTAAGACAGTGTCAATGCGCAAGCACTGTTACCCGCGTATATTAATGGAAGCTCTATTTTATTATGCAGCCGCTTCAACTCTTTCTGGGATGCAGGATAAGCCTTCCAGAAGAGGTTAATACAAGCGTCAAAAAAAAGAGAGGTTAATACAAGTTACACAATTCAAATCGTGCACGCCTGCACCATCAAGTGTGCTAAACAGGCAAAGCCACCATCATTTGCATCTTTTGGAGTGGCGGTCTCGATCGTCTTCCATTTGAGAGTAGCTCTCCGTAGCCGAAGTTTCATCACTTCCAAATGTCTCTCAGCCTGCTTTGGTGTTGTCGAGCTTGCTCACCTCCAAATGTTTGAGGAACGCGTAGAATGCCACGTCAGACGACCCGCCTTCCTTGACGGCGTGTGCAGCCATCTCCTTCGCCATGGCCACCCTGTCTCTCAGCTCTTTTCCTTGGTCGGACTCCATTAGAAGCCTCACCTTGGCTTCCACCTCTTGGGCCCTGACCAGCTCCTCCTCGTAGCCCTCCACGGGCACCCCGATCTTCATCTCCTCCACCAGGTGCACCTTGTTGAGCCTCTGCTCCGCGTAGAGCGGCCAGCAGATCATCGGCACGCCGGCCATGATCGCCTCCAACGCCGAGTTCCAGCCACAGTGCGTGACGAACGCTCCCACGGCCTCGTGCTGCACCACCTCTGCCTGCGGCGCCCAGTTCTTCAGAACCAATCCCCTGTCTCTGGTTCTCTGCAAGAACCCGTCGGGAAGGAACGCCTCCGGGTCCGGCTCGGCGAACCTGCTCTGCTCCTCGCGGGGGCTACGCACTGTCCACGTCTGTAGGTGCGTCGTGCCCCCGGGGGGTGGAATTGTAGTAGAGCCTTTATTTCTATATATGGCCGAGTTAAGTATGGTTGCGTAGTGTTTTGATCTGCTCTGAAGCAAACCAGGCCTGTTGAGGTGAGGTGATCGATTAATCATAACTGGACCTCGTCGTGACGAACGAAAGGAAGCCCGGCGTGCTATTTCTCCCTCCCTCCGGCTTTGCACTGAATCATGTTAAAAATAAGTTTTTTTCACCATAATCTAATGAGCAGCAAGTCCGGTAGGAAAGCAATAATTATTTTGATCATGATTTATAAGATGCCAGTGAGTCATGAGATGCCAGTGGTGACAAAAATGTAGACTGTCTTGTGGTGTCGTGAGATGCAACGAATTGTTGCAAATCAAATATGTTGAACCGTGCCGCTGACAAACAATATAAATCTTATAGAGTTGCGAGACACCACTATTAGCATGGCCCAAATGTTGTAGATGCAAAAAAAGGCGTCAAAGGTATATATGCCATGTAAAGCTACGAGACGCCATAAACTGTGGATTGAATGGATGATTTAATGTATGTGTTGATGGTATAGATCACCGTGTAGAGCCACGCGGCGCCACAGACTATGAAGCAAGCTAGAGATACCGTAAGTGCCCATGTAGATCCACGAGACACCTCAAAAGGAAGATTGGATGTGAAGAACATGAAAATCAACAGCGCGATAATGAAACTCACCATGAAGAGCTGGGAGCCGTAGCATGAAACACCCACGGCGATGATGTAATGGTGGTGCGAGAAAAGGAAGTCAGTGTGGCGGCGACAATGAAATGGTCGTGTGTTTATTTGTGTGTGCTGCGGGTGACGAGTAGTACTAGCTAGCAGCATGCTACAATGCATGGGATTTGCCCATGTTACCAGCCTTGTGTGTGTATGTACACGTGAGGGAGTTGGAAGATTGCTACATGCATTGTGCATGGTTTCACGGCGCCGAGGTCGGCATGACCTCATGGTGTATGTATAGGCTGCATAAATCGAATCTGGGTTTACTGCAAATGCATGTACTTAAACTACCCTGCTTAATCTAATTAATGAAGGATGGATGCATAGATCAATATTTTTGACCTTCTGGTTCATGCATGCAAGTAGACTAGTTTTTTGTTTGGAGGGTTTGTGCAAAGCATAAAGCTAGCAAAAGACGGAGCCAAATTCGTTTTAATAGAAATGTAATGAAAGTAGCACCTTTGATGTTAGTTCAAATAAAAAATGGTAAAAAGGAAAGCACAAAGGCAAGCTAGAAATAGAAGACACTACCATGAAATGATTTGTCTCAGCCCAGCTCAGCCCAATAGCTATTGCCTATACTGTGAGGTATGCGCTGTGCCAGACAGCCCAACAACCAAAACGGCTGTGTCCCAACAATCCAAAAGGCTGCCCAGATGGTGCTGGTGGAGAAGTGAATGCAATGGTTTAGTCCCACACGGCTAAGCCATGAGGGTTGAGAGCTGCTTATAAGGTCAGGTTTTTGGTGTCTTCTAAATACTAGTACTAGATGAGAGATACATTCATAGCGCGTGCGCTCGCGTGAATATTCGCGACTTAAGACTTTGTCTACCAAGAGACTAAGCTAACTCGAATGGTGGGTCTGCAACATTGTTCATGAGACGGAACTGAGGCAAAGGGGACTAATCGATTACCTTAAAGGAAGTGATGATGCAGAAAAATCAAATTGCTTGGCGGCGCTGAATCCGGGTGCGCCCCTTTAGGCATGGATCAGAATTCTGATACGTTTTCACACGTTCCACTATTATAAATATGCACACAACATTTGCAAAAATCATTGTGCAGAGAGTTCCACAATTGTTGAAACACAAAGAAGCACCCAGAATTCTATACCTTAAAAGCCGTCACAAATAGTATACTTGTTTTGGGCTATCTGGAAGGTTCGAAATGATTTTATTTTTAACAAAAAGAGTTTTCCATCATTTTTGCAGGTTGTTCCCTTAGTTACCCATTGGATCCATATGTGGTCCTTTATTCAGAAGGAGGATGTGCGACGGGACATGGATATTGGGTGCAACCGCTTGGCGACGGTAGCACGGGATTTCTACAGCCAGTGCGGCTGGCGTACTGACAAGCGACTCACATGAAGATCTTGTGGCGGCTTGTTATTTTTGTCTTATTTAGATGGTTGGTTTTCATAGCAACTTTGAGTGATCCGTGATATGTAATAAGGTTGTAACTCAGTACTTCAATAAAGTCAATAAAGAGCCGTATGCATCGATTGATGCAGAGGCTGGGGTATACCCCGTATCGAAAAAAACAAATAGTATACTTGTGTCTTCCTTTTGGCTGTCAGTCCACAGGTTTCTGTCCCACTGAGGCAGTCCCTTTTACCGATAGTATGAAGCATTTTCAGTATTCCACATCATAGAAATCAAAAGTACTCTAAGCCAGGTTTATAATATATACACACTGAAACTTTTTGGCAATGAAATTAGCGTATAACCTGCTGTAGCAGTCCTACCGTGCAATCCTATGATCTAATGTTGTGGTTATACCATGTAATTATAATCACATTTTCTAGGGAACACATTATCTTATTGTATGCTAGATAAAGGCTGATTTCGCCATAGTACTCACATGTTTTGTTTGATGTTGAAAAGCCCCAATTACACTCACATTTTTTGGGAAACACATTCTTGATGAGGTTGCTGATTGACACTTGCCTATCGTCATAGTGCTTCTTCATGGAAGAAAGTTCTATCGTCATAGTGCTTCTTCTAAACCACCTCCCCTTCCCATCCTGTATCTAACCACACCTGTAATTATAGAAAGGATAAAAGAAGAGATACAGTTAGTTCAAGAGTACACATGATTAATAAATAAATTAAGTTAACGTAAACTTGGGGCTTTTCAACATCAATCAAAACATTGAAATAACTATGGCTAACACGTGAGAAACATTAGAAATCACTATTTCTAAACATAATGGCAGTGGTGAAAATCGTGCCATGCCAATACATAAGTTAATACAGATAAAATGCGAGATATCAATTGTACATAACGAAATTTGGTAAACTGAGATGTCAGCATAGTAAAATCTAGTACCTCAAGAATTATTATTTTTCTCACGACATTACTCAAATTTCATTAAGAAGCTGACAAACTGCTAGCCTGGCCCTTGAATGGAACATTAACCCCAAGGAACATCAGAACAAATTTTCACTCCACATATGGTATAATACAAACTAAGGAGTCATTATTGAATATATACGAACAAACAACAAAACAAAGTAAGATCTAGCAACCACTGAATTGAGATGCGAATTCATTATTGCATCAATCCCTGAAGTTCATTATCTCTGCAGATAAGAGATGTTAAAAACACACAGTAGCACAGACTTCACTACATGGAAAACAGAGTGTAGATTAGCTGGTACCACCTAATACCTGTCCAGCTGAGTGTTAAATCAGATTTGCCTTTCCCAGTGTGGTTCATTACAGGAGACGGAGAAATTGACAGTTTGCTGACCTCAGATTTCTGAGGCTGCAATCAATTCTGATATTTAGCGACTGATGAAAACCTACCCTAAATTGGAAAATTCAGTAATGATGGCTTATTAGATATGGTAAGATGAAGTGCAGGTGATTTTTTGTAACAGCTGCATCGAGCTATCAATTGTACATACTCCATTTTGCAAGACAATTATACTCCATTTTGCAAGACATACTACCCGTAATATTTGTTTCATACCTTGTTGTATTAAATACACTATTCAACATTAAAAAGCAACTGAGATGCTTTCAGAGCAGCACATTAGGCTGAGCGAGTTCTTTAATTCCACATATGCTTATGAGAAGCTTGAAGCTTAGCCCCAGATAATAATTAAAATAAAATCGCTTGAACCAAAGCAAAGGTGCTATGTGGATGCAATTTGAAAAAGTTTCAGAAAGGTCAGACGACAGACAAACGTTGTACCATGCTGTTTCAAGCTCATGTCGAATGCAAAATGCTGAATAATCAGCATATGTAGCTGAATAAAATAGAGGCATGAGATCATGTCAAAGCTGAATCATAATTTTCGCGTTTGAGCACCCAATCTAAACCTGTAAAGTAATTCAAAATAATCAGTTTATTTGAAGTACATAATTTATTTCTATTGCATAACACAGCAATAGTTTCTCAGATCTGTAGTACCGTTACCTTATTGTGAGAACCTCAACACGGTTGCCATATCTTTTCAAACTCAATCACCTAGATTAGCAGTCCAAAATCAGTCATACTAATGACATTAATGTTGCCTTCCAAGTTCCAACATGGAACCTCCAGTTTACCTGCTACCTCAGATCATCGGATCTACTCTAGAGAAAAGGGAGGAACATGAAAAGGTAAAAGGAGAACTCCCTACCTCCGGCGGCGGCAAACGGACAGAGAGAGGCAAGCTGGTAGATCGCTGCGCGGGCGCCATTTACGGGCATGATCCGCAAGCGAATGTGGGCGTTTGCTGGTGTTGCCTCGCTTCTGGAGGTCTAGGGCATCTGCCACCATGTCGAAGGCGACACAACCACAAAAGGTAGGGCCGGGAGGAGGGAAGCACCGCATCGACGGCCGCGAGGTCACTGAATTTGGCCTAGGCGGCGGAGAGAGGTGCGGCGACAGTATTTGGCTACTTTGCATCTATCTTTGCTGCGTGGGTGCGTCGTGGGTGTCGGCCGAGGTAAGGCGGCCGGGCGTTGGCGTCGTGGGTGTGCTGGTGGGAGAGATGAGGGAAATTCGGGGAGGGGGAGATGGTGAGGGCAGAAATTTCGGGTGGGGAGAAAAAACGATTTTGGACCGCAGGATGTACGTGAATGGACGGTTTAGATTTGATTTTCCAACAGCACTTCGTGCCTTTATAAGTAGTAGAGATATGAGACATGTAGAAATATACACCAACACTTCTTTGCGTCATTAAACACATCACAGTTACACAAGGTAGCAATCGAAATTATAGATCTTTGATATGTTTTGAAATGTTAAATTATTTCAAATGAAAAAATCCCTTATACGTCTTCACATGCTACAAAGTCTTTCCATGAATAATCAACTTGTCGTTTAGGCCTTGTTAAAAAACAAAGTTTGGTGCTAAAAATAAGGTTTTTTGTGAAACATGTTTTATCTTTCTTTACATCGACCACAAAAACTATCCGCTTTAGTGAATCCGTACAGACTTATATATTGTCGAGATGTACGTGCAAAAAAAAATTATTAGATCTTTTTGACAAGTAGAAATATGTTTTTTCTCGATATACAGCACGCGCGTCTCAACTAATCAATTCTACAATCTTTCCAAAAAATCACATAATATGGCCAAGAGTTTTATTAGAATACTGCAATTCCATATGGCTCTCATCTAACATGATACATTTCTGAACTTCAATTTTTTAACTGTCATCCATTAAATGAACAGGAAAATTTCACCCATTTTGCTACACTACTGTATATCGAGATCTCTCTTCCTATTGGAAAAAAACTGAGTTCTCACATTCCTGTGCATGGCAACAAGCTTCAGCAGCCCCGGAGTTCTTGCTGGTGGCGGCAGCTCCTGATTTGGGAGCGTCAAGTCCTAGGGAAATTTCTGGAAAATAGAATGCAGAAGCCAAAGCTTACTTTGTATACCACACAATAATACGTAAAACAAAAACGAAATGAAGATGAATATTGAAGCTTGGAAATCACAAACTACATAACAAGAGGCCAAGCCGGCAAATAATAAATAGACAAGTATTATAGGGAAGTTCCAAGCCCTGATTTGCTCCAGAATGCACTTTGCAGAAATGGGTTTTAGCCAAGGACATCCCAAAACTTACACTTACCTATAAGAGAAAATAAAATAAACAAACAACTCAGTGTACATTCTGAAAGAGCACCCAGAGGATCACCACATGAAATGAACTGAAAGGACTTTCTAGTGTTAACCGAAGATAATAGTACTCTAAAATTTCAATCTTTAAATGTGTGCTACCTTTGTCATTCAAGAGCCTCTCAGAGGTTTTTTGAGCGGTTGATTACACTTGGAACATAGAACACACCACAGAGAGGTATCTTAATATGAGCAGCAGTAGATGAAAGTCATTTTAAGCAGCAGTCTTCCTGACACAGTAGTCATACAGCAGGCGTATTTTGTTCCAAGATGAGACTTTCTGCGTAGAAAAGTTAACCATGTCAGCCAATACGATGGCATCATGCATTTATGAAAGGCGTCCTTATTGAAACACAAACCTTGCCCTCCAAAATCTCTACCATCCTTTTCTTGAACAGGTTTGCCGGTCCACATGAGCATTTGCGCTGTTTAAATCGGTATGCCTTAAATATGCCTGGTAGCTCACCCCTGATCTAACAACATGATGTGCACAGCTTGAACCAGTAATTGATGTCCCTTATCAACCTTTATGTGCACCGTGGAGATGCTCTTAGACTGTACATGTTCAGTGAATGCTTGGCATCAACAAATCAAAACACACAAATTGCAGAGCTAAACCAGACAAGCAACATACACAGTCATTCTCCAAAGTTTCCTTTCCTCTCTGATTACAAGCGCTGAACCCCAGAAAAATCAATGCTCCCTACCAAAAGGGCAAAATAAAATAGTGACGGATAGAAACATAGTAGTAGATCAAAATGATAGGTGCACGCAGCCACTCGTTTGTAGGAGATCCAAATATCTTCTAGCTTGATAAAATTTGGATATTCCATAGCTCCATGTTATGACACATAATGTATGAAACTGGAAAAAGTAAATAAACGGGATATCTAATTGGCGTGATGGAGCTTCATATCAGATATTAAACGCGCCGAAGATATGACAGTAAAGTTGAGATTTTAGTGTCCCTGCGAATAATCAGTGCGCTCAGGTTGAAATCTGAATTGACGAAGTGTCTAATATCACCAAAACATAACATCTTCAAAATCTCCAAATGCTTACACATTTTTTATGACAAAGTAAAATTTTATCCGAAAAGTAAACAATAACCAGGTAACAATATTTCGGAAACTAATGAATTAAATGCTGATTAAGAGTCTTGTCAAAGCAGCCAATGGAAGCATACTACTGGAACAGAACACATTATTGTTCAGAACAATGAGTAAAAACTTCAATGCTTCCAACACTGTCTACCAAGAGACTAAGCTAACTCGAATGGTGGGTCTGCAACATTGTTCATGAGACGGAACTGAGGCAAAGGGGATGATGACCCACAAGTATAGGGGATCGCAAGTCTTCGAGGAAGTATTACCCAATTTATTGATTCGACACAAGGGGAGACAAAGAATACTTGTAAGCCTTAACAGCGGAGTTGTCAATTCAGCTGCACCTGGAAACAGACTTGCTCGCAAGAGTTTATCAGTAGTAACAGCTCTATGGTAGTGGAAATAGCGGAATAACAGCAGCAGTGAAATAAAGACAGCAGTAGTGATTATAGTAAACAACAGGATTAAAATACTGTAGGCATAGGGACGGATTTAACGGGCGTTGCATGGATGAGAGAAACTCATATAACAATCAAAGCATGGGCATTTGCAGATAATAATAAAACAGTATCCAAGTACTAATCAATCAATAGGCATGTGTTCCATATTTAGTCGTACGTGCTCGCAATGAGAAACTTGCACAACATCTTTTGTCCTACCATCCGGTGGCAGCCGGCCTCTAGGGAAACTACCGGATATTAAGGTACTCCTTTTAATAGAGTACCGAGCAAAGCATTAACACTCCGTGAACACATGTGATCCTCACATCACTACCATCCCCTCCGGTTGTCCCGATTTCTGTCACTTCGGGGCCATTGGTTCCTGACAGCGACGTGTGTATACAACTTGCAGGTAAGACCATAAACAATGAATATCTTCATGAAACAATAACATGTTCAGATCTGAGATCATGGCACTCGGGCCCTAGTGACAAGCATTAAGCATAACAAGTTGCAACAATATCATAAAAGTGACATCTACGATACTAGGCACTATGCCCTAACAATCTTATGACTATTACATGACCAATCTCATCCAATCCCTACCATCCCCTTCAGCCTACAGCGGGGGAATTACTCACACATGGATGGGGGAAACATTGTTGGTTGATGGAGAGGCGTTGGCGGTGATGGCGGTGAAGATCTCCTCCAATTCCCCGTCCGCGGAGTGCCGACGGAGACTTCTGGCTCCCGCGACGGAGTTTCGCGATGTGGCGGCTTTCTAGAGGGTTTCGGCGATGTCGACTTCTCCTCGTGCGTTTTTAGGTCGAGGCGAATAAGTAGTCCGGGCTGCCGGAGGCCGGCCGAGGGGCCACACCCACATGGCCGCGGGCCCCCCGGTCGCGCCGCCATGTGGTGGGGCCCTCGGGCCTCCACTCCTTCGCCTCTTCTGGTCCGTCAATATTTTGGTAAAATAGGGCCATCCGAAGAAATTCCGAGGATTTTCCCGAAAGTTGGATTTCTGCACAAAAACGAGACACCGAGCAATTCTGCTGAAAACAGCGTTAGTCCGTGTTAGTTGTATCCAAAATACACAAATTAGAGGCAAAACAATAGCAAAAGTGTTCGGGAAAGTAGATACGTTTTGGACGTATCAACTCCCCCAAGCTTAGCTTATTCCTTGTCCTCAAGCAATTCAGTTACAACGAGCGATAAAAGAACTTTCACTAACACATTTGCTCATATGATGTATATATTCTCATGCTATGGCTAATACTTAAGCAGTTCATAATGGGATACATGCAAATAAGATCATCCAACAGCTATGTCAATCATGGAGAAGTACCAACAATTAATAATAAGCATCATGAATCATGTATGTAAGCAAGATTGCAATGTTCATAAGAGAATATGATAAAGTGGTATCTCGCTTGCCTGTATTTGATCGGCAAAACATAAATGCCGAGGCACCTCTTGAGTTCATAGAAAGACTAGAAGTAGTGATTGTCAAAGATAAAAGCATCAAAGTTATACCACAATCAATCATATTTTGAGACAAGCATATTATACTAAGAATGACAGTTGTGCTCTCAAGATAGTGCTCAAAGAAAGAATGGAGACACAACATAAAAGTAAAAGATTGACCCTTCGGAGAGGGAAGCAGGGATTAACATGCGCTAGAGCTTTTATTTGTAAAGCAGAGTAAAATTATTTTGAGAGGTGTTTGTTGTTGTCAACGAATAGTAATGGGTACACTAACTCCCTCATCAACCGGACTCACAAGAGGCTCCCATTTATTTATTTTTGTTGGCACTCCTTCCAACCTTTCTTTCACAAACCATGGCTAACCGAATCCTCGTGTCCAACAATCACATACCATGAAGGAGTGCCTTTTATTTAAGTTTTATTATGATGATGACACTTCCCCAACTTTGCTTACACAAGCCATGGCTAACCGAACTTTCGGGTGCCGTCCAACAATCACAAACCATGGAGGAGTGTCTATTTAAGTTAATTAATTCGGACTGGAATCCCATTGCCAGCTCTTTTGCAAAATTATTGGATAAGCGGATGTGCCACTAGTCCATATGAGAGTCCGTCAAAAGTAAATGACAAGGTTGAAAGCTAAACACCACATACTTCCTCATGAGCTATGAAACATTAACACAAATTGAGAAGCATTTTGAAAGTTTTAAAGGTAGCGCATGAGAATTTACTTGGAATGGTTTGAAATGCCATGCATAGGTATTTATGTGGACACTTTTGGAACAACTTGGTTTTCAGGTGTTTGGAAGCACGAGGAGCGTCACCGCCAGTACAAGTGAAGGCTAGCAAAAGACTAGGGAGCGACAAATCAAGAGAGCAGTAACTGTCATAATCATGCTTGCGGCAAAATAAATTAACGGGAGCATAAAAGTGATACAAGAACTCAAGCAATATAAATCATCGAGGCTTAATTGACTTTTGTTCAGTCATATGCATGCGTGAGCATGTGCCAAGTCGATATAAATGAATTATTCGGAGAGGATACCACAATGCCATACTTACTTATGAATAAAACAATGCAAGCAAACATCCATGACATGCTACTCATATTAATAAATCGAACCAAACATGAGAGATCATGAGCTACTAGACTTTCTCAAATAACATATACCTCACATGAACCAACTAAGCATGCTCATATGGATGAGTATATGTACAAAATGAAAGCAAATAGAGTTCATACCAGCCTCTCACCACAATCGATTGTCGTAGATCGTCATTATTGCCTTTTCACTTGTGTAGCTTGGATAATATAAAATGAAAACCACGCTCCAGCCACCGAAGACCATTGAACTCATGATGAACTTTACAAACCAAAGAAGAACAGCAAATATTTTTGGTGTTTTCGAATTAGAAATAAGAACGAAAGAAAACAAGCAAACAAAGCAAAATCTTTTGGGTTTTCTCATAGCAAACTAACGATAGCAAATAAAGCAAACTAAGAGCAAGGAACCAAATAAATAAATGGTGAAGAGAAACAACAGAAATATTTTTGGTCTTTTTGTGTTTTAGGAAAGAAACAAAGTGAAAACAAAAGAATGCAAACTAACAGAAACACAGAAAAGCAGGATGACAGAAATCTGCCAAATCCTGACAGCAGTACAGAAATCGAATTTAACAAAAATCTTCCATTGCTCAGACCAAAAAGTGTTCAACTAATGAAAGTTAGATAACAACCTGGGGCACATGCTCAAAAATTGGCAACTCAAAATAACGTTCTGGCTGTGCGTACGAATTTTTTTGGTAACAGCACAGAATCTGTTTTGGAAGCACTTCCCCAAATATCATCTCCCTCTCATTAGAAAACCACTCTAGAGACTAAACAAGTATGTACAAGTATCCAGCAACCATAATATGCAAAGAATGAGTGATGCCGGTATACCTCCCCCAAGCTTAGGCTTTTGCCTAAGTGGAGTTCATTCCCAACGAGGGTCGGGGTTCCACGCCGTGGATCATACATGGAGTGGTAATAAGGCCCCTGTGAAGAAGATCGTGGAGGCTCCACGTGACCATGATGTTGATATGAGGAGCTTGCTGCATCGGATGAAGAGTCGGGATGCTCCTCGGTCTCCTCCACATCTTCCCTCGCACAACGGCTTTCTCTTTCTATGTATGCATTTAGCTCATTTTCTGTGATCGACCACCCGTCCCTGGCATCAAGGTTAAACAAAGCAGGGGCAATCGTACTAGTTTTTCAATTTTCTTAGTTATACTCCATTTTTTCTTATATAAAGTTATCCTATAATGCAGGTTGTTCAAGTTAGATGCATCTGAAATAAACTCATGTCTAATCATGGAAACCACATCAAGCTTCTCTATAGAAAGCGGAATATCTAAATGGTGAGGTTCTACACCATGCATAGCTAATAAGCGAGAGGCGATAAGACCTCCACAAATTCCTCCTTTCTCACGGTTAGTAGCAAGTCTACAAGCTATTAAAGCACCCAAATTATAAGTCCTATCCTGTTGCAAAGCAGCAGCTAAGAAAGCCAAGTCTGGGACAGATAATTTACCTCCGGTCCTTCTTGCAAGGACGCACTTTGTAATGAAATAGGCAAAGTAGCGGATGGCTGGATGTTGAATGCTACTAATCTTACCATCATCATTGAGAGGCTTCCCATTACAAATCCTTGTATAAAGATCTGAGAGCTCCCGCAGTAATCTCCCGATCTTCTCGGGCAGATCCCCATTGCGTACTCCAATTGCTGCACAAAAAACACCAAATGGCAAGTTGACAGCTTTATTGTAATTTATACTGGACCATGGGGTCGGACCGCGACCAATTGAACTTGAAGTCCTGCACAAAAGACATAGTTAATTTTACATATTGTCTTGGCTCTCCTTCAACAAAACCACTCAGCCCTGCACGAGAGATTAGAGTTTGCACATCTTGTAAAATCCCGCACTTCATAAAGTCCACGCATGGGTAGTAAGAGGTATACTCCCTCCTCACGATTGACTCTTGAAACTTGCTGGACTTCCAATTCTTCTGGGTTCAATTGGGCACACCTTCTTCCATTTTCTGAAATTTTCAACAATCATTATAAAATTTGATTTCAAGGTGTATAATTGAAGGAACTACTATAGGAACTTGCTAGAGTACTACACATGCATCAAAACTAATTTCTTCCACTTAGAATAAGCATGCAAGCTCACTAAACATGTTATCTACAGCAGCAAAATATTCAAGATATACTCAACCAAATGAAATTTTAATTGGACAATCAAAGGAGTCACATACCAGGAGTAAATGTGCCAAATTTCAAAACTGGGCTGAGCAAGGAGATCGAAAAATCGCTTGAGCAGAAACACGAGTGAGAGAAACTTGTACGAGTTGGGAGAGAGAAGTGCCGCTGGAGGAAGAGATGGTGTAGGCAGGCGCCCACATACATGCACACGCCTTGTCGTGGCGCCGCCTCTGAGGTGGCACTCGTGCCCACAGTCATCCTCTGTGCCCTGTGCCCTCGTCGAAAATAGGGACCACCCGTATAATTTTTGTAATTTTTGGAGAATTTGAAAAATGTACATTTCTGGGTATTAAATAATGATTACCACAGAAAAATGATTTCTAAAATCTTAAATGACTAAAGTGTATTAAAATAAAAGTGCTACAGCAAATAAAATAAGCGGAGGGAGAAAGAAAGAAAGAAGTGTTGTTTTGCTCTTCCATGCATTTACAATATACTTGTTAACAAGGTTGATCAAGTCTTGCTACCAAATAAATTTTATATGACATAAGAAGAAATAAACTCAAATCAATCATGTTACCTTATATTGAATTGATATGGATCCAATCACAAGAGTTTGATATTCTTCTTTAGGCTCATATACAAGAAGGACAATCAATGATCCCACTTTGATAGTTTTCACATTAAAAACTGTATTGACTCCACATACTATCAATCCTCTTGGGAAAATAGACAATATGTGTGTCCCTTATCATCAACATTGAAAGTAACCATGCCTTTATTGCAATCATTAACAGCCCCCTGCAAGATTAAGAAAGGGTCTTCCAAGAATAATGGAGATATTATCATCTTCGCATTTCCAACACAATAAAAACTGCCATTATCAAGCAATGCCCGAGTAACTTTTAACAGAACATTTTCACATAAACTAACAGAGCAGCAGATTTATCAGCCATTTGCAAAGATATATATCAGTATGCTTTCAATTTATCTAAATCAAGTTCTTATAAAGAGAAAAAGGTATCACACTCACACCTGCTCCCAATCACATAGAGCGGTTCTAATATAATTATTCTTGATGGAACAAGGAATAGTCTTATACCTGGATCTCCAAGCTTCTTTGGAATCTTACCATTGAAGGAGTAATTAGCAAGCATAGTGGAAATTTCTCATTGGGGACTTTCCTTTTGTTAGTAACAATATCTTTCATATACTTTGAATAAGGAGGCAATTTAATAACATCTCAAAGGGATTTGCAATAATAAAGGTTTCATCCAATCACAAAATTTATTATAATGTTCCTCCTCCTTGATTTTAGTTTCTTAGTATGAAAGGCATTTGCTTTTTGAACCCAAGGTTCTCTTTCAATACCATGTTTCTCAGCAATAAAAACTTCTTTAGTATACTTTTTATTTTTGTAGCATGCTTTTCATGTTCTTTTTCAATTTCTTCTTATCAGAGTATCATTCTTATCATTATCTTCCTCATGTTCATTACCACTTGCAGTTTCAGCATCGGAAATAGAAATACCATTAGGATCACTAATGTTCGTAGGATTCTACAACATTCTTATGTTTCTTTTTCTTTTCTTAGATGGAGCACTAGTTTTAATTAGTTGAGAATCTTGTTCAACTCTTTTGGGATGCCCTTCAGATATAGGAGGATCCCGGGTAGAAGCACCACCTCTAGTTGTTACTTCATAAGCATGTTTTTCTTTAGAATTATTTCCTAACAAGTCATTTTGCACCTTAGTGAGTTGTTTAATTTGAGTTTGAACCATTTGAAAATGTTTAACAAGTATCTTAACATCATTGGAGGTTCTTTCCACAATACCATGCAATTCACTAATAGCTCGGGAATTTTCCATTAAATGATTCTCTACTCTCATATTAAAGTTTTCTTGTTTAACAATATAATTATCAAATTCATCTAAGCATTGAGCAAGAGATTTTGAAATACGGAACATCTTCCCTAGTAAAGTGTTTAAGCGAGGTACCTCAATCGTAGATGAAGGGTGAATTGTTCACACATATATCTTCTATAGAGTAAATTCTTCACATCTTCAAAGGTTTAATACCTTCTCCCAGAGACTCTTGGCTTCCCCTCATCTTCATCATTTACCTAATCATACCCCTCTTCTTCACTATCGGTGTCGGTGTTGGTTCAGGTGTAGAAATCACATGATTCCTACTATTTTAGCCAATAATTTTCAGCGTCGTCTGGAGTTCTTCTCGAAACACAACCAAGACAACTATCCAGGTATGCCTTATGACTCAATGGTTAGTCCACTATAAAATATATCATAAACCATTCTTTTCCAAATCATGGTCATGCTGAGCTCTAATAAGAGAACAAAATCTAGCCCAAGCCTCAGGCAATTTCTCTCCATCTTCCTTGTCAAAATTATAAATTCTCTGCAAAGCAGCATGTTGAGCACTAGCAGGAAAGTATTTTCTAAAGAAAACATCACGCAAGTCAGTTGGACTTTTAATAGAACCTGGAGGCAAATTATTATACCAAGTTTTAGCATCATCCTTTAATGAGAACGGAAAATTTTTAGCGACAAAATAAGTACGTATCTTGACATCATCGTAAAACACGCCACTAAGAGTGTATAACCTACCAAAGGTTCAACAAAGACTTCTTTTCAAGATTGACAAAGGGTGTTTTCTCAACAGCTATATGAGATAGATCAGGAGAAAAATCATAATCTTTATCCCTAATGTCGGAGATGTGGCAAATTTAGGATCGTGAGACAGCTTTATATCTAATAAAGCATGTTCTGCAAGCAACTTTTAATTTTTCTTGCATCAAGTAGTAGCATTGCATCTATTAAAAATCATCATTAAGCCCTGCTATAATCCTCATCAAGATCATCACTAGAATATTCAATAGACTTAATTAACAGGTGTAGCAACATTAGGAGTTTCAATAGTATTTTCAATTTGTCTAGATTTAGCAATTGTAGTATCTAGAAAGATCCCAATGAACCACTATCAAGCACAGCAGTAACATTATCAATATTATGAGAGAATTTTCAGATTCTTCAAGTAATTTTATTTAGTTGTGGCCGTGAAACAAGTTTATCAATCACAGATGGTGAATCAAGAGCGGTAGGTACTCAGAGTTGTACCTTTCTTGTAGTGGATGGTAATATGAAGCATCTTAGTATCGCAGGTTTACCCATATAATGAGGAATTTGCACAATAATATCAATCTAAGTGGAACTTCCAAATACATATTCCCGCAACGGCGCCTTTAAAATAGTCTCGATGACCCCATAAGCATAGATCGCAATAGCCTCTTCGAGGAAGTATTACCCAATTTATTGATTCACACAAGGGGAGACAAAGAATACTTGTAGCCTTAAACACCAGAGTTGTCAATTCAGCTGCACCTGGAAACAAGATTGCTCGCAAGAGTTTATCAAGATAATGCTCTGGTGGTAGTGAAATAGTCTTGAAACATAGAAAGAGAAATAAAGACAAATAGAGGATAAGATACGCACTTTTAGCGATAAGTTACCGTAGGCATGGTGGATTTGATTTAACTAGCGTTGCATGGATGAGAGAAACTCATATAACAATCAAAGCATGGGTATTTGCATATAATAATAAAACAGTATCCAAGTACTAATCAATCAATAGGCATGTGTTCCATATTTAGTCGTACGTGCTCGCAATGAGAAACTTGCACAACATCTTTTGTCCTACTATCCGGTGGCAGCCGGCCTCTAGGGAAACTACCGGATATTAAGGTACTCCTTTTAATAGGAGTACCGGAGTAAAGCATTAACACACCGTGAACACATGTGATCCCTACATCACTACCATCCCCTCCCGTTGTCCCGATTCTTGCTGCGGGGCTATTGGTTCCGGACAGCGACGTGTGTATACAACTTCCAATGTAAGACCATAAACAATGAATATCTTCATGAAACAATAACATGTTCAGATCTGAGATCATGGTACTTGCCCTAGTGACAAGTATTAAGTATAACAAGTTGCAACAATATCATAAAAGTGACATCTACGGATACTAGGCACTATGCCCTAACAATCTCATGACTATTACATGACCAATCTCATCCAATCCCTACCATCCCTTCACTACAGCGGGGGAATTACTTTACACATGGATGGGGGAAACATTGCTGGTTGATGGAGCAGGCGCTGGCGGTGATGGCGGCCAAGATCTCCTCCAATTCCCCGTCTCGGCTGAGTGCCGGGAACGAGACTTCCGGTTCCCGCGACTCAGGCTCGCGGGCGTGGCGCTTTCCGGAGGGTTTCGCGATGTCGACTTCTCCCTCGTGCGTTTTAGGTCGAGGCGAACAAGTAGTCCGAAGGGGGGCCGGAGGCCGGCCGAGGGGCCACACCACATGGCCGCGCGGCCCCCTCGGGGTCAAGGCCTACATGTGGTGTGGGGGCCCCTGTGTCAAAGAGTTGAAAAGGAACGTCACATTAATATTTTGGTAAAATAGGCCATCTTCAAGAAATTCGAGATTTTCCCAAAGTTGGATTTCTCAGTAGCAAAAACGAGAGACACCAGAGTAATTCTCAATAAAACAGCTATTAGTCCGTGTTAGTTGTATCCAAAATACACAAATTAGAGGCAAAACAATAGCAAAAGTAGATACGTTTTGGACGTATCAACGCAAAGGGGATGAATCGAGTACCTTGAAGGAAGTGATGATGCAGAAAAATCAAATTGCTTGGCTGCACCAATCCGTGCGCGCCCTTTTAGGCATGGATCAGAATTCTGATACGTTTTCACACGTTCCACTATTATAAATATGCACACAACATTTGCAAAAATCATTGTGCAGAGAGTTCCACAATTGTTCAAACACAAAGAAGCACCCAGAATTCTATACCTTAAAAGCCGTCACAAATAGTATACTTGTTTTGGGCTATCTGGAAGGTTCGAAATGATTTTATTTTTAACAAAAAGAGTTTTCCATCATTTTTGCAGGTTGTTCCCTTAGTTACCCATTGGATCCATATGTGGTCCTTTATTCAGCAGGAGGATGTGCGACGGGACATGGATATTGGGTGCAACCGCTTGGCGATGGTAGCACGAGATTTCTACAGCCAGTGCGGCTGGCGTACTGACAAGCGACTCACATGAAGATCTTGTGGCGGCTTGTTATTTTTGTCTTATTTAGATGGTTGGT
Organism: Lolium multiflorum; assembly: GCA_030979885.1. Taxonomy (NCBI): domain Eukaryota; kingdom Viridiplantae; phylum Streptophyta; class Magnoliopsida; order Poales; family Poaceae; genus Lolium; species Lolium multiflorum. The sequence goes on from JAUUTY010000498.1 coordinate 178,128, forward strand.
TTTCATAGCAAATTTGAGTGATCCGTGATATGTAATAAGGTTGTAACTCAGTACTTCAATAAAGTCAATAAAGAGCCGTATGCATCGACTGATGCAGAGGCTGGGGTATACCCCGTATCGAAAAAACAAATAGTATACTTGTGTCTTCCTTTTGGCTGTCTGTCCACAGGTTTCTGTCCCACTGAGGCAGTCCCTTTTACCGATAGTATGAAGCATTTTCAGTATTCCACATCATAGAAATCAAAAGTACTCTAAGCCAGGTTTATAATATATACACACTGGAACTTTTTGGCAATGAAATTAGCGTATAACCTGCTGTAGCAGTCCTACCGTGCAATCCTATGATCTACTGTTGTGGTTATACCATGTAATTATAATCACATTTTTTAGGGAACACATTATCTTATTGTATGCTAGATAAAGGCTGATTTCGCCATAGTACTCACATGTTTTGTTTGATGTTGAAAAGCCCCAATTACACTCACATTTTTTGGGAAACACATTCTTGATGAGGTTGCTGATTGACACTTGCCTATCGTCATAGTGCTTCTTCATGGAAGAAAGTTCTATCGTCATAGTGCTTCTTCTAAACCACCTCCCCTTCCCATCCTGTATCTAACCACACCTGTAATTATAGAAAGGATAAAAGAAGAGATACAGTTAGTTCAAGAGTACACATGATTAATAAATAAATTAAGTTAACGTAAACTTGGGGCTTTTCAACATCAATCAAAACATTGAAATAACTATGGCTAACACGTGAGAAACATTAGAAATCACTATTTCTAAACATAATGGCAGTGGTGAAAATCGTGCCATGCCAATACATAAGTTAATACAGATAAAATGCGAGATATCAATTGTACATAACGAAATTTGGTAAACTGAGATGTCAGCATAGTAAAATCTAGTACCTCAAGAATTATTATTTTTCTCACGACATTACTCAAATTTCATTAAGAAGCTGACAAACTGCTAGCCTGGCCCTTGAATGGAACATTAACCCCAAGGAACATCAGAACAAATTTTCACTCCACATATGGTATAATACAAACTAAGGAGTCATTATTGAATATATACGAACAAACAACAAAACAAAGTAAGATCTAGCAACCACTGAATTGAGATGCGAATTCATTATTGCATCAATCCCTGAAGTTCATTATCTCTGCAGATAAGAGATGTTAAAAACACACAGTAGCACAGACTTCACTACATGGAAAACAGAGTGTAGATTAGCTGGTACCACCTAATACCTGTCCAGCTGAGTGTTAAATCAGATTTGCCTTTCCCAGTGTGGTTCATTACAGGAGACGGAGAAATTGACAGTTTGCTGACCTCAGATTTCTGAGGCTGCAATCAATTCTGATATTTAGCGACTGATGAAAACCTACCCTAAATTGGAAAATTCAGTAATGATGGCTTATTAGATATGGTAAGATGAAGTGCAGGTGATTTTTTGTAACAGCTGCATCGAGCTATCAATTGTACATACTCCATTTTGCAAGACAATTATACTCCATTTTGCAAGACATACTACCCGTAATATTTGTTTCATACCTTGTTGTATTAAATACACTATTCAACATTAAAAAGCAACTGAGATGCTTTCAGAGCAGCACATTAGGCTGAGCGAGTTCTTTAATTCCACATATGCTTATGAGAAGCTTGAAGCTTAGCCCCAGATAATAATTAAAATAAAATCGCTTGAACCAAAGCAAAGGTGCTATGTGGATGCAATTTGAAAAAGTTTCAGAAAGGTCAGACGACAGACAAACGTTGTACCATGCTGTTTCAAGCTCATGTCGAATGCAAAATGCTGAATAATCAGCATATGTAGCTGAATAAAATAGAGGCATGAGATCATGTCAAAGCTGAATCATAATTTTCGCGTTTGAGCACCCAATCTAAACCTGTAAAGTAATTCAAAATAATCAGTTTATTTGAAGTACATAATTTATTTCTATTGCATAACACAGCAATAGTTTCTCAGATCTGTAGTACCGTTACCTTATTGTGAGAACCTCAACACGGTTGCCATATCTTTTCAAACTCAATCACCTAGATTAGCAGTCCAAAATCAGTCATACTAATGACATTAATGTTGCCTTCCAAGTTCCAACATGGAACCTCCAGTTTACCTGCTACCTCAGATCATCGGATCTACTCTAGAGAAAAGGGAGGAACATGAAAAGGTAAAAGGAGAACTCCCTACCTCCGGCGGCGGCAAACGGACAGAGAGAGGCCAGCTGGTAGATCGCTGCGCGGGCGCCATTTACGGGCATGATCCGCAAGCGAATGTGGGCGTTTGCTGGTGTTGCCTCGCTTCTGGAGGTCTAGGGCATCTGCCACCACGTCGAAGGCGACACAACCACAAAAGGTAGGGCCGGGAGGAGGGAAGCACCGCATCGACGGCCGCGAGGTCACTGAATTTGGCCTAGGCGGCGGAGAGAGGTGCGGCGACAGTATTTGGCTACTTTGCATCTATCTTTGCTGCGTGGGTGCGTCGTGGGTGTCGGCCGAGGTAAGGCGGCCGGGCGTTGGCGTCGTGGGTGTGCTGGTGGGAGAGATGAGGGAAATTCGGGGAGGGGGAGATGGTGAGGGCAGAAATTTCGGGTGGGGAGAAAAAACGATTTTGGACCGCAGGATGTACGTGAATGGACGGTTTAGATTTGATTTTCCAACAGCACTTCGTGCCTTTATAAGTAGTAGAGATATGAGACATGTAGAAATATACACCAACACTTCTTTGCGTCATTAAACACATCACAGTTACACAAGGTAGCAATCGAAATTAAAGATCTTTGATATGTTTTGAAATGTTAAATTATTTCAAATGAAAAAATCCCTTATACGTCTTCACATGCTACAAAGTCTTTCCATGAATAATCAACTTGTCGTTTAGGCCTTGTTAAAAAACAAAGTTTGGTGCTAAAAATAAGGTTTTTTGTGAAACATGTTTTATCTTTCTTTACATCGACCACAAAAACTATCCGCTTTAGTGAATCCGTACAGACTTATATATTGTCGAGATGTACGTGCAAAAAAAAATTATTAGATCTTTTTGACAAGTAGAAATATGTTTTTTCTCGATATACAGCACGCGCGTCTCAACTAATCAATTCTACAATCTTTCCAAAAATCACATAATATGGCCAAGAGTTTTATTAGAATACTGCAATTCCATATGGCTCTCATCTAACATGATACATTTCTGAACTTCAATTTTTTAACTGTCATCCATTAAATGAACAGGAAAATTTCACCCATTTTGCTACACTACTGTATATCGAGATCTCTCTTCCTATTGGAAAAAAACTGAGTTCTCACATTCCTGTGCATGGCAACAAGCTTCAGCAGCCCCGGAGTTCTTGCTGGTGGCGGCAGCTCCTGATTTGGGAGCGTCAAGTCCTAGGGAAATTTCTGGAAAATAGAATGCAGAAGCCAAAGCTTACTTTGTATACCACACAATAATACGTAAAACAAAAACGAAATGAAGATGAATATTGAAGCTTGGAAATCACAAACTACATAACAAGAGGCCAAGCCGGCAAATAATAAATAGACAAGTATTATAGGGAAGTTCCAAGCCCTGATTTGCTCCAGAATGCACTTTGCAGAAATGGGTTTTAGCCAAGAACATCCCAAAACTTACACTTACCTATAAGAGAAAATAAAATAAACAAACAACTCAGTGTACATTCTGAAAGAGCACCCAGAGGATCACCACATGAAATGAACTGAAAGGACTTTCTAGTGTTAACCGAAGATAATAGTACTCTAAAATTTCAATCTTTAAATGTGTGCTACCTTTGTCATTCAAGAGCCTCTCAGAGGTTTTTTGAGCGGTTGATTACACTTGGAACATAGAACACACCACAGAGAGGTATCTTAATATGAGCTGCAGTAGATGAAAGTCATTTTAAGCAGCAGTCTTCCTGACACAATAGTCATACAGCAGGCGTATTTTGTTCCAATATGAGACTTTCTGCGTAGAAAAGTTAACCATGTCAGCCAATACGATGGCATCATGCATTTATGAAAGGCGTCCTTATTGAAACACAAACCTTGCCCTCCAAAATCTCTACCATCCTTTTCTTGAACAGGTTTGCCGGTCCACATGAGCATTTGCGCTGTTTAAATCGGTATGCCTTAAATATGCCTGGTAGCTCACCCCTGATCTAACAACATGATGTGCACAGCTTGAACCAGTAATTGATGTCCCTTATCAACCTTTATGTGCACCGTGGAGATGCTCTTAGACTGTACATGTTCAGTGAATGCTTGGCATCAACAAATCAAAACACACAAATTGCAGAGCTAAACCAGACAAGCAACATACACAGTCATTCTCCAAAGTTTCCTTTCGTCTCTGATTACAAGCCCTGAACCCCAGAAAAATCAATGCTCCCTACCAAAAGGGCAAAATAAAATAGTGACGGATAGAAACATAGTAGTAGATCAAAATGATAGGTGCATGTAACCACTTGTTTGTAGGAGATCCAAATATCTTCTAGCTTGATAAAATTTGGATATTCCATAGCTCCATGTTATGACACATAATGTATGAAACTGGAAAAAGTAAATAAACGGGATATCTAATTGGCGTGATGGAGCTTCATATCAGATATTAAACGCGCCGAAGATATGACAGTAAAGTTGAGATTTTAGTGTCCCTGCGAATAATCAGTGCGCTCAGGTTGAAATCTGAATTGACGAAGTGTCTAATATCACCAAAACATAACATCTTCAAAATCTCCAAATGCTTACACATTTTTTATGACAAAGTAAAATTTTATCCGAAAAGTAAACAATAACCAGGTAACAATATTTCGGAAACTAATGAATTAAATGCTGATTAAGAGTCTTGTCAAAGCAGCCAATGGAAGCATACTACTGGAACAGAACACATTATTGTTCAGAACAATGAGTAAAAAATTCAATGCTTCCAACACTGTCTACCAAGAGACTAAGCTAACTCGAATGGTGGGTCTGCAACATTGTTCATGAGACGGAACTGAGGCAAAGGGGACTAATCGATTACCTTAAAGGAAGTGATGATGCAGAAAAATCAAATTGCTTGGCGGCGCTGAATCCGGGTGCGCCCCTTTAGGCATGGATCAGAATTCTGATACGTTTTCACACGTTCCACTATTATAAATATGCACACAACATTTGCAAAAATCATTGTGCAGAGAGTTCCACAATTGTTCAAACACAAAGAAGCACCCAGAATTCTATACCTTAAAAGCCGTCACAAATAGTATACTTGTTTTGGGCTATCTGGAAGGTTCGAAATGATTTTATTTTTAACAAAAAGAGTTTTCCATCATTTTTGCAGGTTGTTCCCTTAGTTACCCATTGGATCCATATGTGGTCCTTTATTCAGCAGGAGGATGTGCGACGGGACAGGGATATTGGGTGCAACCGCTTGGCGACGGTAGCACGGGATTTCTACAGCCAGTGCGGCTGGCGTACTGACAAGCGACTCACATAAAGATCTTGTGGCGGCTTGTTATTTTTGTCTTATTTAGATGGTTGGTTTTCATAGCAACTTTGAGTGATTCGTGATATGTAATAAGGTTGTAACTCAGTACTTCAATAAAGTCAATAAAGAGCCGTATGCATCGACTGATGCAGAGGCTGGGGTATACCCCGTATCGAAAAAACAAATAGTATACTTGTGTCTTCCTTTTGGCTGTCTGTCCACAGGTTTCTGTCCCACTGAGGCAGTCCCTTTTACCGGTAGTATGAAGCATTTTCAGTATTCCACATCATAGAAATCAAAAGTACTCTAAGCCAGGTTTATAATATATACACACTGAAACTTTTTGGCAATGAAATTAGCGTATAACCTGCTGTAGCAGTCCTACCGTGCAATCCTATGATCTACTGTTGTGGTTATACCATGTAATTATAATCACATTTTTTAGGGAACACATTATCTTATTGTATGCTAGATAAAGGCTGATTTCGCCATAGTACTCACATGTTTTGTTTGATGTTGAAAAGCCCCAATTACACTCACATTTTTTGGGAAACACATTCTTGATGAGGTTGCTGATTGACACTTGCCTATCGTCATAGTGCTTCTTCATGGAAGAAAGTTCTATCGTCATAGTGCTTCTTCTAAACCACCTCCCCTTCCCATCCTGTATCTAACCACACCTGTAATTATAGAAAGGATAAAAGAAGAGATACAGTTAGTTCAAGAGTACACTTGATTAATAAATAAATTAAGTTAACGTAAACTTGGGGCTTTTCAACATCAATCAAAACATTGAAATAACTATGGCTAACACGTGAGAAACATTAGA
>JAUUTY010000499.1:0-27500 GCA_030979885.1 Lolium multiflorum
TCTTGACCCTTGAAAACTTCCTTCACACAAACTTCAAGCAAACTCATTAGAGGGTTAGTGCATAACCAAAATTCACATATTGAGAGGTGACACAATCATTCTTAACACTTCTGAACATTGCACAAAAACTTAAAGTTAATGGAACAAAGAAACTCATTCAACATAGTAAGCGGCAATGCGAAATAAAGGAGCAGAATGTCCAAAAACTGAATGATCAAGTAAGATACATCTGGCGGGGGCATAACTTGCTCAAACGGAAAAACTCAAAACTAATGAAAGTTGCGTACATATATCCGAGGATCACGCTCGTAAATTTGCAGATTTTTGATTTTTTTTACAGAGACTTCTGCGAGAATTCGTGACAGACAGCAATGCTGTTTCGGCGCAGCGATCTATAGTATCAACTTTAGCATAGAAACTTTACTTGGCACAGAAACATGATAAGGAGAGGTTGCTACGGTAGTAAACAGCTTCCAAGACTCAACAATACAGTAAATAAAATAATGGGTTATCTCCCATAAGCGCTTTTCTTTAACGCCTTTCAGCTAGGCGCAGAAAGTGCAAATCAAATAACATCAAGAGAAGAAGCATCAACATCATAGCTTGTTCTAATAATAGAATCAAAAGGCAACTTCATTCTCTTTCTAGGGAAGTGTTCCATACCTTTCTTGAGAGAAAATTGATATTTAATATTACCTTCCCTCATATCAATAACAGCACCAACGGTTCGAAGAAAGGTCTTCCCAACACAATAGGACAAGATGCATTGCATTCGATATCCAGGACAACAAAATCAACGGGGACAAGTTTATTGTTAACCGTAATGCGCACATTATCAATCCTCCCAAAGGTTTCTTTTTAACATTATCGGCAAGATTTACATCCAAATAACAATTCTTCAATGGTGGCAAGTCAAGCATATCATAAATCTTTTTAGGCACAACACTGAAATACTTGCACCAAGATCATATAAGCATTACACTCAAAGTCATTGAATTTCATTTTAATGATGGGCTCCCAACAATCTTCTTCTAACTTCCTAGGAATAGAAACTTCAAGTTTAATTTCTCTTTCCTAGCTTTAATGAGAGCATTTGTAATATGTTTTGTAAGGCTAAATTTAGCACTAGCATTAGGACTTCTAGCAAGTTTTGTAAGAACTTTATAACTTGACTAATATGACAATCATCAAAATCTAAACCATTATGTTCTACAGCAATGGAATCATTGTCACCAATATTTTGAAAAATTTCAGCAATTTTATCAGTTACAGCAGTTTCAGCAATTTCAGGCAGTTTTGTGCGCTTTGCACTAGGAGTAGAAACATTGCCAACACCAATTATTTTACCATTGATAGTAGGAGGTGCAGCAACATGTGAAGAATCAACATTACTAGTGGTGGTAATAGTCCATACTTTAGCTACATTATTTTCTTTAGCAAGTTTTTCTTTTTCTTCTCTATCCCACCTAGCATGCAATTAAGCCAACAATCTAATATTATCATTAATTCGAACTTGGATGGCATTTTTTTTAGCAAACCTAGCATCTTGAACTTCCTCAGGCATAACTTTCAGTTTTAAAAGATCAACATCAAGAGCAAGACTATCAACCTTAGAAGCAAGAATATCAATTTTACCAAGCTTTTCTTCAACGGTTTTATTGAAAGCAGTTTGTGTACTAATAAATTCTTTAAGCATCACTTCAAGACCAGAGGGTACACTCTTATTATTGTTGTAAGAATTACCATAAGAATTACCATAACCATTACCATTATTAGAAGGATATGGCCTAAAGTTGTTGTTACCATAATTATTCCTATAAGCATTGTTGTTGAAATTATTGCTCTTAATGAAATTCACATCAACATTTTGTTCTTGAGGAACCAATGAAGCTAAAGGAACATTATTAGGATCAATATGAGATCTACCATTTGCAAGCATAGATATAATAGCATCAATCTTATCACCCAAAGAAGAGGTTTCTTCAACAGAATTTACCTTCTTACCTTGAGGAGTTCTTTCAGTGTGCCATTCAAAGTAATTGATCATCATATCATCAAGTAGTTTAGTTGCGGCGGCTCGGGTGATGGACATAAGGAAGTACCTCCATGAAATTTGAATCAATAGGTTCCTCGAGAAAATTCAATCACATAAAAAGGTTTGGATGATCATCAGTAGTCAGTCCATGGGTTGGGCAATTCTTTACCAAAGATTTCATTCTCTCCCATGCTTGATCAACATGTCATTATCAAATTGTTTAAAATTCATTATGCTACTTCTCAAAGATATAATCTTAGCGGGAGGATAATATTTACTAATAAAAGCATCTTTACATTTAGTCCATGAATCAATACTATTCTTAGGTAAAGATAGCAACCAATCTTTAGCTCTTCCTCTTAATGAGAAAGGAAACAATTTCAGTTTTATAATATCACCATGTATATCCTTATACTTTTGCATTTCACAAAGTTCAATAAAATTATTAAGATGGGCAGCAGCATCATCAGTACTAACACCAGAAAATTGCTCTCTCATAACAAGATTTAGTAAAGCAGGTTTAATTTCAAAGAATTCTGCTGTAGTAGCAGGTGGAGCAATAGGTGTGCATAATAAATCATTATTATTTGTGCTAGTGAAGTCACACAACTTAGTATTTTCAGGAGTACCCATTATAGCAGCAATAAAGTAAACTAGGCAAATAAAGTAAAGACAAGTAACTAATTTTTTTTGTGTTTTCGATATAGAGAGCAAGATAGTAAATAAAGTAAAGCTAGCAACTAATTTTTTTGTGTTTTGTTTAAGTGCAGCAAACAAAGTAGTAAATAAAATAAAGCAAGACAAAAACAAAGTAAAAGAGATTGGAAGTGGAGACTCCACCTTGCGGCGTGTCTTGATCTCCCCGGCAATGGCGGCGCCAGAAAAAGTGCTTGATGCGCGTGGATGTACACGATCCGTTGGGAACCCCAAGAGGAAGGTATGATGCGCCCAGTAGCAAGTTTTCCCTCAGAAAGAAAACCAAGGTTATCGAACCAGTAGGAGCCCAGAAGCACGTGAAGGTTGTTGGTGGAGGAATGTAGTGCGGCGCAACACCAGTGAAAACCGGCGCCAACGTGGAACCTGCACAACACAATCAAAGTACTTTGCCCCAACGTACCAGTGAGGTTGTCAATCTCACCGGCTTGCCGAAAACAAAGGATTAAGCGTATCGAGTGGAAGATGGTGTTTGTTTGCAAAGAACGGTAAAGTAGAATGTATTCGGATGTAAAAGAATGGACCGGAGTCCACACCACGGTTCACTAGTGGTGTCTCTCCAATAAGATAACTAGCATGCTGGGTGAACAAATTACATGCGGGCAATTGACAAATAATGATTCAATACATATCAACGATAATTACTATGTGATTTAATCAGGGCATTACGACAAAGTACATAGACCGCTATCCGGATCCATCTATGCCTAAATAATCCACCTTCGAGGGTTATCATCAGAACCCCTTCCGGTATTAAGTTGTAAACAACCAGATAATTGCATTAAGTATAGTGCGTAATGTAATCAACACAAATATCCTTAGACAAAGCATCAATGTTTTATCCTAGTAGCAACATCACATCCACAACCTTAGAACTTTCTGTCACTGTCCCGGATTCAATGGAGGCATGAACCCACTATCGAGCATAATTACTCCCTCTTGGAGTTACAAGTATCAACATGGCCCAGAGACTCTACTAGCAACGGAGAGCATGCAAGAACATAAACAACACATATATGATAGATTGATAATCAACTTAACATAGTATTCTATATTCATCGGATCCCTTAAACACAACATGTAGCATTACAAATAGATGATCTTGATCATGTTAGGCAGCTCACAAGATCTAAACAATGATAGCACAAGCGAGGAGAAGACAACCATCTAGCCTCTGCTATGGACCCATAGTCCAAGGATGAACTACTCACGCATCCAATCCGGAGACGGGCATGATGATGTAGAGCCCCTCGGTGATGATTCCCCTCTCGGGCAGGGTGCCGGATCTCCTGAATCTCCCGAGATGGGATTGGCGGCGGCGGCCTCTCGGTAATGTTTTCCGTTATCGTGGCTCTCGGTACGGGGGTTTCGCGACGAAGGCTATTTGTGAGCGGAAGGGTAGGTCGGGGGCGTCACGAGGGCCAGCACAGCGGGCCGCGCGGCCGGGGGCCGAACCGCGCCCGCCTGGTGTACGGCCACCTCGTGGCCCCCGCAAATCTCCCTTTCGGTCTTAAAAGACTTCGTTTAAAAATAGGCCCACAGGCGTTGATTTAGATCCAATTACGAGAATATTTCCTTACTAGGATTTCTGAAACCAAAAGCAGCAGAAGGAACCGGCACTTCGGCATCTTGTTAATAGGTTAGTGCCGGAAAATGTAAAATAATGCTGTAAAGTATGTATAAAACATTCAAGTATTGTAATAAAAGTAGTATGGAACATAAGAAATTATAGATACGTTTGAGACATATCAAGCCGGACCGCGGTGATTGACACCATGGCCAGGCGATCAGCAGTGGCAGGAGTCTTCTGCTCGCGGAGTTGCTTCCCTCGTGTTGGCGACGTGCAAGCGCACTTCAACCATGAGCTTTGCGATGTTGCGCCCGGAGTACCTAAGGGGCGCCAACATGAGATCCTTCTGCGCGGAGACCCAAAGTACGACCGGATATTTGTCGACGAGTTAATCACTCGTTACGGGTACAACAAGCACGATCTTCCGAAGGGATTCACTGTCGCGGAGGATGAAGATGGAGACTGTCCCGAAGAGGAGGGCTCAGGTGTGGCAGCATGAGGAAGGCTCCGGCGACTTCTGGATGGCTGCCTACATTGCTTAGGATGAGGATCAATCCTCAAAGTAGAACCTGAACAATCAAACTGATGCATCATTTGGCCGAGGTGGGTTTAACATAACTTAAATTCTTAAGTAGCTAGGGACGAAAGCATGCATGCGTGGGCGGAAAATACTTATCCTGCTATCCGTTTTAATATTATTTGCATGTGTTGTTTCTTGAAAGCAAGTGCTGGTTTTATAATTTCCGGCTTGCCCACTTGACCTTCCACGAGCCGGAAAACCTGTGTCGGAAACCCTCGCAGTAACGAAGCCCAATGGCGATCCGTCGATAACGCGGAAACAAGCCCCCAGACAAGGTGCCGGAAGTCGCTACCAGGAATCCATGGGTTGCAACAGAAAAAATTTCCGCCAGAAAACTTAAGCTTACGTCCTAAGGGACGATTTTGAAAATCACAACTTTCATACACGCCTAGGCGGAAAATCCAGCTCTGCGGTTTTAGTCGGAAAACATACACGATCTAAAATGAACAAGTAAAGGAGGTAAAAGACTCAAAGAGTGAACCAGAAGCTTTATTTCATTGATCATGTATCATAAATATTACAAGTATGTAATGCGAATTTTGCTAAGTGTGGAAAGGACGTAGCTGTGCTATATTCCAGGGACGATCTGTTTCATCGTAAATGTCACCCGGATCCTCTCGTTTTCGTTTCAGGTACCAGTTGCGAGTCTGTCCTTTAATTCCCGGAAATCGACGAGGTAGTATGATCGTTGTGGAGCCTTTGCTGATGATGAAAGGTCCTTCCCATGGAGATTGCAACTTGTGATCTTTCACCTGGCGAAGGCGGAGGACTAAGTCTCCGACCATGAACGAGCGGTTCCGAACTCGACGGCTATGATAGCGTCGGAGCTTCTGCTGGTAAATGGTGGAGCGTTGGTCGGCTAGATTCCGAGCTTCTTCGATCAGGTCCACAGATAGCTGTCGAGCCTCGTCAGCAGTTTCTTCATTGTAGGCGGAAACTCGCGGTGAATCATGGATGATGTCAGTGGGGAGCACAGCTTCGGATCTATACCGGGAAGAAAAGGTAAATCCGAGTTGACATGTTAGGGGTAGTTAAGTAAACTCCACGGGACAGTCTAACTCATCAGCCCAAGCTCCGGCTGCGCGTCGCAGCGGTTCTTCAAGGCGAGGTTTAATTCCGGCTAGTATAAGGCCATTGGCTCGTTCGACCTGACCAGTTGGATTGTGGGTGAGCCACAGATGCAAGGTCAAGCCGGATCCCAACTTCATCGCAGTAATCCTTGAGTTCTCCCTGCGCAAAGTTTGTGCCATTGTCTGTGATTATGCTGTGTGGGATGCCGAATCTCGTTACGAGGCTGCAAACAAATTTTAGTGCCGTAGCACCATCGGCTTTTCTCACTGGCTTTGCCTCGATCCACTTACTGAACTTGTCAATAGCGACCAGGAGGTATTCATGACCACCAGGAGATGATTTCTTTAACTTACCAACCATATCGAGCCCCCAGACCGCAAACGGCCAGGTGATAGGTATGGTCTTCAGCTCTTGGGCTGGAGCGTTTGGTTGAGTAGCGTAGTACTGACAACCTCGGCAAGTTTTCACCAGCTTCTCAGCGTCTTCTTTAGCTGTTAGCCAGTAAAATCCTAACCGAAAAGCTTTTGCAACGAGTGACCTGGGGGCGGCATGATGCCCGCAATCCCCTGCGTGGATCTCTCGGAGGATTTCAATGCCATCTTGATTGGAGACGCATTTGAGAAATACCCCATTTGGCTTCGTTTGTAGAGCTGTCCATCAATGATTGTGTAGGATCTTGCTCGCCTGATGATCTGTCGTGCGTGGACCTGATACGTCCAATTTGCATCACTATTTTGTATCATAATTTGCTGTTATTCATTGATATATTTCATTTTGGGACACAATACTTATGTTATTTCATCTATTTTGCATGTTTCATCATTATTGGAGGATCAAGCACCGGAGTCTGCTGGAAAAAGCACCGTCAGAACGCAATATTTCGGAAGATCAGCTGTGGAAGGAAATTATACCAAAAATCCTATTTTCCAGATGACGGAGGGAGCCGGAAGGGGGAGAAGAGGGGACCCGAGGTGGGCCCACCCCATAGGCCGGCGCGACCCAAGGCCTGGCGCGCCGCCCTATGAGGAGGGGGGCCCACAGCCCCTCTCGCCTCCTTTTCTTCGCGTATGCCTTCGTCCCGAAAACCTAAGCCACAGAGGTGCGTCGCGAGGAGTTACGCCGCCTCTGCGGGGCGGAGAACACCAGAGAGAAAAGAGCTCTCCGGCGGGCAGGAATCAGCCGGGGAAATTCCCTCCCGGAGGGGGGAAATCGGCAGCCATCGTCATCGTCATCGAGCTGGACATCATCTCCATCACCATTGTCATCATCATCATCATCATCATCCGCCATCACCACCGCTGCACCTCGTCACCGCTGTAACGATTTGGGTTGGATCTTGATTGTTTGATAGGGGAAACTCTCCCGGTGTTGATTTCTACTTGTTATTGATGCTATTGAGTGAAACCATTGAACCAAGGTTTATGTTCAGATTGTTATTCATCATCATATCACCTCTGATTGTATTCCATATGATGTCTCGTGAGTAGTTCGTTTAGTTCTTGAGGACATGGGTGAAGTCTAAATGTTAGTAGTGAACTATGGTTGAGTAATATTCAATGTTATGATATTTAAGTTGTGGTGTCATTCTTCTAGTGGTGTCGTGTGAACGTCGACTACACGATACTTCACCATTTATGGGCCTAGGGGAGTGCATCTTGTATTCGGTTGCCAATTGCGGGGTTGCCGGAGTGACAGAAACCTGAGCCCCCGTTGGTATATCGATGCAGGAGGGATCGCAGGATCTCAGAGTTTAAGGGTGTGGTTAGATTTATCTTAATTACTTTCTTGTAGTTGCGGATGCTTGCAAGGGTATAATCACAAGTATGTATTAGTCCTAGGAAGGGCGGTGCATTAGCATAGGTTCACCCACACAACACTTATCAAAACAATGAAGATTAATTAGCTGTATGAAGCGAAAGCACTAGACTAAATTCCCGTGTGTCCTCAAGAACGTTTGGTCATTATAAGTAAACAAACCGGCTTGTCCTTTGTGCTAAAAAGGATTGGGCCACTCGCTGCAATTATTTCTCTCGCATTTTATTTACTTGTACTTTATTTATCTGCTATATCAAACCCCCCTGAAAACTTGTCTGTGAGCATTTACAGTGAATCCTTCATCGAAACTGCTTGTCAACACCTTCTGCTCCTCGTTGGGATCGACATTCTTACTTATCGAAGATACTACGATACACCCCCTATACTTGTGGGTCATCAACCTCGTCCTCTGGCAACTTTCGATCAATGAGGTAATCCAAGAACGGCTGAGTCCAGGCCGGAATGATTGCCATCACTTCCTTAGCCGGAGAAACTGCCAGATCAGGATTTTCCGGGTTTGCGCCCTTCACTGAGGGTATCCGTAGATGCTCAAGGAAAATGCCAGGCGGAATTGGTTTCCTGCCGGATCCGAGCTTGGACAGCATATCTGCCGCTGTGTTGTCGTCTCTCCTGACGTACTTGACTTCGTATCCGAGGAAGCATTTGGCGATCTCGTCAACTTCGTCTCTGTAAGCCGCCATGACGGAATTTCTGGCGTTCCAGGTTCCGGCTACTTGATGTGCCACCAGGATTCAAGGACAATCTCAGATTCAGATGGTAACTTGATGCGACCATGATACTTTGTACCTCTAAAGTCGATGACTGCGCATCGGCTGTTTTTATTCTAAAGTCGATGTCTGTGCATCGGCTGTTTCCCAAAAAAAAATTTGGCCGATTTCATGAATCGGCCCCCATATCCACTGTCCATCATCCCACATACTTGGGAAATACTTCTTGAGATGCTGGCCATTGACGGCCACTGGGAATTTCACACCATCCAGCTGCTCGAGCATGTATGCATTACCCTTTAAAACTTGGTCGACTTTGTACGGCCCGTGCCAATTTGGAGACCATTTACCATATACTGCATCCTTAGTTCCCAATGGCAATACAGCTTCCCATACCAGATCACCAACGTGGAACTCCTTCGGTCTCACCTTCTTATTATATGCACGAGCTACCTTGGCTTTGTTCTCTTTAATCTTCTCAAGCGACCACAGCCTAAGCTCTGTTGCATCCTCAATGCTATCGCTCATCAGGGCTGCATATTCTTCAGTTGTTAAATCATTCTGAAACGTAACACGTCTCGACCCAGCCGTGATTTCCCAGGGCAATACGGCTTCTTGTCCATAGACCAGATGATATGGCGAGGTTTTGATCGCTCCATGACATGACATACGGTAAGCCCACAAAGCTTCTGACAATACCTCGTGCCAACGTCTAGGATACTCGTCGATCTTTCTCTTAATCAGCTTGATAAGGCTCTTGTTGGACGCTTCAGCTTGCCCATTTGCTTGAGCATAGTATGGAGACGATCGGATCAGCTTAATTCCCATGTCCTCGCAGAACTTTCTAAATTCGCGAGAAACGAAGACCGAACCTCCATCGGTCGTGATAGTCTGGGGAATCCCAAATCTGTGAATGACATGCTCCCTCACAAAATCGACAACATCTGACGATGCCACTGCCTTCATAGGGACGGCCTCCACCCATTTAGTGAAGTAATCTATAATGGCCAGAACCCATACATGGCCTTTGCTCGAAGGAGGATGTATCTTGCCGATCATATCCATGCCCCACCCTCGGAACGGCCACGGCTTGATGATGGGATTCATTGCTGATGCAGGCACCATCTGAATGCTCCCAAACTTCTGACATGCTTGACATCCTTTATAATAATTAAAACAGTCCTCAAGCATGGTGGGCCAATAAAACCCTGATCGCCTGATCAACCATTTCATCTTATGAGCCGATTGGTGAGTTCCACAGGCACCTTCATGTACCTCATGTAAGAGCCGATTCGACTCGGCTGGTCCCAAACATTTGAGAAGTAAGCCTTCCAAAGTCCTATAGAACATGTCATCTCCAATAAGGACATATTTCATGGCCTTGTATCTTATCCGTTTAGGTGCCCCCCGAGCCGAATCCTTCAAGTAATTGAAGATATCAGCTCTCCAGTCATCTGGCTCCAGGAACGAACCTGAATATGGCTCCATCTGCTACGTCCTTGTAACTGACGCCATCATGCGAGATCATTTGCCTCGGTATTCGAATCTTGGGATCCAATTGATGTTTATATATTTAAATTGTGCCATCAGCTCGCGGCATCGCATCCATAATGGGAAGAGCGACTCGCTCTCACATTTGTATTCTTCCGTGAGTTGAAAATCACCAATTTGGAGTCTCCAAAAAGTTCCAGCCTGCCCCGGCTTCCAATAGCAACTCCATTCCCTTGCATATCGCTTCATACTCAGCAACATTATTGGTGCAAGGGGTAGATAACCGATGGAAAAGGAAAATGTTGCCCCAGGCGACACGATTAGAATGCCGATGCCGCAACCACCATCACAAACCGATCCATCGAAGAACATGGTCCATGCACGCACAGATAGTGCTGCTACATCCGTGTTGATTCGTTCAGCAATAAGATCGGCCAACGCTTGTCCCTTGACTGCTTTCGCAGGCTGATACCGGATATCAAATTCCGATAATGCAAACATCCATTTACCGAGTCGGCCTTTCAACACAGGAGCCGACAGCATATGCTTGACACATCCGATTTGCGGATGGCGAAATGACAGTGATGAACAAGATGTGGTGAAGCTTGGTGCAGGTAAAAAATAGGCAGAGGCACAGCTTCTCGATTTCAAGCACTACAAGAAAAGTTGCCATGGCCGACGAAGTTGAAGTCGCGCCGTGGTTGTTGGTGTACCATGGCCGACGATTTTTGGTCCCTCCGTGGTGCATGTCAAAACTTTTTTTTCTCGTTTTTGAGGCCACCTAGCCCGACGAAAGCGGCCAAAACGTCGCGTATGGTGGCCCGGGACGTGGTGCATCTCGAAATCTCGGGTTCGCCGGCCGAGTCAACGCAAATCCGCACCGCCGAGGGATGTAGGGCCCAGATGGCAGCCTCTCTGGCATTGTTTTTTTCTAGATCGCGCCATCTCGTTCAACGTTCTCCGATCGAGCCGTTTACGATGCAGGATCATGGGTCCCGCATGTCATCCTCTATGAACCAAAATTCTTTCTATTCTTGGATTTTTTTGACCCCCTGATTTCTGGCTACTTCCTTTTTCTTTTGATCCCTTGCCGCCTTGGAAACGTTGAGGCTGCTGCTAAATGGGACCCGCATGTCATCCTCTATGTGCAATCAACTTTCTTTTCTTGGAGTTTTTTTGGCACCTCAAATTTGGTCACTTGCCTTTTCTTTCGATCCCCTGCCGCCTCTCAAACGGTGATACCGCTGCTGCTAAATGGGACCCGCATGTCATCCTCTATGTACTATAAAACTTTCTTTTCTTGAATTATTTTTGGCACCTCATATTTGGTCACTTACCTTTTTCTTTCGATCCCCTGCCGCCTCTCAAACGGTGATACCGCTGCTGCTAAATGGGACCCGCATGTCATCCTCTATGTACTATAAAACTTTCTTTTCTTGAATTATTTTTGGCTCCTCATATTTGGTCACTTGCCTTTTTCTTTCGATCCCCTGCCGCCTCTCAAACGGTGATACCGCTGCTGCTAAATGGGACCGCATGTCATCCTCTATGTACTATAAAACTTTCTTTTCTTGAATTATTTTTGGCTCCTGATATTTTTTCACTTGCCTTTTCTTTCGATCTCATGCCACGTTTGAAACGTTGAGGAACCTGCTGGCTCATGGGACCCGCATGTCATCCTCTATGTACTATAAAGTTCATTTTCTTGGTTTTTTTCACCCTCGATTTTTGGTCACTTGCCTTTTTTTCGATCCCCTGCCGCCTCTCAAACGGTGATACCGCTGCTAAATGGGACCCGCATGTCATCCTCTATGTACTATAAAACTTTCTTTTCTTGAATTATTTTTGGCTCTGATATTTGGTCACTTGCCTTTTTCTTTCGATCCTGCCGCCTCTCAAACGGTGAGACCGCTGCAGCTAAATGGGACCCGCATGTCATCCTCTATGAGCAATCAACTTTCTTTTCTTGGAGTTTTTTGGCACCTCATATTTGGTCACTTGCCTTTTTCTTTCGATCTCATGCCCCGTTTGAAACGTTGAGGAACCTGCTGGCATGGGACCCATATGTCATCCTCTATGTGCAATAAAAGTTTCCTTTGTTGGATTTTTTTTTCACCCTCTGATTTTTGGCTTGCCTTTTTCTTTTGATCCTCTGCCCCCTTTGAAACGTTGATAGCTGTTGGCTCAAAGGGACCCGCATGTCATCCTCTATGTCCATCAACTTTCTTTTCTTGGATTTTTTTTTCACCCCCTAATTACTAGCTACTTTCTTTTTCTTTTGATCTCAAGCCGCATTACAAACATTGAGACCGCTGCTGCAAAATGGGACCCACATGTCATCCTCTATGTACAATAAATCTTGGATTATTTTTGGCTCTGATATTTGGTCACTTGCCTTTTCTTTCGATCTCATGCCACCTTTGAAACGTTGAGTAAGCTGTGGCTCATGGGTCCCGCATGTCATCCTCTACGAACAATAAAAGTTTCCTTTCTTGGAGTTATTTTTGACCTAATTTCTGGCTATTTGCCTTTTTCTTTTGATCCCCTGCCCCCTTTGAAACGACGTTGTTGGCAGGTCGGTCCCACATGTCATCCTCTATGAACAATAAAAGTTTCCTTTGGTGGATTTATTTTTGACCCCTAATTAATTTCTGGCTATTTCCTTTTTTCTTTTGATCCCTGCCGCCTTGGAATTGTTGAGAATGTTGCTGCCTCATTTTTCTTTTGGTCTGTGCCGCCTTGGAAACATTGAGACCGCTGCTACAAAATGGGACCCTCATGTCATCCTCTATGTACAATAAAGTTTCTTTTCTTGGATTATTTTTGCTCCTGATATTATGTCACTTGGCTTTTTCTTTCGATCTCATGCCGACTTTGAAACGTTGAGGATGCTGCTGCCTCATGGGTCCCGCATGTCATCCTCTCAGAACGATAAATGTTTTCTTTTCTTGTATTTTTTTACCAACTGATTTTTGGCTTTTTTTATTTTCGATCCCCTGCCGCCTTTGAAACGTTGACGACGCTGCTGGCTCATGGGTCCCCGATGTCAGCCTCCCCGTACAAGAAACATGTGATATTTTATTTTGCAGACAATAAACGTTGTATTTCGCTCTGAGCTATTGCAAACGGATAAATTAAATCTTTATATCTGCATAAACAAACTTATATGTTGAATCTCCTTGTTTTTTGTTTTTGCGAAGCATAGGACTTTCCTGTTTTTTTTTGAGAAAAATCCGACCTTTCCTGTTTTGGAGTGGGCTGAAATTGTACGAGTCAAAAGGCCCAGCAGGATAGTTCGAAGGCCCAGATGTCCAGATGCAGCCCAATTGAAATCTTTCTTTTCTTGGATTTTTTTCACCCCTGATTTCTGGCTACTTCATTTTTCTTTCGGTCCTGTGCCGCCTTGGAAGCGTTGAGACCGCTGCTACAAAATGGGACCCGCATGTCATCCTCTATGTACAATAAAGTTTCTTTTCTTGGATTATTTTTGGCTCCTGATATTATGTCACTTGCCTTTTTCTTTCAATCTCATGCCGACTTTGAAACGTTGAGGAAGCTGCTGGCTCATGGGTCCCGCATGTCATCCTCTATGAACAATAAAAGTTTCCTTTGTTGGATTTATTTTTTCCCCTAATTTCTGGCTATTTGCCTTTTTCTTTTGATCCCCTGCCCCCTTTGAAACGATGACGACGCTGTTGGCAAGTCGGTCCCACATGTCATCCTCTATGAACAATAAAAGTTTCCTTTGATGGATTTATTTTGACCCTAATTAATTTCTGGCTATTTCCTTTTTTCTTTTGATCCCCTGCCGCCTTGAAATAGTTGAGGATGCTGCTGCCTCATGGGTCCCGCATGTCATCCTCTCAGAAAGGTAAATGTTTCTTTTCTTGAATTTGTTTACCAACTGATTTTTGGCTTATTTTTTCTTTCGATCTCCTGCCACCTTTAAAACGTTGACGACGCTGCTGGCTCATGGGTCCCCAATGTCAGCCTCCCCATACTGCAAATCCTCTTTCTGCAAAGGTTGTATTTCTAGATAGATAAGGTGGATTCGAATCTGCCATGGTTCAGGCAGCTCAGGTAAGCCTTCTTGCACTGATTAATGGAAGTAGTGTATATATAGCAAGGTCAAGACATGTGGCTCGGTGTAATGAATCTATTTGAATCATGTTGTGGGTTCAATCTGATAGTTCTCTAACAGGTCAGCCAAAATAGAAATTAAGTTTTTTTCTAAAACGGAAATGCAAATTAAGATGAACACAAACATTAGTTATCATAATAGCTGATCATACATACATACTTGCTAAGAGCAAAAGCTTGCCAGAGTTTTACCACCCATACAATTAATTAGCAGTTCAGATAAGATAACCTTATATAAGTATAACTACAAATGCATTTGCTAAGGGCTCATGGGGCAACAGAACTAGACAACCGCGAACTTTATGACCAGCATGTCACAGCGGCATCGAAAGATCTTGACCTTCAACTTTGATCCAATGCGAAGTTTGGCACCGTCAATGAACTTTTTCCACCTGGAAGTAACAGCCAAGCGGCCATCTGTGGGACTGACGGAGTACCGTCCCTCCACGGTGAGACCTTCACTCTCCATGACGAGGGATATCTTGCCCCTTCGGCCAGCATTGAGATCCTTGGAGATACTTTTAGGCAATTTCTGATTCAAAGCAAGAGATACCACCAAAAATTAGTCAATGGCACCAATGCACTGAACCATGTGAGACTTTGAGCAGAGAAGACATCAAGATAAGAGCAGTTATGTTGTCATATACTCACGAACATAGCCTTCAGATGCGTCCTGGTCACCACACGGGTGGCCACAGCAATGAGCTGAGACCTCGGTGATCTGGCTGGGGCAGGTGCAGGAGCCTGGGCTGGTACACGAGCTGGTGCTGATGCAGGAGACTGCTGGGCAGGTGCAGTAAACGGTGCCTCTAGAGGAACCGGTGCTGATGCAGGAGACTGTTGGGCAGGTGCAGTAAACGGTGCAGCTAGAGGAACCAGTGCTGATGCAGGAGCCTGCTGGGCAGGTGTAGTATGGGGCCTCTACAGGAACCGGTGCTGATGCAGGAGAGTGGGAAGCCGGTGCCGGTGCTGGTGTGGTTGCCCTTTGTGACATCCGCTCATGTTCCATCAGGGGATCTGCAGCTTTGATCATGTTAAACCCAGCAAGCTAGAACAGAGGGAATGGTTTAGAACAACTGCTCAGAACAGTTATCAAAAGATATGAGTAGAAAAAAGTTACATATTATATATTTGGAAGTGTCTCCAACTCTGTAAGCAGTTACGTATATCTGCCCGTTTGAGTTTCTGATCCTCAGCTCGTCGCCCTTCTTCAGACCGTAGTCAAAAGCAAACTTTCTCCAATCATGTCCATACAAATATGTGATGGCCTGCGTCTTGTAGACATACACCTCATAGACCGTGTAGGTGTTCATCAATTTTCCATTGCCATGCATAGTGAAAGACCCTTCATGCGGACACATCTGGTTAATCATTGGACGAAGTTCACAAGGTACAGTCTGCATGTGAAAATTGATACAAATGTAAGAAGCAGGAAGACTAAAAACAAGACTTTACTATATGCCAATTCATGCTAAACCACTGAGAATACATACCTGTAACTCTGTGAAGGAGCTACTAGAAAGGTAGATAGAGCCATAGGAGGTGTTATATGCGGGGTATGTACATGGGCCCGCCATATTCCCGCAAGCTCGGCATCGGGATGGTGAAGGAAACATGGGAGGTACTACTGGTGCGTAGCGCTGAATGTAAGTGGAAGAATTAGGTTGTGTAAAGTGCATAGTTCAGAGCAATGCAAATGTTGACAAGCGAGTGCATAACACTATGTTACAAACTGAACAGTGAAAAATTAGTGTATGATGAATATAAGCATGCTAATTTGGTGTTTCCGAATTCCAAAAAGCATTAGACAGAGCCGGTGATAATATCAGACATAAATCATGGCATGTATATGTGGCTTAAGAAAATATACCCGAACCCTTGGATGGTTACGGCCCGGCTGGTCCTTGGACTTGAGCTTATATAAGCATCCAGAAGGTGGGGCTGACAGTAACTTGGTGGCAGCCTCTGCAGATGCCTCATCAGCAGCAGTTGCAATCCTTTTGACCAATGAAGGGTTAGCAGTTTCAGTCTGCATATGAAAATTGAAGAGCAACAGACATCAGCAGTGATATATAAAATGAATCTATGAGACACTGATGCATATAGTGCTGGATGTAAGTGTAAGAATAGGTGTGTGTGTTTCTGAACTATTGGTAAGCATTAGACAAAGCCGGCAATAAACAGACAAAAATCAAATCATGTATGAGGATTAAGAAAATATACCTGCTTACTGAAAAGGGTACCACCCAGCTGGCCCGTGGCCTTGTGCTTGAGGAGGTTTTCAGAAGATGGTGGCGGCACCATCGTCTTCACAGCAGCCTCATCAGGATCATTTTTTATCCATTTGAGTAGAGGCACAGAAGTTTCATCCTGCATATGAATAGCAACAGAACTCATCATTGATATTTAATAAATCTATGAGATAGACTGATGCAAATAGTGCGAGTGTAAGTGGAAGAATAGGGTTGTGCATAGAGAACAGTTGACAACAATGCAAATGATTACAAAAGAAGCCAATGGAAATCAACAGTTTATATACTGGATGAGACAGACTGAAAAGTGAAAAATTAGTGTATGATGATTGTAAGCAAACGCAGTGTTTCTGAACTTTTGGTAAGCATTAGACAAAGCCAACAGTAATTAAACAGATAATAATGAAATCATGTATGTGGATTAAGAAAATATACCAGATTCATTAAAAGGTCACCACCCAGCTGGCCCATGGCCTCGTGCTTGTAGAGGTTTTCGGAAGATGGTGCCGGCACCATCGTCCTCACAGCAGCCTCATTAGCCTCATTTTGCATCCACTTGAGTAAAGGCGCAGCAGTTTCAGCCTGCATAAGAATGGGAACAGATCTCAGCAGTGATATTGAATGACTCTGAGACAGACTGATGCATATAGTGCTGGATGTAAGTGGAAGGGTATGGCCGTGTATGGACAACAGTTCACAACAATGCAAGGGTGTGTTCGGTTCTGAAACAGCGTGGAATGGAATGGTTCCATTTCAGAGGAATGGAATGGTTAAATTTTTGTTCGGTTGGGATAAATGGAGAGCAGAAGAGATCGAGGTTAAACTAACCATTTGTCTCAAAATTGTAATTAACAATTGCAAATGACATTTTAATCTCAAAGTCGTAATTAACAGCGCCTAATGGTGCTCTTTTAATCTAAAAATCGTAATTAACATCATTTTTTGTTGGGTTAGGGGAACTGGAGTAGATGAACATTACTGTATGATGATTGTAAGCAAACGAATTTGGTGTTTCTAAACTTTTGGCTTCGAGATCTTATGGGTTTCAACTCTAGCCTACCCCAACTTGTTTGGGACTGAAAGGCTTGTTGTTGTTGTTGTTGTAAACTTTTGGCAAGCATAGAAAAAACCGACAATAAACAGAGAAAAATCAAGGCATGTTTTGTGGATTAAGAAAATATACCATATTCATTAAAAGATCACCACCCAGCTGGCGCGTGGCCTTGTGCTTGTAGAGGCATTTAGAAGATGGGGGCGGCATCAACATACTGGCAGCCTGATCAGCCGCAGTTTTGATCTTCCTTTTGAGTAAAGGCCCTAAAGTTTCAGTCTGCATATGAATAGCAAAACAAAAGGCAGACCTCAGCAGTGATATTGAATTACTGTATGAGATAGACTGATGCATATAGTGGATGCTCTTAGCCTTTTGCAGCGTGAACACTAGCTATGGACAGACAAAAAACTAGTTAACTCAGCTTTGTCTAGATATGAATGTACTACCACCATCCAAAAGCTTAAGCCTTATTTATTTTTGAGAAATCAAAACAAGCAAAGTTTGACCAAAATTTTAGAACATTCTATCAACAAATATAATACTGTGTAGATACCGTAGGAAAATATATTTTATTATCTATTTAATGATATTAATTTTGTATTTTGCATGTTACTGATTTTTGGTAAAAGCTTAGTCAAACATGGTATAGTTTGACTTTCTAAAAATAATATAAGCCCAAAGCTTTGGGATGGAGGCAGTAGTATCTAGAGCTAAAACACATCTAGATACATCCGTATCTACAGATAGTTGAGTCAATTAATTTGGATCTGAGGGAGTATCAGATTCAGACTACATCATGGTAAGTTGGTTAAAAAAATTACCCCTGGGCGGTCCCTGCCCAGCTCGGCAGTGGCATTTCGCTTCTTGTGCTGCAGATCGGGCCATGCTCCTGCAGCAGGTGGGGCGCTATTCTCGTTCCCCATAGCCTCAGCACGGAACCTGGAGGTACCAACCTGATACAGAGAATATAGAGCATGGTGTCACAGAGGCTTTACGCACAAACAGCTGAAGACATGTGCTACTTTAAGCATATTCCAGAACAGGAACAGATTGAGGATGCAGAGAGACACTTAAAAGGTAAAGAGTGGATAAGCAAACGGAGTACCTGCTTCGCGGGGCTGGGGACGCAGCTCAGGCTCAGCCAACTGCCCACATGCGTGGTGGCCTTACGCTCCATTGCCCCCACCGCCGAGGTCTTACCTTTCCTGTACAAGCTGACAAAAGATACAGTTAGGATCAGCAGAAACTACAAAGGTTGCAAATGTCGACAAATAAAGGAAGAACACCCCAATCCAAGCAAAGGTAGCCCCCGCCCCCACCCCCATCAATCACTCCCAGCTCGAGGGTGACCAGAAAGACACCCCTTCGCCCAGAATAGGAAAGAGATGCGCAAGATATCGAGGAGAGGAAAAAAGAACCGATCTCGAGAAAGGAGAGAACATTACTAGTCCTACCTAATCCGCTTGGTCTAGATGCAGCTTGCCCCTCCAAGCTGGATGCCTGGACGGTGGAGGCGAAAGGAGGGGATCGAGCTAGCGGCTTGCATCCGTCGGCAATCGGCACTCGATCGGGAGAGAAGGGGTGCTACATAAAGGGGAGGGGTAACATATTTTATTACACAGTGAACTTACTGATGTGACTAGTCATTACATGTCTCACTGAAACTAGGGCCCATAGTGTGGCACCCCAAATTCACTTGAAGCTGCCCGGCGGGACGCATTGGCGCGTCAAGAAACCCCCGAATTGTAGCGGGGAAATGAAACATTTCACAAAAATTCGAAATTCAAGCACACCGCCACGCGCCAAGCACGCGGCTGTTCCTTCCTCTTCCTCGGTTCCTCCTCCCCTATCCGAAAAAACCCCAAATCCCAAGCTCAAACCAAAAAAAAAACAAAAAACAAATCCCCTGGCCGCCATGCATGTCCTCGTTAACCCGCTGGAGATCGTTCCCGGACGATGCGGACCACCCGCCCTGAGATCCAGAATTCCGTCCACCTCGAGGCACTGCGTGCTGTCTCGCAGCAGCGGCTTGAGGGCGCTGAAGAGGAAGTTCCGCCGGAAAGTGCTCATGGCAACCGTGCAAGCTCACCGGCGTGCTGTATCCCGAGAGGAACTGGTCAAAGCTTTGCTATTCGCCACACACAAAAAATTGCGGGCCAAGATCTGGTCAAAGCTTCGTCGATGGCTTGCCGCGAGAGGCTTGGAGTCCAGAGTCAATAAACTAGCTGCTCGAGGACTTGGGCGGTTTACACGGATTCATATTAACTGACTCAAGTTTGTTAGTCTAGTTAACAAATGCATCTAGATACATCCATATCTAGACAGAATTGAGTCAATTAATATGAATCAGAGGGGAGTACCTGAAAGTGTTTCATGCTACCAACTAATGCGCTGGCAGGAATCGCTGTAGAAGTAATTGTGCTACTACTCATACGATGAACTGATTGTGTGGGTGTCGAATTTTGCAACGCGATCATCCACTGAATGCTTAATCTAGCGCCAAAGGCGTACAAATCATAACATACTACAGCACCAGAACATAAGAGTACGAATCATAAAGTAGCTCAACATTTTGCATCAGGGCTGGGTGGTCCTGAGACTACCGGGACGCCCCTGATGATCTCCGGGTGTGCATCCTCTTCAACGCAAAGCTGTGTACTCGGTCCACGGCCTCCTTCTGTAGGCTGGATAATCTCAGGTGCAGGACCTTCGTCTATGAGAGGCTCGTCATCAGTACCATCCACAGGTGCATCAGGGCTGGGTGGTCTTGAGACTACCCGGACGCCCGTGATGATCTCGTGCATCCACTTCAACGCAAAGCTGTGTACTCGGTCCACGGCCTCCTTCTGTAGGCTGGATAATCTCAGGTGCAGGACCTTCGTCTATGAAAGGCTCGTCATCAGTACCATCCACAGGTGCATCAAACTGAGATTCATCTTCAAATCTCCCATCAAACTGAGAGACCTTTTCAACTCTATGCTTCTGCAATTAGTACATCAACCGATTAGACAAACATCTAAGGGATGCAACCTGAACAAATGCCGTTTTACATATTTACCTTCTCATCTGGCACAGCACATGTCCCAGAGCTGAAACCCGTTTCCTGAAGCAAGCGCTTTTTCTCTCCTTCCCGTCCATCCATCTGCAACAAGTTAAATTTGAGTACAGAACCTTGCACAGCAATGCAAACTATTGATTGAAACAGCGGCAACATCAATATAAATAATTAACTACATATGCCAGCACACATACAGTGTGAGCAAGATCTGCTTCTCCTGCTAAAGGATCATCATATGGTTCACCATGCTAAACCCGCCTAACATATGTGCGGTCCATCCCAAAAATGTGTAAATGATCTGCCACTACAGGGTGAGGCCTCTTCTCACCATTCATACATGTGCAGCGCGGGCAATACACGTCCAGGTTGTGACCTTCATGAGCTCTAATAAACCCCATAAAGGGTTGAACACCATTTATATATGAAGGGGAACATAAGTGTCCATGCAGTATCCAAGTTCTGTCCATCTGTTTAATTATGAGATACAGTGGTTGGTGATTAATTTAAGGCGAAGTAGGAAATGTATATCCATCGAGTACAAAACTATACTACATGATTATGCATTTCAGCAATCATGTCGAGTACAAAACAAAAAATGCCCATCGACATTTTAGCAAACAGATCGTGTACAAAACTCTGCCATGGCATTTCAGCAAATTAACGGATCGAGTGCAGAACTGACTCTATATGCCCACGCAAATGAACAAATTGATCGATGACAAATCGAGCGGAAAACTATAAAGTGCCAATTAGTTCGAGCATACTGACGAATTTTTTAGCAGCATCAAGAAAATATAAATCGTTAGGCCGTCTTGCCCGATACATGATTGAGCTAGAGATAGCAGCCCTACCGTGGATCAACTTGACCGCCGGTGCGTCTCGAGAAGAACGACGGGGAGGGGAAGCTTCTTCTTCGCACGGACGGGACGGGGAGGGGAAGCTCTTCGCACGGACGGGGATAAGTTGTGTAGGGGTGGGTGGGGGGTCATGCGGCCGGGCCGCGGGGGTGATAATTAAGGTCGGTAGGTGGCGTTTAATGGAGTTGCGTGTGTAATTTGCCGTGCACAAGGTTGAGGAATAGGCGGTTCCCTTTGCCGCGCGCACAATTCAAACTATCCCGCCCATGTAGTTTAAATTCGCCATATTTTCGTTAAATCGACATAAAGTCATGTGAGTGGGGGAAAATTAGCAAAGTTGCTTGAAAAATAGTAAAACTCTGGAATTATCCTTTAAATATGCTCTACTTCGTGTGGAAATCGGGGTGTGGAAGCATGTTGAGCTGTTTTATTTGTACTTTCTTCATTAAAACTCCCATTTTATGCACTTTGGATGGAAAGAAATCATTTGTACATAAATTTTGACAACGCCATTTGCAAACACTAATTGTTTTACATGCCAAGATGCACCCATCCACCAAATATATATGGGGCAAAAGTTTATCACAATCTAGCAGATATGCACAATTAGTGAGGGACCCCTTTTGATTTTGTGCAATTTCCACTAATTAGGTAGAGAGAAGGGGTTAATTAATTAGGCCATGTTAGGGGTTATGTGTTTTAGATTAGGTTGTGTGGATTCAAATACAACTTCTTTATTTGTGTGCTATGATTAATCAAAACTAGATTGATCGACTGCGCACACATTATTAGAGGCGCATGCCTTTGCGCACAAAGTGCATGTGTGTGTTGTTGGCCACCAATTAACGAGAGAGAGAGAGAGAGAGAGAGAGAGAGCTACATACGAGAGAGCGATTGAAATCCCCAAATTAAACACATATATATATGCATGGCACATTTAATTTAATTAGAGGACCGCGAGCTAAGGCACCCCTGGCCTGCTTGATGCACAATTAAGTGTCATTGGCCTATATATAGGGTTTAATTAGGGTTTAGGGTTTAGGGTTAGGAGGTTAGGGTTTAGGGTCTAGGGTCTAGGGTTTAATGTTTATGGTGTTTAGGGGTTTAGGGATTAGGGATTAGGGTTTATTTAGGGTTTAAGGTTTATGGATCATCGATCGAGTGCGCACACACACATTATTAGAGGCACACGCGCCTTTGCGCATAAAGTGCATGTGTATATGTGTGTGTTTTTTGGCCACCAACGATATATAGATGATCGAGAGAGAGATTGAAATCCCCAAGAATATGTTCAAATATATATTAAAATATATGCACGAATGCATGCATGGTAGGCCATGCATGCACACTAATTATATATATATATATTATGAGGAAACTTAATCAAATGTGTTTTCATTCGAGAGAACTTGTCAAAATTCAAGTTAATTAATTTATCATCGATAATTATATAATTAATTAATGAATCTCAGGGAGATGTTATACAACATATGATCGATATAGGCCATGTCGTATATATTAATTGGTGTTAATCTACCGTTTAATTTGCTAGCTAGCTGCTATATATAGATCGAGCATGTTTTTATTAGATCGGGTTATATCTAGCTAGTATAGTTTAGGGTTATGTGTTTTAATGAACTAGGGTTTGATTAGCTAGGGGTTAGTTATATATATGGTTTAGGGTTAATGCATGGCACATTTAATTTAACTAGAGGACCGCGAGCTAGGCACCCCTGGCCTGCTTGATGCACAATTAAGTGTCGTTGGCCTATATATAGGGTTTAATTAGGGTTTAGGGTTAGCTAGGGTTTAGGGTTTAGGGTTTAGTGTTTAGGGTGTTTAGCTAGGGTCTAGGGTTTAGTTTAGGGTGTTTAGGGTCTAGGGTTTAGGGTTTAATTAGTGTTTAGGGTGTTTAGGGTTTAGGGATTAGGGATTATTAGGGATTAGGGATTTAAGGTTTTAGGGGTTGTTTAAGGTTTAGGGATCATCGATCGAGTGCGCACACACATTATTAGAGGCACCCGCGCGCTTTACGCATAAAGTGCATGCGTATATATGTGTGTTTTTTGGGCCACCAACGATATATAGATGATCGAGAGAGAGAGATCGATTGAAATCCCCAAGAATATATATGTTCAAATATACATTAAAATATATGCACGAATGCATTGTAGGCCATGCATGCACACTAATTATATATATATATTATGAGGCAACTTAATCAAATGTGTTTTCATTCGAGAGAACTTGTCAAAATTCAAGTTAATTAATTTATCACGATAATTATATAATTAATTAATGAATCTCGGGGATATGTTATACAACATGATCGATATAGGCCATGTATATTTTAATTGGTGTTAATCTATGGTTTGCTAGCTAGCTAGCTGCTATATATAGAGCATGTTTTTATTAGATCGGGTTATAGCTAGCTAGTATAGTTTAGGGTTATGTGTTTTAATTAAGTAGGGTTGATTAGCTAGGGTTAGTTACATATATATGGTTTAGGGTTAATGCATGGCACATTTAATTTAATTAGAGGACCGCGAGGCACCCCTGGCCTGCTCGATGCACAATTAAGTGTCGTTGGCCTATACATAGGGTTTAATTAGGGTTTAGGGTTAGCTAGGGTTTAGGGTTAGGGTTAGGGTTAGGGTCTAGGGTTTAGGGTTTAGGGTTTAGGGTTTAGGGTTTAGGGTTTAGGGTTTAGGGTTAGGGTTAGGGTTAGGGTTTAGGGTTTAGGGTTTAGTGTTTAGGGTGTTTAGGGTTTAGGGATTAGGGATTTAAGGTTTTAGGGGTTGTTTAAGGTTTAGGGATCATCGATCGAGTGCGCACACACATTATTAGAGGCACCCGCGCCTTTACGCATAAAGTGCATGCGTATATATGTGTGTTTTTTGGGCCACCAACGATATATAGATGATCGAGAGAGAGAGATCGAGATTGAAATCCCCAAGAATATATATGTTCAAATATACATTAAAATATATGCACGAATGCATTGTAGGCCATGCATGCACACTAATTATATATATTATGAGGCAACTTAATCAAATGTGTTTTCATTCGAGAGAACTTGTCAAAATTCAAGTTAATTAATTTATCACGATAATTATATAATTAATTAATGAATCTCAGGGATATGTTATACAACATGATCGATATAGGCCATGTATATTTTAATTGGTGTTAATCTACGGTTTGCTAGCTAGCTGCTATATATAGAGCATGTTTTTATTAGATCGGGTTATATCTAGTATAGTTTAGGGTTATGTGTTTTAATTAAGTAGGGTTGATTAGCTAGGGTTAGTTACATATATATGGTTTAGGGTTAATGCATGGCGCATTTAATTAATTTAATTAGAGGACCACGAGGCACCCCTGGGCTGCTCGATGCACAATTAAGTGTCGTTGGCCTATACATAGGGTTTAATTAGGGTTTAGGGTTAGCTAGGGCAGAGGGTTAGGGTTAGGGTTTAGGGTCTAGGGTTTAGGGTTTAGTGTTTAGGGTGTTTAGGGTTTTTAGGGATTAGGGATTAGGGATTTAGGGTTTTAGGGTTGTTTAAGGTTTAGGGATCATCGATCGAGTGCGCACACACATTATTAGATCGAGGCACCCGCGCCTTTACGCATAAAGTGCATGCATATATATGTGTGTTTTTTGGGCCACCAACGATATATAGATGATCGAGAGAGAGATTGAAATCCCCAAGAATATGTTCAAATATACATTAAAATATATGCACGAATGCATTGTAGGCCATGCATGCACACTAATTATATATATATTATGAGGCAACTTAATCAAATGTGTTTTCATTCGAGAGAACTTGTCAAAATTCAAGTTAATTAATTTATCACGATAATTATATAATTAATTAATGAATCTCAGGGATATGTTATACAACATGATCGATATAGGCCATGTATATTTTAATTGGTGTTAATCTACGGTTTGCTAGCTAGCTGCTATATATATATATAGAGCATGTTTTTATTAGATCGGGTTATATAGCTAGCTAGTATAGTTTAGGGTTATGTGTTTTAATTAAGTAGGGTTGATTGGCTAGGGTTAGTTTTACATATATATGGTTTAGGGTTAATGCATGGCACATTTAATTTAATTAGAGGACCGCGAGGCACCCCTGGGCTGCTCGATGCACAATTAAGTGTCGTTGGCCTATACATAGGGTTTAATTAGGGTTTAGGGTTAGCTAGGGTTTAGGGTTAGGGTTAGGGTTAGGGTTAGGGTTTAGGGTCTAGGGTTTAGGGTTTAGTGTTTAGGGTGTTTAGGTTTAGGGATTAGGGATTAGAGATTTAAGGTTTTAGGGTTGTTTAAGGTTTAGGGATCATCGATCGAGTGCGCACACACATTATTAGAGGCACCCGCGCCTTTACGCATAAATTGCATGCATATATATGTGTGTTTTTTGGCCACCAACGATATATAGATGATCGAGAGAGAGAGATTGAAATCCCCAAGAATATGTTCAAATATACATTAAAATATATGCACGAATGCATTGTAGGCCATGCATGCACACTAATTATATATATATTATGAGGCAACTTAATCAAATGTGTTTTCATTCGAGAGAACTTGTCAAAATTCAAGTTAATTAATTTATCACGATAATTATATAATTAATTAATGAATCTCAGGGATATGTTATACAACATGATCGATATAGGCCATGTATATTTTAATTGGTGTTAATCTACGGTTTGCTAGCTAGCTGCTATATATAGAGCATGTTTTTATTAGATCGGGTTATATCTAGTATAGTTTAGGGTTATGTGTTTTAATTAAGTAGGGTTGATTAGCTAGGGTTAGTTACATATATATGGTTTAGGGTTAATGCATGGCGCATTTAATTAATTTAATTAGAGGACCGCGAGGCACCCCTGGGCTGCTCGATGCACAATTAAGTGTCGTTGGCCTATACATAGGGTTTAATTAGGGTTTAGGGTTAGCTAGGGCAGAGGGTTAGGGTTAGGGTTAGGGTTTAGGGTCTAGGGTTTAGGGTTTAGTGTTTAGGGTGTTTAGGGTTTAGGGATTAGGGATTAGGGATTAGGGATTTAGGGTTTTAGGGTTGTTTAAGGTTTAGGGATCATCGATCGAGTGCGCACACACATTATTAGAGGCACCCGCGCCTTTACGCATAAATTGCATGCATATATATGTGTGTTTTTTGGGCCACCAACGATATATAGATGATCGAGAGAGAGATTGAAATCCCCAAGAATATGTTCAAATATACATTAAAATATATGCACGAATGCATTGTAGGCCATGCATGCACACTAATTATATATATATTATGAGGCAACTTAATCAAATGTGTTTTCATTCGAGAGAACTTGTCAAAATTCAAGTTAATTAATTTATCACGATAATTATATAATTAATTAATGAATCTGAGGGATATGTTATACAACATGATCGATATAGGCCATGTATATTTTAATTGGTGTTAATCTACGGTTTGCTAGCTAGCTGCTATCTATATATATATAGAGCATGTTTTTATTAGATCGGGTTATATAGCTAGCTAGTATAGTTTAGGGTTATGTGTTTTAATTAAGTAGGGTTGATTGGCTAGGGTTAGTTTTACATATATATGGTTTAGGGTTAATGCATGGCACATTTAATTTAATTAGAGGACCGCGAGGCACCCCTGGCCTGCTCGATGCACAATTAAGTGTCGTTGGCCTATACATAGGGTTTAATTAGGGTTTAGGGTTAGCTAGGGTTTAGGGTTAGGGTTAGGGTTAGGGTTAGGGTTTAGGGTCTAGGGTTTAGGGTTTAGTGTTTAGGGTGTTTAGGTTTAGGGATTAGGGATTAGAGATTTAAGGTTTTAGGGTTGTTTAAGGTTTAGGGATCATCGATCGAGTGCGCACACACATTATTAGAGGCACCCGCGCCTTTACGCATAAATTGCATGCATATATATGTGTGTTTTTTGGCCACCAACGATATATAGATGATCGAGAGAGAGAGATTGAAATCCCCAAGAATATGTTCAAATATACATTAAAATATATGCACGAATGCATGGTAGGCCATGCATGCACACTAATTATATATATATATGAGGCAACTTAATCAAATGTGTTTTCATTCGAGAGAACTTG
>JAUUTY010000499.1:32500-99167 GCA_030979885.1 Lolium multiflorum
GCTAGCTAGTATAGTTTAGGGTTATGTGTTTTAATTAAGTAGGGTTGATTGGCTAGGGTTAGTTTTACATATATATGGTTTAGGGTTAATGCATGGCACATTTAATTTAATTAGAGGACCGCGAGGCACCCCTGGCCTGCTCGATGCACAATTAAGTGTCGTTGGCCTATACATAGGGTTTAATTAGGGTTTAGGGTTAGCTAGGGTTTAGGGTTAGGGTTAGGGTTAGGGTTAGGGTCTAGGGTTTAGGGTTTAGGGTTTAGGGTTTAGGGTTTAGGGTTTAGGGTTAGGGTTAGGGTTAGGGTTTAGGGTTTAGTGTTTAGGGTGTTTAGGGTTTAGGGATTAGGGATTATTAGGGATTAGGGATTTAAGGTTTTAGGGTTGTTTAAGGTTTAGGGATCATCGATCGAGTTCGCACACACATTATTAGAGGCACCTTTACGCATAAAGTGCATGCGTATATATGTGTGTTTTTTGGGCCACCAACGATATATATATATAGATGATCGAGAGAGATTGAAATCCCCAAGAATATATATGTTCAAATATACATTAAAATATATGCACGAATGCATTGTAGGCCATGCATGCACACTAATTATATATATATATATGAGGCAACTTAATCAAATGTGTTTTCATTCGAGAGAACTTGTCAAAATTCAAGTTAATTAATTTATCACGATAATTATATAATTAATTAATGAATCTCAGGGATATGTTATACAACATGATCGATATAGGCCATGTATATTTTAATTGGTGTTAATCTACGGTTTGCTAGCTAGCTGCTATATATAGAGCATGTTTTTATTAGATCGGGTTATATCTAGTATAGTTTAGGGTTATGTGTTTTAATTAAGTAGGGTTGATTAGCTAGGGTTAGTTACATATATATGGTTTAGGGTTAATGCATGGCGCATTTAATTAATTTAATTAGAGGACCACGAGGCACCCCTGGGCTGCTCGATGCACAATTAAGTGTCGTTGGCCTATACATAGGGTTTAATTAGGGTTTAGGGTTAGCTAGGGTTTAGGGTTAGGGTTAGGGTTAGGGTTTAGGGTCTAGGGTTTAGGGTTTAGTGTTTAGGGTGTTTAGGGTTTAGGGATTAGGGATTAGGGATTTAGGGTTTTAGGGTTGTTTAAGGTTTAGGGATCATCGATCGAGTGCGCACACACATTATTAGATCGAGGCACCCGCGCCTTTACGCATAAAGTGCATGCATATATATGTGTGTTTTTTGGGCCACCAACGATATATAGATGATCGAGAGAGAGATTGAAATCCCCAAGAATATGTTCAAATATACATTAAAATATATGCACGAATGCATTGTAGGCCATGCATGCACACTAATTATATATATATTATGAGGCAACTTAATCAAATGTGTTTTCATTCGAGAGAACTTGTCAAAATTCAAGTTAATTAATTTATCACGATAATTATATAATTAATTAATGAATCTCAGGGATATGTTATACAACATGATCGATATAGGCCATGTATATTTTAATTGGTGTTAATCTACGGTTTGCTAGCTAGCTGCTATATATATATAGAGCATGTTTTTATTAGATCGGGTTATATAGCTAGCTAGTATAGTTTAGGGTTATGTGTTTTAATTAAGTAGGGTTGATTGGCTAGGGTTAGTTTTACATATATATGGTTTAGGGTTAATGCATGGCACATTTAATTTAATTAGAGGACCGCGAGGCACCCCCTGGCCTGCTCGATGCACAATTAAGTGTCGTTGGCCTATACATAGGGTTTAATTAGGGTTTAGGGTTAGCTAGGGTTTAGGGTTAGGGTTAGGGTTAGGGTTTAGGGTCTAGGGTTTAGGGTTTAGTGTTTAGGGTGTTTAGGTTTAGGGATTAGGGATTAGAGATTTAAGGTTTTAGGGTTGTTTAAGGTTTAGGGATCATCGATCGAGTGCGCACACACATTATTAGAGGCACCCGCGCCTTTACGCATAAATTGCATGCATATATATGTGTGTTTTTTGGCCACCAACGATATATAGATGATCGAGAGAGAGAGAGATTGAAATCCCCAAGAATATGTTCAAATATACATTAAAATATATGCACGAATGCATGGTAGGCCATGCATGCACACTAATTATATATATATTATGAGGCAACTTAATCAAATGTGTTTTCATTCGAGAGAACTTGTCAAAATTCAAGTTAATTAATTTATCATGATAATTATATAATTAATTAATGAATCTCAGGGATATGCTATACAACATGATCGATATAGGCCATGTATATTTTAATTGGTGTTAATCTACGGTTTGCTAGCTAGCTGCTATATATAGAGCATGTTTTTATTAGATCGGGTTATATCTAGTATAGTTTAGGGTTATGTGTTTTAATTAAGTAGGGTTGATTATCTAGGGTTAGTTACATATATATGGTTTAGGGTTAATGCATGGCGCATTTAATTAATTTAATTAGAGGACCGCGAGGC
This sequence comes from Lolium multiflorum, assembly GCA_030979885.1. NCBI lineage: Eukaryota > Viridiplantae > Streptophyta > Magnoliopsida > Poales > Poaceae > Lolium > Lolium multiflorum. The sequence goes on from JAUUTY010000499.1 coordinate 34,977, forward strand.
ACCCCTGGGCTGCTCGATGCACAATTAAGTGTCGTTGGCCTATACATAGGGTTTAATTAGGGTTTAGGGTTAGCTAGGGCAGAGGGTTAGGGTTTAGGGTTAGGGTTTAGGGTCTAGGGTTTAGGGTTTAGTGTTTAGGGTGTTTAGGGTTTAGGGATTAGGGATTAGGGATTTAGGGTTTTAGGGTTGTTTAAGGTTTAGGGATCATCGATCGAGTGCGCACACACATTATTAGATCGAGGCACCCGCGCCTTTACGCATAAAGTGCATGCGTATATATGTGTGTTTTTTGGGCCACCAACGATATATAGATGATCGAGAGAGAGATTGAAATCCCCAAGAATATGTTCAAATATACATTAAAATATATGCACGAATGCATTGTAGGCCATGCATGCACACTAATTATATATATATTATGAGGCAACTTAATCAAATGTGTTTTCATTCGAGAGAACTTGTCAAAATTCAAGTTAATTAATTTATCACGATAATTATATAATTAATTAATGAATCTCGGGATATGTTATACAACATGATCGATATAGGCCATGCATATTTTAATTGGTGTTAATCTACGGTTTGCTAGCTAGCTGCTATATATATATATAGAGCATGTTTTTATTAGATCGGGTTATATAGCTAGCTAGTATAGTTTAGGGTTATGTGTTTTAATTAAGTAGGGTTGATTGGCTAGGGTTAGTTTTACATATATATGGTTTAGGGTTAATGCATGGCACATTTAATTTAATTAGAGGACCGCGAGGCACCCCTGGCCTGCTCGATGCACAATTAAGTGTCGTTGGCCTATACATAGGGTTTAATTAGGGTTTAGGGTTAGCTAGGGTTTAGGGTTAGGGTTAGGGTTAGGGTTAGGGTTTAGGGTCTAGGGTTTAGGGTTTAGTGTTTAGGGTGTTTAGGTTTAGGGATTAGGGATTAGAGATTTAAGGTTTTAGGGTTGTTTAAGGTTTAGGGATCATCGATCGAGTGCGCACACACATTATTAGAGGCACCCGCGCCTTTACGCATAAATTGCATGCATATATATATGTGTTTTTTGGCCACCAACGATATATAGATGATCGAGAGAGAGAGATTGAAATCCCCAAGAATATGTTCAAATATACATTAAAATATATGCACGAATGCATGGTAGGCCATGCATGCACACTAATTATATATATATATATGAGGCAACTTAATCAAATGTGTTTTCATTCGAGAGAACTTGTCAAAATTAGAGTTAATTAATTTATCACGATAATTATATAATTAATTAGTGAATCTCAGGGATATGTTATACAACATGATCGATATAGGCCATGTATATATTAATTGGTGTTAATCTACGGTTTGCTAGCTAGCTGCTATATATAGAGCATGTTTTTATTAGATCGGGTTATAGCTAGTATACTTTAGGGTTATGTGTTTTCATTAAGTAGGGTTGATTAGCTATGGTTAGTTACATATATATGGTTTAGGGTTAATGCATGGCACATTTAATTTAATTAGAGGACCGCGAGGCACCCCTGGCCTGCTTGATGCACAATTAAGTGTCGTTGGCCTATATATAGGGTTTAATTAGGGTTAGGGTTAGGGTTTAGGGTATAGGGTTTAGTGTTTAGGGTGTTTAGGGTTTAGGGATTAGGGATTAGGGTTTCAGGGTTGTATAAGGTTTAGGGATCATCGATCGAGTGCGCACACACATTATTAGAGGCACCCGCGCCTTTGCGCATAAAGTGCATGCGTATAGTTTAGGGTTATTTGTTTTAATTAAGTAGGGTTTGATCAGCTAGGGTTAGTTACATATATATGGTTTAGGGTTAATGCATGGCACATTACATATAGTTTAAATCTCAAGAATGTTTATACATGATAGGCCATATGTGCAAAGGAATTTTTTCCCCGTGAACTTGTCAAAATTCAAGTTTATCAGTGCCAATGGAAACTAGTCCAAAAAATTACATAGAGGACCAAAAGTACTAGACAATAACTAATAGAACCTGCAACTTTACAAAAAGGACCCCAAAACATATAGAAGAAAATCAATCGAGTCCTTCTCGACCGCACATCAGATCTCTGCTCCGCATCCTTTCCAGCAACTCCGTCGCCGGGGACGCACCACTTGGGACGGTGTCGCCGGTAGTCGCCAGGACGAAGGAGAAGAAGGGCCTCAGCAACGGCATATTGGCTCTGAGAAGGGCCGCTGAAAGGCCAAGATGTGCACGGGCAAGACGGATGACGCCGTCGTATGCCCCGAGCTTGTGAACTTTAGCAGCTTGACTTCCCCATTGGCCAGATCTGAAGCACTGACCAAAGCAAGCCTCACCGTTAGCGCCATCACATTGATGGCACCAGATCGGGGTTTGGCCGGCAAGATCCGCCAGATTCACCATAGGCCAGATCTGAAGCCGATGACGAGATCCCCGACTCCATTGCGCCATTCTGCTCATGGGAAACACTGGATCTAAGCTTACAACAACACTAACTCCCTCGGATCCAAATTAGCTGACTCAACTTTGCTTATCTAAATATGGATGTATCCACACATGTTTTTACTCTAGATACATACACGTCTAAGGAAAGTTGAATCAATTAATTTAGTTCGGAGGGTGTACAATATACAGAGAGAAGTCGGCCTCGTCTCCGGCCGGCGAGGCCGCCGGAGAGAAGGGGGAGAGGAGCCGGGGGAGTGGGAGAGACTCGAGAGAGAAAGAGAAGAGGAAGAAATGAGAGCTCCCTGGGGAAGAACATTATTTTTGTCGTTCTGCTCGTAGCTTGAAACTGAAAATTTCGGCCACGCGCCAAATCATCCCGCCGCATCCATTCGAAAATCCCGTGACCAGTTTTACCCTTTTAACCCTGGTCCGGAAGCTACAACCCACCGACCATGGAGGGCTCATTCGGTAACAATGAAATATCTTGCCTAGATCCCGAACCCTCCCCACAGGCCCACACCCACCCACCAACCATTCGCCCCATTAGCTCAAAAATACTCTCACACGCCAAAGCTCTGACTCTCTACAGTACTAGATCTGCTTCGCCGCCGGCATACTCCTCCACAGCGTAGCCTTGATCGTGTTGGCTGTCCACCCACCTGATCCGCTCCCCCGCCGCCCTCGTCACCGACGGATCTGCTTCACCGCCGACCTCGCCACCGACGGATCTGCTTCACCGCCGACCTCGCCACCGACTACCTCGCCGCAGCGGCTGTATCAACTTCACCGAATACCTTGCCAGCCAACCAGATCTGCTTCACTAACGCCCGCTTCTACTGAAACAGGGTCGATTCATCGTCTCCCGCGTTCGCCGCCGCTGGAATGCAAGTTGCCGCCCCCGTCCACCCCGCCGCAGCTTGGTTAGTACGCTGGCCCGTTAGATCGCGGTGTTTCTTTAGCCATGTTTTGTGTAGTTATTTGCAGATCTCATATGCCGTTAACTTTCTTGATGTGTTGCTTCGCATGAAGTTTGTTTAAATATTGTACAGTACAAAAGCATTATCCGGTCGCTACCATCCTGTTCATTCTACTGACACCTGTGTGCATCCACATATTTATAGCCTTGTACCCATTCATTTGCTGCCAACTGTTTTTGTACTGCATGCTATTGTCGCACTGCTTTTATAGTCATGCTATGGGCATTTCCAATCTGCTTGTTCTTATACCACGTCATTAGCTCACCGCTAGCTGTTTTCTCGTGTCTGCTATTCTCACACTGCTTTTATAATCATGCTATGTGCATTTCCAATCTGCTTGCTCTTATACCTCGTCTTTAGCTTATATAGTTATTGCTGCGTGCATGTCTGGTCTTTGTATTATCGTAGACTGACTTGTCAATGTTATTTTTCCTAGGGTTTGATCATGCGAACCACTTATTAGAACATCCAACATTAACAGCGGGGACGCTAGGGAAGGTTGGAATCTGAGTTCTTGGTTGGTAATTTTGGTAGTTTACTTCCGTTATTATCTATAACCTATATGCATTGTTCCTTATGCAAGAGATTAACACTTGGAACCCTGCCATAGCAATGCCATTCATGCTTTACTATGTTTCTGCCTATTTGATATGCTTGTCTTGGAGAAACTGCGAAGGTGATTTGAACCTGACATTTGGTCATTCTTAATGCCAGTTTACTTTATGTGGAAAACCTTGGCATTACCCTACTCTAAATCTGAATGTCTGAAATTCGTATCTCATGCAAAGCAACATCTAGTTGGTTTTAATCTGATATCTTGTAAATATTGGCTTATTCATTTGGCAGCTCAAGTTTTTTGTTATTTGAAACCAGCTGACTTGGTCTTAAATGTGATATCTAAACACAGATTAAGGACAATGGAGCAGGAGGATTAGCATTTCACTTGATGGCTGAACCTAAAATGACAGGCATGTTGACCACGACTAGTGCACGCAAGAGAAGGACCTGCAGTGAGCCAGTATGTGCTTAGTACATGCATCTTATCTTATCTTGTGCTTATTTCTGCTACATGCTGTTATCTGATCTCTACATTGCGTAATACATGTTTGAATAGTTAATTGTTGTAACTATGTTTGCAATGTTACCAGAATGCAGTTTTAATGAAGCAGTCATCATTAGAAGATAGTCGCCAAAAAAGGATCTGTAGCGACCCTGTGCAACATTATGATGTAAGTTTGTGCTTAGTACAAGTTCCATACATTGTCTTATTTATGCAACTTGTTATTATCTTATATCTACATTGCATAATAAATGTTTGCATAGTTCATCGTTTAACTCTTTTTGCATTATTATCAGAATGCAGTTGTGATGAAGCAATCTTCATTAGAAGTGAGGCCCACAAAAAGTTCTGATATTTCTTCTGATGCATCTTCTCATAGCCGTCAACCTAGACCATTGCTTTCATCAAACAGTAAATATCTCAAGGCTGTACTTTATAAAAGACATGGTATTGCTGCTTTAAGATCTGTAGCTGATATGTTGACAAAGAGTACACAAGATTCAATCAAGGCGATTGCCAAATGTCAACGTGTTATTGATGATGCTAATAGAAGTTCTCAATGATTCTATGTAATTTTTTTATTTGGGCACATTAATTGCCTTGTAATTTTCCTACTTGTTTTATTTGTGTATGTAATTGTGTGTATCATTGATATCAGATTTTAGGCTCATGAAATTTAATGCAAGTTGACTAGTCAAACAAGTAGGGCACTACAACAGATTGGGCCGGCCCACTTACAGTAGTGTGGGACCCACTTTCATTTTGGGCCGGCCCACTTCTTTAGTAGGCCGGCCCGGTTACACGATAGTGGGATCCACATGCTTATTGGGCCGGCCACTATCTTGTTGGGCCAGCCCATTTGCTATATGGTGGTCCCACGTGGTAAATGGGCCGGCCCTTTAACGAAGGTGGGACCCACCTGTGTTTTGGCCCGACCCACTATCTTGTTGGGCCGGCCCACTCTTGTTGGGCCAGCCCACTTGCTATATGGTGGACCCCACTACTAAATGGGCTGGCCTTTTAAGAGGAAAGTGGGACCCACTTGTGTTTTGGCCGGCCACTATCTTGTTGGGCGGCCCATTTGCTATATGGTGGACCCCACATACTAAATGGGCGCCCTTTAACAGGAAAGTGGGACCCATTGCTTTTGGCCCGGCCCACTATCTTGTTGGGCCGGCCCACTTGCTATATGGTGGACCCACACACAAATGGGTGGCCTTTAACGGAAAGTGGGACCCACGTGTTTTGGCCGACCCTATCTTGTTGAGTGACCCACTTGCTATATAGTGGACCCACATACTAAATGGGCCGTCCTTTAACTGGAAAGTGGGACCTACTGTGTTTTGGCAGGCCCACTTGCTATATGGTGGACCCCACACACTAAATGGTAGGCCCTTTAACGGAAAGTGGGACCCACGTGTGGCCCGCCCACTTGCTTCTTGGGCGGCCCAGTTCTTGTAAGGTGGACCCCACATGTTAAATGGGCCGGCCCATTTAAGTTTTGACCAGTCAACCTTAGAGGTTAGGCCCGGCCCACTAACTAATGGACCAGCCCAGCTATATAGTTGACCGGTCAAACTATGTCGGTGCGGCCCGCTTAAGACGTGGCAGGCCTCGTGTGGGCCTACCATCTACCACGGGGTTTCGATCGGTTAACGCCGTGCACTTGCGTCTGCCACGTGGCGGTTGCATGGCGTCGGCGATCAACGGGCTCCGGAAACACTTGTGCAACGGTCCGATTTTCCGTGGCGGAAGGGCGCCCAAGCACGACGGACCGAAAAACGTCGTTGGACTTTGCTGACGCAGTTCCACAGCAGAACCCATATCGTCGGGTTAGGCCCATAGGCGACGAAAAATACCCCTTAGCGGACGATTTTGAGACGTTGTCTATCAGAACTTTTCTTGTAGTGAAGGTACCTCGTTTCTGCATCCAACATCCTTCTGCTGAGGTAGAAAACGACTTTTTCCAGGCCATCATAAACTTGCACCACCACTGAGGCAATGGAAGTGTCAGCTACTGATAAGTAAATATAGAATGGCCTATCTTGCTGGGGTGGCACCAACACAGGTGGCTTCGTCAGATACTCCTTGATCTCGTCAAACGCTCGCTGTTGTTCTGCCCCCCAGCGGAACTCGTCATCAGACTTAATCTTCACCAACCCCATGAACGGCTCAATTCGTCCTGACAGGTTAGAGATGAACCTTCTGACGAAGTTGATTTTGCCGATGAGGCGTTGGAGTTCTTTCTTCGTGGTAGGCGGCTTCATTGTTCGCACTGCCTCCTGACTTTTCAGGCCGATCTCAATTCCTCGTTCATGAACCAAGAAACCTAAGAACTGACCGGCCGAGACACCAAAGGCACACTTCTTTGGATTCATTCTCAATCCGAATTTTCTGGTTCGGTCTAAGACGTGTCGTAGATCCTCCAAGTGTCCTTCCACTGAGACAGACTTGACCACCACGTCATCGATGTAGATCTCCACCAACTTGCCGATCAGATCATGGAAGATGTAATTCATGGCTCTTTGGTACGTTGCGCCGGCATTTTTCAGGCCAAACGTCATGACTACATATTCAAACAAGCCCACCGATCCTGGTACTCTGAATGCGGTCTTGTGTATATCTTCTGGAGCCATGAAAATCTGGTTGTAACCGGCATTGCCATCCATGAAACTTAAGACCTTATGACCAGCAGCTGCATTGATCAATGTCTCTGCTACTGGCATTGGATACTCATCCTTTGGAGTGGCACTATTGAGATTCCGAAAATCTATGGCGACGCGCCATCGGCCATCCTTTTTCTCCACAGGTACGACATTAGAAATCCATTCAGCATACCTGCATGGCCTGATGAACCCCGCGTTCAACATTTTCTCGATCTCTTTCTTGACTTATTCTAAAATTTCGGCCTTCATCTGTCGTGCTCTTTCTGGAACGGCCGAAATCCTTTCTTCAGAGAGAGCCGATGCTCAATGATGCTCTGTCTAACCCGGGCATCTCTGTGTAATCCCGAAAAGCAATCTGGATACTCTTTAAGAGCTATCATCGGGCCCCCAGATGCGGATCTAACTTTTTGCTGATAAAAGTTGGTCGTGGCTTATCCCCAGGACCAATGTCAATCTCTTCTAGCTCATCAGCCGATGTAAACCCATATCCTAGCTTCCCGTCGCCTGCTAGATCGATGCTGAACACAGGCAAAACGTATGGTAAGGATAATTTTGGCCGATTGCTGGAATCGGCCTCCTTTTCAATTGCATTGCACAATGAAGGTTTACAACTTATCTGTACTCCACGACTACGTGACATGCTTGAGGTGAGATCATTGCTTTTTATTTTTTGGGGCCGATCGCAGGGATCGGCCTTGCCACGTACGTCTGTCGACTCTGGTCTTGCTACTCGGTCAGGCTGGTGGATAAGACCAGCCTCACCCCGTTTTTTGTCACCTCGATGCGCTCACAGCCGTCCAAACTAACTCCAGAGATCGGCTCTTGGTCGTTTATGTCCCAAATACTCATGTCAGCTGTTGAGATCTCGATCGAGTCATCTGCATGAACGACCTCCACTTCATCTCCATCCCACTGTATCAAGCATTGGTGCATTGTGGATGGAATGCAGCAGTTGGCGTGAATCCAATCCCTTCCTAGCAGGACAGCGTAGGTGCTTTTGCTGTCGACGATGAAGAACGATGTGGGGATGGTTTTTCGGCACGGTTAAGTCCACGTTCAGAACGCCTCGCGCTTCTGATGCTTGGCCGTTGAAGTCGCTTAGTGTGACGTTGGTCTTGATCAGATCTTCAGTAGAGCGTCCCAAACGTCGTAGCATGGAGTATGGCATTATGTTGACTGCCGCTCCCGTGTCGACCAACATCTTGCCGACAGGCTGCCCGTTGATGTAACCTCTTAGGTACAGGGCCTTCAAATGTTTGTAGCTCCTCTCTTGTGGCTTTTCAAAGATGACTGGCCGTGGGCCGCAGTCAAACTGAGCTACTGGCACTTCTTCGATCCTTGGAGCACAAAACTCCGACGAAAGTATGAACACCATGTTTCTGCCAGCCGATGCCTTTGCATCGGCTTTTGCTTGCTTGGGGCGCCATTCCTTCTTTGGTGGATGTGTATCCGCCTCCAAAGTTTGCTGAATTTTCACGGCCAGATCGGGCCGAGCTTTCCTCAACGTGTACAGGTACTGTGCCTCGGCTTCCTCCAAACTACGTAGCCGTTGCACCCTGCGCTAGTGACTGAGTCCATCAGGACACCACCTTGGCCGGTGGTATCTATCTTCTTCGTCATCTGACTCCTCGAAGTCTTCCCCTTGAGATGACTCAGCTTTGCTGCTTCCGGGATGGGAGAGGCCCTAGACGTCCGAATCTGACGTCTCCCTTGTCCTTCTTGCTGCCATTCCGGGCAGTTGTCGATAGTAGGCAATCGGCTCATTCCTGAGTCCCAGCAATGTTTGAAGAAAGGGCAGTCCCAGTGTCTATCCATGTTTTCTTGTTCCCTTGACCTCCCATAAGCGCGGCGTCCATATCCCTCGTCGTCTCTATCATACCGACGAGATTCTCTGTTGTCTGCATCAGACCGATGATATCTTTCGTCATCTTTATCGTATCGCCGACGTCGGTCGTACTGATGCTCATACTTGTCAAGGAGATGCGCGGAAAGTGGTCGTTGGTACCGCACGCTTCTCAGTTGTTCCTCGGTGATGTACCGTTTATCATCATATCGGGGCCGGTCACGTGGACCGGCCTCCTCTTTTATCCTTGCCACGGGAGTGACTGTTTTCTTCCTTGTCCTTGCCGTGGTGGTGCACAGGCCCTGCCATGTTAATACCAAATGATAATCCTGGTGGCACTGCAGGGTGACTAGCTCCACCATTTGACGGAGGAACGGGTGTGTGTCCACTTTCATGGCAAACTGACTGAAGATCAAACGGCCTTGTTCTATCGCCGATTGGATTTGCTTACGCAGCTCTTTGCAGTCATTGGTGGTGTGGGAGAACGAGTGGTGCCACTTGCAGTATGGTCTCCCATTCATCTCTTGCGCCGTAGGGATTTTATGGCCTTCGGGTAACTTCAGCTGTTTCTCCTTGAGCAACAAATCGAAAATCTGCTCAACTTTGCTTATATCGAAGTCAAACCCTCTTGCAGGCCCTTGTGGCTTCACCCATTTGCAGGACACAGGGACTGCCCCCGAGCCCATTCAGCCACGGCTACTTCCTGGTCTTCAGGGTCCTCAACTTCTGCTGTCTCGACCAGGGTGTCGGGCGCTTGATGAACTTGTCTTGGTACAACTGGATGGCGCTGCTCATACAAAGTTAACCCTGGACCATGTGCTTGAGTGAGTTGTAATATGCTTGTAAAGCCATATCCTTGAGTGGCGCGGCGAGGCCCAACGCGCCAGCTCGACTTTTCATTCAAGCGAACCGAATAACATCGGTTCCTGACAGTCCTGAAGCGCTGATGTACTGGGCACCGTTTCTCCTCGCTTCCGGACCTGCTCAGATCGGCAATGCCAGCCTCGGTAGCCTCTGAGTGATATTGCACGTGGAACTGCTCTTCGAGTTGCTTCCAGGTCCGGACTGAATCTGGTGGCAACGAGGTGTACCACCCAAAAGCTGGTCCAGTGAGAGACTGCGCGAAAAATCTCACACGTAACTGGTCGATGGCGAGATCATGCCCAGTTGTGCCAAATATCGGCTCACGTGCTCAATTGAGCTAGATCCTTCTGACCCACTGAACTTTGAGAACTCAGGGAGCCGATATTTGGGTGGCAGTGGAATCAAATCATATTCATTGGGGTACGGCTTGGAATAGCCGATTGTCCTCCTCTTTGGCAGGATGCCAAATTGGTCTCTCAAGATTGTACTGATCTGTTCCACTGTTTGTGCTGCAGGGGCCGAACTTTCATGACTCGTTCCGGTGGCATATTTAGCTAGCCACGCTGTTTCTCGGCCTGCTCAGAAACTCCTCTGCGGAAATCCCCATACAACCTGGTTTGTGCGCGAAGTTGTTGCATTCAGGCACGTAGGTGCACACATATCCATGCGGGATCTCTTTGGGCGGCTCGACAGGAATTGGCAATCTCGGGATCGCCTCAAGCTTGTAAACGACGTATCTTGGAAGCCTGTTGCTCTGAGGCGGCAAGCGTGAACGGCATCTGCGGTCTGGTGTAGAGCGGTATCTCTCCTTGGTGAGTCCCTAGGGTAGGTCCTGAGGGAGAGTACTGATGCTTCATGATTTCCTGCACCACACGCACCGCAATGCGCTCCAAAGAGTTCAGCAGGCTCTCAGAAAAACGGTGCATGGAATGAGCCACCATGTAGTTGACTTCTTGGCGCAGAGCTCTGGTGCGTTCCTCTGAAGGGAGAGACAGGTCTACCCCGTCGAGAACGCCTTCGGGTGAGAATCCCTTCCACCTGACGCCATGTGAACGGGTTCTCTCGAAAGAGCCGATGAGATCGGCTTCGAACTGAGATTTGATCGCATCATAATTCTTCTTGTGATCCTCAGTGAGCTCGTCGTACGTGACTGGTGTGCCGGCCATCTCGGTTGCAGATGTTGACGCCGTTGTTGTAGAGTGTCCCACCGGGCGTGCCAGAATGTGTTGCCTGCCAAAACCCACCGGCGGGCAGCGGTTAAGCAACACGAAGAGCCGGGAGGCTCCCAAGACTGCTGGTGGGCCTTGGTCCCTCGGTCAACGGCCCGCAGTGCTCTGGCACACGTCCTGACGGATGCAAGGGCGTGCCACCTGACCTATACCTGGTCAGGAAGGTGTTGGATCGCTTCGATTAGTTTCCTGCATGGTAGACACGTAAACATTAAACGAGCCTCGATCGGCTCTCAGGTTACCCTGTAGATCGGCTCAAGGAGCCGATCAACCCATGGTTCATGTTAGATATGCAATAACATGGGTTTCTTGCTTTATCAATACTAAGCTAATTAGATCTACGACGGTTTAGGGTTTTCACCGCATAATTGAACATCCTACACGTGATTGAGCACTGGCGGATACGTAAGATAACGAAAAACTAACCCTAGATGAGTCTAAAAACCAACATGGTGTTGATTCCCGAACGTCCTTCTAGGATCAGCAAACCGTACCCTATGCACTACTGGATCGTTCAACCCGTTTGCAAGGCCTAACTATGCAGATATTAAACTAATCCTTGGAGAACAAGGAGCAACCATAACAGATCAAATCTACTAAATAAAGACAAAGCAAGGCGCTGCCCTTACACCTAAGATAGGTGTAAGGGCAGCTAGATATCGTGGGGCAGCGTAGCTAAGCAAGCAGATCATAAGAGCATCAATGCAAGCCCCAAAACACCTAAGATAAACAGTACTACTCGCCATCAACAACGCTTCAGCACGAGCAATACAAGATAACGAATAAACGTATACTGCCTAGATCGCAAGATGCGATCTAGGCAGCATGATGCTTACCCGGAAGAAACCCTCGAAACAAGGGGTGGCGATGCGCCTGGTTTGTGTTTGTTGTGAACGTGGTCGTCCTCCTTTCTCAATAACCCTAGGTACATATTTATAGTCCGTAGACTTTCTATCTTTGGAATAAACCTAACTGTGTAGCTAAACTCTATCTCTTAATTCTAAACTAAGATGCAATCTACTATAATGTACAGATACGGGCAACTGGCCCAAATTCACGTATGAGGCCGATTCAGAAACACCTTAATATGCATATCCTTCAAGCCCATCTCCATCGCGGCCCATCTCCTGATTTGGCCAAAATCTGGTGATAACAGCGACGTCGGCAGCGACGAAGAGGAGGAGGACGTCAAGACTCGCCAGGTGCTGCGGAGGCTGCAGGTCGGCCAGTACATCTCCTACTTCGCCAAGGATGTCTACAGGTGCCCCTTCTGCACCAGGAGACTCGGCGCCACGGACTTCAACTGCCTCGTCACGCATGCTGAGAACATGGCAACACCTTCCCCAAAGGTCGGCACGACGGTGAACGTCCACTCCTTCCGCGCCAAGCACAGGGCGCTCGGCATGCACCGTTCCGAAACTCCTCGTGAAATCCTCCGTGCAACCCTAGTTGTTGCCAGTTGTTGCGAGAGCACGTAGGTGCACACATATCCATCGGATCTCTTGGGCTCCTGGCGGGGGTGGCAATCTCGGGATCGCCTCCAAGCTTGTAACGTTATCGGTGAAGCTGTTGTGGGGCGCAAGCGTGAACGGTATCTGGTCATGTGTAGAGTGGTATCTCTCCTTGGTGAGTCCCTAGGGTAGGTCCTGAGGAAATCTGATGCTTCATGATTTCTGCACCACACGCTGCAATGCACTCCAAAGAGTTCAGTGGCTCTCAGAAAAACGGTGCATGGAATGAGCCACCATGTAGTTGACTTCTTGGCGCAGAGCTCTGGTGCGTTCCTCTGAAGGGAGAGAAGGTCTACCCCGTCGAGCATGCCTTGAGGTGAGAATCCCTTCCACCTGACGCCATGTGACGGGTTCTCTCGAAAGAGCCGATGAGATCGGCTTAGGCGAGATTTGATCGCATCATAATTCTTCTTGTGATCCTCAGTGAGCTCGTCGTACGTGACTGGTGTGCCGGCCATCTCGGTTGCAGATGTTGACGCCGTTGTTGTAGAGTGTCCCACCGGGCGTGCCAGAATGTGTTGCCTGCCAAAACCCACCGGCGGGCAGCGGTTAAGCAACACGAAGAGCCGGGAGGCTCCCAAGACTGCTGGTGGGCCTTGGTCCCTCGGTCAACGGCCCGCAGTGCTCTGGCACACGTCCTGACGGATGCCACCTGACCTATACCTGGTCAGGGAGGTGTTGGATCGCTTCGATTAATTTCTGCATGGTAGACACGTAAACATTAAACGAGCCTCGATCGGCTCTCGGGTTACCTGTGATCGGCTCAAGGAGCCGATCAACCCATGGTTCATGAAAGGTATGCAATAACATGGGTTTCTTGCTTTATCAATACTAAGCTAATTAGATCTACGACAGTTTAGGGTTTTCACCGCATAACCGGAACATCCTACACGTGATTGAGCCTGGCAGATACGTAAGATAACGGAAAACTAACCCTAGATGAGGCCTAAAAACCAACATGGTGTCGATTCCCGGAACGTCCCTTCTAGGATCAGCAAACCGTACCCTACGCACTACTGGATCGTTCAACCCGTTTGCAAGGCCTAACTATGCAGATATTAAACTAATCCTTGGAGAACAAGGAGCAACCATAACAGATCAAATCTACTAAATAAAGACAAAGCAAGGCGCTGCCCTTACACCTAAGATAGGTGTAAGGGCAGCTAGATATCGAGGGGTAGCTAGCTAAACAAGTACATCGTAAAGCATCAATGCAAGCCCCAAAACACCTAAGATAAACAGTACTACTCGCCATCAACAACGCTTCAGTACGAGCAATACCAGATAACGAATAAACGTATCTGCCTAGATCGCAAGATGCGATCTAGGCAGCATGATGTACCCGAAAGAAACCCTCGAAACAAGGGGTGGCGATGCTTTGGTTTGTGTTGGTCGTGAACGTGGTGATCCTCCTTTCTCAATAACGTAGGGTACATATTTATAGTCCGTAGACTTTCTATCTTTGGAAGTACACCTAACCGTGTACGAGCTAAACTCTATCTCTTAATTCTAAACTAAGATGCAATCTACTATAATGTACAGATACACGGGCAAACTAGCCCAAATTCTTACGAGGCCGATTCAGAAACACATTACGTGTATATCCTTCAAGCCCATCTCCATCGCGGTTTCTGTTTGATATGGATCAGATGTCTGGCAGCGACGTCGGCAGCGACGAAGAGGAGGAGGACGTCAAGACTCGCCAAGTGCTGCGGAGGCTGCAGGTCGGCCAGTACATCTCCTACTTCGCCAAGGATGTCTACAGGTGCCCCTTCTGCACTAGGAGACTCGGCGGCACGGACTTCAACTGCCTCGTCACGCATGCTGAGAACATCAGCAACACCTTCCCCAAGGTCGGCACGACGGTGAACGTCCACTCCTTCCGCGCCAAGCACAGGGCGCTCGGCATGCACCTCCGCAGCTTGCAGCGGGTGGAGATCTCCGCCGGGCGCATGCCTCCGCTCAAGCCCAAGGCTCCCAAGGGGAGCAGGAGCAACAAGTGGAGGCAGAGCCAGATGGGGTAGGCGGAGTCCTGGACGTGTGCTGCTGCTGCCTCCTATTTTGTTGTTGGGATCCCTTTGTTGTTAGCTAGGGATCCCTTGTTGTTATGTTAGTATGATGGTGTTGTGAAGAACCTGTTACTATGTTGGCTGCTGTGTATGCAGCTTATTATCTATCCATATTATCTATCCCTATTCTACTATATTTTGTTGGCCGTACTTAGTTTTCTCGATTTACTATGACTGTGAATTTATCGTACATTACCCTGGAGATTTGCTTCTAGATTTAACTACATACATATGGACCAGAGGGAGTACTAGATTTGCTGCCATATTGGGCAAACAACGAGGGCCAAAAGGCACATAATTGAAGAAAGTCAGAAATGCAAGCTTCTCTAGATTTTATACTAATTTGGTGAAAAGGACAGAGAGAAAGAGGGGAAAAAGGTGCTCTTAATAATGCCAATTTGGGGCCGAGAGAGACAGAACCCAGCTCCTGCTCACGTGCAACCAAACGCTTCTCGTCCTGTCCCACGCGGTCCCTTTCTACCAGCCCCACGTGACGATCTTTTCACGCGGCCCCACACGTGACATAAGGGTCAACTAAATGGGAATCCCAGTCAGGCTGTCAGGGTTTCAACAAGGGCTTGGGAAAAACGGAGTAAAACTAAATTTGAGGAGAAACTAGAGGTGTGGGAGTAGAGGTACGAAAATAGAAATCCTTTTTATTTTATCCTGTTGAACCATATGCATTTTGTTAGCATTGTAAAGTTTCTCTTTGAACATGGATAGCGTATACTATTGAAAATACCCATCATCAGGCAATTGTAGAAATAGGTATGGACCAAGTTACATAGATACCTATTCGATGATATTTCTTCATTTGAGTTCTTGTAAAAAAGAAAATGATGCTGGTGAGTTTTTAAAAGTGGCGTAGGACCGTCATCTCATGAAATAAATATTGTTTTTATTTGTAAACCTGTCCAAAGAGAATTTCTAGAAGAAAATATGTTTTAGTCTTTATTTATCAGACATCGCTCTTCAGTCCCATTTTATTCGTCATCCTCTTTGATATGTACTATTACGTAGTAACACATGGGCACCTATCTAGTCACAATAATAACAAATTATATTGATAGATAAATTCGGATAGTTTGCTCAACAAATAAACCAATAAAGCGATTATAATTTCCTAAAAGAAAGATAATTCTCATACGCAAAAAGCAAGTATAATGAATAATATCACGGAAAAGGTACAATAGATCAAGTAGATTGACATTGTGCTGTATAATTAAGCATTTGCACTAAGCGTCCAAAAAATAAGCATAGCCAGCCTAGCCTTGACCAATTCATGCTAATTATAACATTTATTTATTTATAGCACTAGATCTTAAAAAATTAATCGCACCAGATTTAAGATTTTCCATATGTATTTATGGATCATACCATTGACTGTGCTGTACAAATAAGCATTTTGCACTAAGCATCCAAGAGAAAATAGGCATGGCCAGCCTGGCCTTGATCAAGTCATGCTAATTATAACATTTATAGCACCAGATCTTAAAAAATTAATCGCATCAGATTTGAGATTTTCCATATATAAATATGGATCAAACCATTGACCATGCATCAAAATTCAAGATCCAATAGTTTCGACCAAAACTCATATTGTTGAAGTGGAGAGCAACAAGTATTGCAGCAGTAGTTATCTCCATGGAGAAGTACTCGAAACGTGTTCGAGCACTTGTGCTTACTCTTCTCATATGCTTTGCTAGCCATGCACAATGTAAGTGGCATACATACGTCCTCAGTTTATTAGTGGATATTTTGCTTAGTTTTTCTCCTATGAATCCTACGCCATGTCACTTAACACTCGTGAATGATTCCATCGCAATATGGTTTATGTCTGGGTATATTGATGCGTTTAGCTATTTTATTAATTCTATAGGCATAGGCGTGGATGGAATGGACAATGAGAAGATCAATATACCTAAGGCTTATGTTTCAGGAGTCACGATATTATGCCAGTCTGCAATCCCGACAAAGATCTCTGCTTCTGTTGTTTTGATACTTTAACCTGCTATAAGTCGACGGAAGAGTGCAAGTCTCACTGCCCAACTTCATCTTCTGGCGTAATCGAGACATCACCTCCGGCCCTGCCATAAAATCTAATTATGAATAGATAAAAATGTAATAAGATAGCGCATGATGTGCTAATTAATAGTCAAAAATAAGAAACACCGACTAGTGTCTTTGACTCTGGTTCAGGTTGCTCTAGACATCTGGAAGGCTTGATCACATCTGCTCCCCGGCTCCTTTGATTCCGTAGGGAGTGGAGAGAAATGTGGGAGTACAATTTATTTGCCCACGTTTTGCAATATAAAACGTAGAGATGTGCAAATTTTGTGTTTGTCCTCGTTTTGAATAATATTCAAGATTTCTGATCCACCAAGATCTCTTTGCAGAATCAGTACACATGAATAAGAATAAAGTGGCTGTCGTCACTCACATAAATGCTGTCACAATTTCATGGATTTTCTGACGTCATGGGTGACAATTGAAAATTCTGACTCTTTGTGTGACTTGAGCAAAAGCAATACCCCACACCGGCGCCCTCTAAGCCGTGACGGCGAGCGTTGAGACCTGATACGTCCGGCACTCCGCGCCGACCCGCCTATTCCATTCACCCTCTTCTGCCCTTGACCTTGCGGTGTGCCCCATTCCGAGCCTCCCAAAGTTGGCCAACGTCCATGATTTGCCACGCCGAAACTCGGTGGCTTGTACGCAGGAACAAGCCTTAGCATCCATCGCCTCTGGATCACTTCAGCTGCCATCGCCCAACCCTCCATGGTCGGACCGTTGCAACCGACCCCACACCCCAAGAATGCCGAGTTGAAACAAGCGGGGAGACCTCCAACGAGTTTTGGCTTGGCGATGTGAGCCTCCCTCTCCCACCCCTTTCTCTCCACAAACGGCGAATAATAGGTTTAGGGTTTCACCAAGCTTGTCAATTTAGGAATTTTACTCTACAATGGGACCCTATTTTATTAGATAAAAATTAAAAATATACAATGTGTTGTCATAATATTGATGAGCGTTAATTATGAATCATACCTATTTAAATCTCCATCGCATAATATTTAGTTGAACATATTTTGCGTTCTTGAAATGAATTCTTCAATATCCTCATAATTGGATAAATTATGAATCATACCTATTAACTTTTCGTTCTTTCTTTTCTCTTACGCTCTTGAAACTGGATTGATACTTTTCCATGATGATTGTGATTTCGATTCTTCAAACACTCATAACAAAATACATAAATAAAACACAATTAAAGAGATGATGCAACATCAGTTGATTGAAGTATTAACCGAGGAGGTGAGGACCAAACTTGTTCGGGATTGAAGTACACCTAGAGCGATGCTAGGGAGGAGGAAAAAAGGGATGAGGATGCACGCACCTAGCACGGTTGGATGGATGGATTCGCTCCATTGATTCAGTTTCGGCAATCGGCTGATAACCACGATCAAAAGAAGAAGAACGGGGCGTAGCCGTCGGCTTTTCTGCCGGAAGATGAACTGACGCCAGTGGAGAATCTGGGGACCCTTAATCGATCACTTACGATCTTCTTTTTTCTCGCTGGAGCCTTGTATATATCCATAAGGCCAATTAAAAGAAGCGGCCCCTCAAAATTATGGGCCTGGCCCGCACTCCCGGGCCCGGCCCTGTGCATCTTATCTGTTGGTCATGCTCTCATGTACCACTAAAGGTGTGATTGTTAGCGGATCAACCGAGATATTTTCCACGTGTACAGCTCAACGAACTATTGATTCAACGAACTATTTATTGTTTGTTATTTTGGGTCTATCCATCTCAACACTGTGATCTCTTACAAAAAAAAAAGGGCTCTCAGGCTGGGTGAAGAAGCTCAAATCGAGCTTCACACTTCCAGTGAGCTCCGCCCCAAAAGAGCAGCAGCAACCCCTAGACCCCCACCCCCTCCTCTCGCTCTGGCACCTACCGCATCTCCAAAGCCGTCCTCCGCTGACTGCTCCTCCTCCACGCCTCCGAACTGCTCCTCCTCCACGGCCGGACGCGCTGATGAACTATTAGCGAGCGTGGCATACATGGTTACATTGTAATCGCGATAGGATCAGAGTTTGTTAGATGGTTGAACTATATCTATAAAAAATCTATCTGCGATGATGGATTAGATCGATCTCCTTCATTATCTCTTATCGTTAAACTCTATAACTGATTGTGGCCTATTTACACGGAAACAGGCACGAGACAAGTGTGTCGTTAGTCCAAAACACCACATGATATCGAGCGCTCACGTCATGGGCTTCCTTGTGGCACCAACTAGGTGCCCACGAGAAGATCACCGCCGGTGAAGGTCGGTGGCAAGGGCACCCGAGGAGGTCAACCCAGCCTACGGCGCATGTGTTCAAACCCAGCCTACCCCTCTTCACCGCCATTGGGGCCAACCCCGACAACAAACTCACGGTGGGAAAGTTGTATGCTCAAGTAACATGTGCGATCAGCACATGGATCTTCTAGGCATCAACACCTCGGCATCAACTCTTGATCAACACGCCTCGTGGACGTGGACGTCGCGGTGACTATGGTGGCCATGGCGTTGGCGGCAGCTACGGCCGCGGTGGAGGTGGCGCGGCTATGGATGTGGCCAAGGACGACCACATCAAGGTGGCGGAAACAACAAAGGCAAGGACGACCGCATCATACTGCCAATGCGGGCCGGGCCACCCCTCCTGGAAGTGCTAGCACCGCTACTCCGATCATGAAAAGGAAGAAGAGGAGAAGGGTTCAATGCGGCCTCCTATGCGGTTGACACTGCCCGGTACGGTGGCTCGCACCAACGACCATATCACCACTTGGTGGACAAGCTTGCTATAAGGAGCAGTACCACGATTGCGAGAAGATCCACGTGGGAAATGGGGGGGATGCGGTATTAGTCATGTTGGGTCATGCTTTATTTGATTCCCCATCAAAACAGTACATCTTCTCAAAAATTATGCTTAAGGGTAGAGGAATAAAGAGGCATGTAGCCAATTGTCACCTTCCTCAAGTTTGAATAAACAAGTTCTCATAGCCGTCAAACCTTGACTACATGGTGGCATGATCATTAGTCCATCCCTTATTTAAAATTGTTCAGCAATTCTTAGAAATTATAAACTTCCATGTTCCAATAATTCTAGTGTTGAGTCTATTTTTGATTCGTGTCAAAGAGCAAAAATTCATCAACTCCCTTATGTTAGATTCATTAGTTTGTCAAGCGCACCAGTGCTTGTCTACCAGATGTGACGGGAAAGCACCTACATATGTTGTCGGTTTTGGTATTATTTAATCTTCATTCATGACTTAAGTAATTCTCATGGATCTATCTTCTCAAAGAAATCTGAAGTCTTTCAAGTATTCAGATTTCCAAACCTTATTAAACGCAAGTTTGATAGAAAAATCATTGCCATGCAAATAACTCGGTGGTCAATATGAAGAATTAAATACTCTCTTTCAAAATAGGGCATCTCTCATCATGTATCTTGTTTGCATGCCCATCAACAAAATAATGTGTGAGAATGTAAGCATAGACACATAGTAGAAGTTGGCCTATCTCTACTTGCAAATGCCTCTATGCCATAGGATGGATCTTTCTTTACTTCAACATATCATCAACATTACCCTTCTCCCAGGTCATCAATAATAAAACACCTGTGAGTGCTCCTCCAAGAAATACACGACTATTCATCTCTTCATGTTTTTGGTTGTGCATGCGGCATAATCTTCGGCCATACGACACTCGCAAGCATACTTCACTTTCAAATATGTGTCTTCATTGGTTATAGCAACATGCGTAAGGGTGTAAAATGTCTAGATGTTTCCATAGGCCGAGTCTACATATCTGAGAATGTTTGTATTAGATGAAACGTGTTCCTTTTTCAAAACTATTACTTGATGGTGCTCTTCTTTGTAAATAAATCTCTTACGCAGAGTCGCTTTGAAAGTGCATGGACCCTCCATGCGTGGTTTTTGTAATTAATGACAATCCCTATGGACTAATGTTTGCATTGAGTTATATTTGTAGGAGTTGTCCATAGGCAATGCTTGAACCATATGTTGGCTTCAAGGTTGCAATAAGAAGAAATTGATGAAGAATATCAAGTGTCAAGTATGTCTTGAAGATGAAGATGAAGTGAGCCCTCAAAGTTAACTTCAAGACATCAACATGATGAAGAATGAAGAAATGATGTGCAAGTTCAAGATGAGCCATCTCGAAGAGATCATTTGCTTGAAGCTTGCCATCCATATGGTGATCATGGATATGAAAGATGCGCCTAAGAAGAAGCGCTCCTATGAAAGGTGGATTATGGGGGAGAAATCCACAAGACTTCGTCAAGCAAGCACAATCAAGAAAGGCGTTCCATCTTGTTGCGGTCAAGATCATCATCATCGAGCTCAGAGAACACAAGGTTAAGTTTCGTCGTGGTGAACAAACGGATGCCATAGGATGGCTTAAGTTGGGGCCGAATGGGCGTAGAGGATTCGGGGGAGGGTTTTGGTTATATGGTATGGATTTCCGGATGGAATACGGATGAACTTAGCATTGTTGGTAGAAGAAGAACACAAGGGCAAATTCATCTGGTCTCTGCATTCATGAACACATAAGGTTACGAGGTTGAGTGTACACTGGGTTCGTCGTCACTTGGATCTGCCCGCGCGATAGGGTGTGCCCTCTCCTTATATAGGGGAGAGGGTGGCTTACAAGGGAAAACCTAATAAACCCTAATGACATCTTTGACGGACAAACTACTTTGCAAAGCCACACTTTGGCAGAAAGCTCTTCGGTGGCCTTCGATATGTATTTAATCAGAAGGAGTGACATCTCCAGGTACCTTTGCGTGTCATGCACTTTTGGCGTCATGGCTTCGATTAAAGCTGAAGTGCTTATTTATCCTTGTCCTCTAGCTCCTTAGAGAATCTTTGACCAGTCTTGCCGACGTGCTACAGTGCACTTCTTACCGGCAGTACCTTCTTAGCTCATTACCGGTATGCCCTGCGGGGCTGCAGGTATAGTTACTTAGCCAAAAGCTTAGCTTCACAGCCGGGAATAATCTTTAAACCGGTATCTTGATAGCCCAAACCATCCGGTTTGGCATGCCTTTAATATCTGGGATCATCCCCCCAACATTAGTCTAAAGCTGGTATAGTCCGATTGGATCCCATCCAACCGGACCATGTCGAGTTCACTTATCACTCAGTGCCGGTCTAACCCGCCAGGCACCCAGCTAGAATCTTCGGCATCATTCTTGCGACCTCCCCTCTTTCTCTCGGATCGTTGGGGTATCTTTGAAAATTTAAACCTTCTCGGTGAAGTCGAGGATTTCTCGGGTACAGTGCCTGTCAGAGACATGCGCACTGTGACTGACGCGCCAGTGTCAGGGGTCACTTCCCTTCGACTTCTGCGCTAACATTAAATGTGCCACCGGATCATATCGCCATTCCGGATCCATGTGGCTTTCTTGTACTTCCTCGCCACGTGGCGGCCCGTGGTGCGAACCGTCGCGGGCCGCGAGGCGAACCGCCGCGGCCCGGCGGTTTTCGGCCCACCTCCTCTCTTCTTTATAAGGACAACTGCCCTTTCTTCTTCCTCTTCTCGCATTCCCCAACCTTCGCGCACAGTGCTCCTCGCCTCTGCGCCTTCGCCGCTCTTCGTCCGCCGCTGCTTGCTTGAGCTTCGCCGCCCGGCGAACTTACGCCGCGCCTCCGCCGGACCTCGTCGTGCGGGAACCTTCTGCAGCACCTTCTTCGAGCGCGCTGCATTCTTGCTTCTTCGTGACTTTCACCGCCTCGCCGTCGACGGTGCTCGTCGGCGACCGCAGGTCCGTTCCTTCGCCGGCGAAAGTCTTCCTCAGCGACCGCAACGCTCAAGGTTAGTTCCAATCTTACCTTGCTTGCCATCTGCCTGCTTTTTTAGATCTTGGGTCTGCGGTGTTCTTATTTCCTCTTTTTTCTTTGGTTTTCTTCTTACTCGTAGATCTTCACGCGGGGTCCAAGTGTGGGATTTCTGTTTCTTTCGCCTTCCCATCCAATGTCTGACGAGGAATCCTCCTCCGCATCTTCTTCTTCTCCTTCCGTTAGACATCGTAGACAATCTCCCGGCGAATCTACAGCTTCCTCAACCGTTCCCGGAGGCCGGTGCCGGAAGGGCAGGGGAGGCCCGGCGGCTCGGGCCAAGGTTCGGGTGGACTGTCCCCGGTGCGCGGAGCTGAAGGCTCGGGTGTGGCAGCAACCCGGAGATCGGCGCGGCTGTACCGCTCCCCGGGAGGTACCGACAGGGGTGATCTGCCGCTTCAGCCGAGCGACGAGGTGGAACCAGCGCCCCAGCCGGAGACTACGTTGTATTCCTTGCTCACTTTGACGCGGCTTTGGCCTTCCCCGCCCCTCCCGATTTCTTTCGCGGTCTGACTTTTACCAACTCCAACCTCATCATCTTCCGGCAACGCCATCTTCTATCTCTCCTGCTACGTTTCTTTCATGGAGGGCTACATAGGTCTCCGCCCTACCCGCGAAACCTTTGCTCCGCTTCTTTTCTCTCGGATCAGCTCGGTCCGGGGCAAGGAGATTCCTAAGCCCAAACCCCCCGTTCAATGCGGGTCTTGTATCATCGGCTCCCGCCAAGGAAAGCCCTTTCTTTAAGTTCTCCGGTCTCGAGTCATGCCGGGCATGGCAAGAGACCTTTTTCTATGTGAAGAACAACGGCCCCGCAGATCTCATCTGCCTGCCTACTCAATGAGACCGGGCCATTGGAGCTACAATATGAGGGACTAACCATATAGAAACCAAGCAGTTCGCTTCATGGAGCAGCTCATGAAGGACACCAGCTATATGCTCTGACGATATCATCAGGACGTTCATCTCCCCACCTTGCAGTGCTTCCCCTTCGAGCGCCGGTCTCATAAGATAAGTGAGATATGCGGCCCATGCTCAACCACCAGATCACAGTGCCAAAGCCCGACCAGGACGTAGTCCTCCAAGGCTAAACAAATTTGCCAAGCTGACATGCGCGATGGATTGGGAGTGGTGCTTCCTTTCCTCCTGACTCCACCAACCCTCCAAGCCCGGCAGTAGAGCTCACGTGATCCGGATTGTTTTCCATTGCTCTCTTGATGCGCAGCTGGCGATTTCTATTTTCTCTTTTACAGGCATGTGAACGCTTCCCTCGCATTGCCGCGGAGGCACAAGGCCCTTGCCGGAGCGCGACGTGGACGGGTGGACCGGACCCCTCGTGCCGTGGAAGGAACTCAAGATGGGGCAGGACCCATACTCCACCGCCCGACCAACTTTTTCAACCAATGACTCCGGTTCGATGACGAGGTCACTATACTTGAGGTACTTAGCTTTTTCGCTTCCTCATACACCATTTTTTGTAGATGCTCCCTCAGCCAGCGCCAGCCCAAGGTTACCGGAGCCACGTGGCTCGTTCGGGCCGGAGTTGTCGGGGTTCTGGACAAACTTACCTCTCGGGGCCAAAGCACAAGGCACCGGAGCCGGAGGCCGGTTCGAACCATGCTCCTCCCGCCAAACGCCCAAGAAATCGTGAAGCCGCTCTGAGACGCGAGATGCCGGATTGCCTCACGGAGTAGCTTCCATTTCTTTCTTTCCTTTTGTTATGCCAACCTCTTTTTTTTCCGTTCTTTCCAACTCCTTCTTTTTCTTTGCTCGGGCCAGCTCCAAGCTCTCCAAAGACGCCACCGACATGATCTTGGGAAAAGCTCCGGACGGCCCGGGCCGCTCATCGCAGCAAGCCGGTACCATCGATGCCGTGGGCCTCTGCCTGCAACGGCAGCACAGTGTGGGGTGCACGACCCTAGCCTGCCGATCACCGCGCGAAGGGGTTTCATCTTCCCTCTGAGGCGAAGACACCGGCGCCGGCAACATCGAGCGCCGGAAAAATTCTTGAGCAGGGGCGGGCCTGGGTTCCCTGCGTTTCCCAAAGAAGAAAAGAAGAAGACCCACTTTGCTTCCCACAGGGCGTCTGGAACCTCGTAGGCAAACTCCTCACCGACAAAGGAAACCTGGAAGCTCTGCGCCTTCCCATGATGCACTGCCTCACTGCGGAAGCTCCCTGCCGGCTAGGCCAAGCGAACCACGAGAGGGCGCCACAAGTTCTGCTTGACAGCTGGGCGCTGGTGACGACGGCGCGACCTCTTCTTCTCAGGTCCTGACCCGTTGTGCTGCATGCGTGCGCCGCCCTTGTGGTTCGTGAGACGGCCCCAAACCACGCCCAGGCCGGATCAGCTGCGCCGCGGAGGAGGAGCGGATGGCACAGGCCATTGCTTGATTACACGTGAAAAGTGGAATCGGGCAGATTTGTCCACCGGCATCGCTCGGCCTTGGGAAGGACAAGCTGCGGTGGTTGATCCCCGCGAGCCGGAGCAGGGTAACTCTTTGGCCGCTAAGGCGGGCGGTCAAAGAGTTTGACATCGCATGGCACGATGCCAACAACAATGTGGTGGTAAGTTGCACCCAACCTCAAGATCTTGATTCATGCGGTTTTCAAATTTCAAGCTGTATATATATATACTCCAGTCCCGAGTTTCGGGTTGAGCACGCAGTTCTTAGCGCGAAACTTTCTTTTTAAAGATGCCGCAAACTCCCAGTCCTAGAGTTTAGGGTTGAGAGCGCAGTTCTTAGCGCAAAACTCTCTTAGAACACAAAAAACCGGCATAGCCAGTCCCCGAGTTTTGGGTTGAGAGCGCAGTTCTTAGCGCAAAACTCTCTTAGAACACAAAAAACCGGCATAGCGGTCCCGAGTTTCGGGGTTGAGGAGCGCCCTTGATTCTTAGGCGAAACTCCTTGAAATCTAGGCATCTTCTTACGAAAATTTTACATAAACGAGCCGCAGCTGGAGACCCGGAAACGGCTCTTTGAAGGCTTCTTTGGGAGCACGGTACTGTACGAGGCCCACGGCAGCTGCCAAGGTAAGTTTTCATTATCAGGCATCTTTATTGCAGTTCTTTATATCTTAATTACTTATAAACCCTTTGCATATGACTCTTCGGAAACCTCCTTCGAGGACCTCCTTTGCCCAGCTCTCCCTATTTGAAAGGTACCATCCTTGTCTTTTCATTCTTTGATCCCTCTGGGATTATTTTGTTAATCCCTTTTTCTTCCGGTTTTAGTAGAAAGGGCAGCTTGCCCGGGGAGCATCGCAAGGCCTTAGCGCTGGGATGTCTCCGGGGGCTCAAGGATCAGCTCATGCAAGCTGAGCTCCGGCATGATCGGGAGATGAAGGATGCCAGAGGCTGCCTGAGTTGAAGCAAATTGAACGACTCTCGGAGGGAGTTCTGCTCAAGCGTTGTGCGGCGGAAATTTGGAGGAAAGAGAGGGGCGCGGAAAGAAGTGGAAACCCCGGATCGCCACCATGACTACGAGACCCGAGACCAGTATGACCAGCTGGTCATGTAGCCGATGCGGCGGCCTTCCGTGAGTCCTTTTTTCTTCTCTCTCGCTTATAAACACACACCTTCCGGTAACATGTCCATATCTTTCCTTTTCTCTCTTCTTGCGAGCTCTTCCAGGACTCACAACCACACGCCCTCAAGAAGGTCGGGACGTCGAGTTTGAGCATGCTATGAGCAACCCAAATGCACCCTTGGACGCTTATGATCATCTGGTCATGCTCACCGCGGATCCAGCACATGAGGTCGTGGACCGACATCACAGTAGACCTACAGGATAATCGCCATGCAACTATTCAAAGTCTTGTGGCCCAGGGAGGCTGGCAGAGCCAAACCTGCACGCTCTGTGCAACCGCCTCAAAGATGCGGCAAGAGGTTCAGCGATTGGCGGCGCTCATCCGCCCGTCTTGGGAGGCGGCCCGCGAGGCTTCACGTTTTGCTCCTGGTACGAGGACCTGGACTTGGAGCTCTCCCGGCTTAAAGCGGCGACGCGCCTCCCAGGTGCCCGTACCTTAAGACACTTGGCGCAAGGATCGTGCCTACCCGGATCGCCCAATCCGCGCCTACCGGCACCTTGCATCCTCCTCGCATTGATCTTCATGATGATATATACGAGGTGAGGAGGAAGAAGAGGCCGGTGAGGATGAAGAGGAGGGTTGATACGTCTCCAAACGTATCTATAATTTCGATGTTCCATGCTTGTTTATGACAATACCTACATGTTTTGTTCACACTTTATATCGTTTTGATGCGTTTTCCGGAACTAACCTATTGTGAGATGCCGAAGTGCCGGTTCCTGTTCTGTTGTTTTTGGTTTCAGAAATCCTAGTAAGGAAATATTCTGGAAACGGACGAAATCAGCGCCCATTTGCCCATATTCACGGAAGCTGGAAGCAAGAAGAGGGACCGAGAGGGGGTGCCGGGAGCCCCGCCTGGGGCGGCGCGACCCAGGGGGGCGCCCCCTATGGTCTGGTGGCACCGGGGCCCTGGGAGCTGCCTTTCGCACATACTCAAAGCCTGCGTCGAAAACCCTAGGGCATAAGGCACGGTGCGAAGCCTTCCCGAGCCGCCGCCATCGCGAAGCCAAGATCTAGGGGACAGGAGTCTCTGTTCCGGTACGCCGCCCGGGACCGAGAGGAGGAATTGCCCCCGGAAGGCTTCTCCATCGACACCACCGCCATCTTCACCGCCATCTTCATCATCACCGCTGTTGCTCCCATGAGGAGGGAGTAGTTCTCCATCGAGGCTAGGGGCTGCCGGTTGCTATGTGGTTAATCTCTCTCCTATGTACTTCAATACAATGATCTCATGAGCTGCTTTACATGATTGAGATTCATATGAGCTTTGTATCGCTACTAGTTATGTGCTACTCATGTGATGTTATTAAAGTAGTCTATTCCTCATGCATGGTGTGTGCCAGTGTGTGCACCGTGTGGTTCTTGTCGTAGGTTATGATCATGATCTCTTGTAGGATTGTGGAGTTAATTATCACTATGATAGTATTGATGTGATCTATTCCTCCTTTCATAGTGTAATGTGGACAGTGTGTATGCTATGTTAGTTCTTGGTTTATTTTGCAATGATCTATTATGCTCTAAGGTTACTTGAATATGAATGCCGAATGTTGTGGAGCTTGTTAACTCCGGCATTGAGGTGCTCTTGTAGCCCTACACAACGAATAGTGTTTGTCATCCAACAAAAGAGTGTATGTAGCACAAATGAGAGAAGTTATTATTTATTATGCGTCAATGTTGAGAGTGTCCACTAGTGAAAGTATGATCCCTAATAGGCCTTGTTTCTAAGCATCGAATCTCCGCTTATTTACTGTTCTGTTGCATGTTTACTAGCTGCCATATTTTATTCAGATTACTATTACACTCATATACATCCATACTACTTGTATTTCACTATCTCTTCGCGAACTAGTGCACCTATACATCGACAAGTGTATTAGGTGTGTTTGGGAGAAGAGACTTCTTGTATCGTGATTGCGGGGTTGCTTGTCAGAGGGATATCTTTGACCTCTTCCTCCTAAGTTCGATAAACCTTGGGTGTTCCACTTAAGGGAAAACTGTGGCTATTTGTTCTACAAACCTTTGCTCTTGGAGGCCCAACACCCTGCCTACAAGAATAGAAGCACCCGTAGACATCAAGCTATTTTATTAGCGCCGTTGCCGGGGAGGTAAGGTAAAAGGTTTCACATCCTCCGACTACTAAGTTATTTCTTAGCATTGTTGCCGCTGTGTGAGTGCTCGAAGCTATTTCCTTTAGATCCTGCAATTGCATTTTTTGGTTTCTTGTTTACACTAGTTAGGCATAATGGAAAGCAACAGTGAGCTTTTATTTCTATTTCCTGAGTTAAGACATGGATTGTTTGCTGCGAAAATTAAAAAACCTATGGAATCTTATTTGCATGCTAGTAGCAATGATATTAGTATGAAAAGCTTTGAACACCATTGTTGCTAATAATGATATGGAAAATTCTAAGCTTGGGGAAGCTGGTTTTGATGAGCATGATCTTTTTAGTCCCCCAAGCATTGAGGAGAAAATTTTCTTTGATGATACTTTGCCCCCTATTTATGATGATTATAATGATAGTGGTCTTTTGGTGCCACCTCCTACTATGGAGAGTAAATTTTATTATGATTATACTATGCCTCCTACACTTGATAAGAATAATAATGATAGCTACTTTGTTGAATTTGCTCCCACTACAACTAATAAAATTGATTATGCTTATGTGGAGAGTAATAATTTTATGCATGTGGCTCATGACAAGAATGTTTTATGTGATACTTATATTGTTGAGTTTGTTCATGATGCTACTGAAAGTTATTATGAGAGAGGGACACATGGTTATATGCATCTTAATAATATTAAGTTTCCCCTCTTTATGTTGAGAATCTTGAAATTGCGCTTGTGTTGCTTTTCTATGCTTGCCACTTTGTTCTTCATGAATTTATTTGTGTACAAGATTCCTTTTCATAGGAAGTGGGTTAGGCTTAAATGTGTTTTGAATTTGCTTCTTGATGCTCTCTTTTGCTTCAACTCTCATCCTTATGAGAGAGTATCATTAAAATTACTAAGCCCATCTTAATGGCTATAAAGAAAGAACTTCTTGGGAGATAACCCATGTGTTTATTTACTACAGCACTTTGTTTATATTTGAGTCTTGGAAGTTGTTTACTACTTTAGCAACTCTCCCTATCATGTTTTTGTGCCAAGTAAAGTCTCTATGGTAAAGTTGATGCTAGATTTGGATTCCTGCGCAGAAACAGATTTGCTGTCTTCACGAATTCGCGCAGAAGTCTCTGTAAAAAAATCAAACAAATCTGCAAATTTACGTGTGTGATCCTCAGATATGTACGCAACTTTCATTAGTTTTGAGATTTTCCATCTGAGCAAGTTAAGTGCCTCGAAAATTCGTCTTCTGTTGTTAATTTTTGGCCAGATTCTGCCTTTTATTTCGCATTGCAGCTTTTGCTTTGTTGAATGGGTTTCTTTGTTCCATTAACTTTCGAAGCTTTGTGCAATGTCCCGAAGTGTTAAAGAATGATTGTGTCACCTCGAACATGTGAATTTTTATTATGCACTAACCCTCTAATGAGTTTGCTTGAAGTTTGGTGTGTCAGAAGTTAGGGTCAAGAGAGGAGGATGATATATGATCAAGAAGAGTGAAAAGCCTAAGCTTGGGGATGCCCCGTGGTTCATCCCTGCATATTTCAAGAAGACTCTAAGCTTGGGGATGCCCAAGGCATCCCCTTCTTCATCAACTTATTAGTTTTCTTCTATTGAAACTATATTTTTATTCGGTCACATCTTATGTACTTTACTTGGAGCGTCTGTGTGCTTTTATTTTTGTTTTGTTATCTTAGTTTTCTGAATAAATTCATGCTCATGTGTGGGAGAGAGACACGCTCCGCTTTTTCATATGAACACTAGTGTTCTTCATTTTTACTTTTAATGTTCAAGGGCGAAAGTTGATCGCTTCACTTGTTGCTATTTGGTTGGAATTAGAAAATGCTTCATATGGTCTTGAATAATTTGATACTTGGCAATTGTTTTGAGCTCTCATAAATCATGTTTAAGCTCTTGCATCATGTATTTTAATCTATTAGTGGAGAACTACCGTAGAGCTTATTGAAATTTGGTTTGCATGATTGGTTTCTCTAAGGTCTAGATATTTTACGGTAAAAGTGTTTGAGCAACAAGGAAGACGGTGTAGAGTCTTGTAATGCTTACAATATGTTCTTATGTAAGTTTTCGTTGTACCGGTTTATACTTGTGTTTGCTTCAAACAACCTTGCTAGCCAAAGCCTTGTCTTGAGAAGAAATGCTTCTCGTGCATCCAAAACCTTGAGCCAAAACCTATGCCATTTGTGTCCACCATATCTACCTACTATGTGGTATTTCATGCCATTCCAAGTAAATACTTCATGTGCTACCTTTTAAATAATTCAAAAGCTATTATCTCTTATTTGTGTCAATGTTTTATAGCTCATGGGGAAGTATGTGGTGTTTTATCTTTCGATCTTGTCATTTACTTCTGACAAACTTTCACAATGGACTAGTGGCTCATCCGCTTATCCAATAATTTTGCAAAAAGAGCTGGCAACGGGGTTCCCGGCCCCAATTAATTAACTTGCATTAATAATTCTCTTCGCATGTTTTGCTCTGATCATCAGTAAGCAACTTAAATTTGCAAATAGACACTCCTCATGGTATGTGAATGTTGGAAGGCACCCGAGGATTGGTTAGCCATGGCTTGTGTAAGCAAAGGTTGGGGGGGGAGTGTCATCTAATAAATAAAACTAAAGTACATGTGTAAACAAAAGAAGAGGGATGATCTACCTTGCTGGTGGAGATAACGTCCTTCATGGGAGCCGCTCTTGAAAGTATGGTTGATAAGGTAGTTAGAGTACCCATTACCATTCGTTGACAACAACAAACACCTCTCAAATTTTTACTTTATGCTCTCTATATGATTTCAAAACTTGAAAAGCTCTAGCACATGATTTAATCCTTGCTTCCCTCTGTGAAGGGCCATTCTTTTACTTTATGTTGAGTCGGTTTACCTACTTCCTTCCATCTTAGAAGCAAACACTTGTGTCAAGCGTGCATTGATTCTTACATACCTGCTTATTTGCATATCCTTATTACTCGGTGTTGACAATTATCCATGAGATATGCATGTTGAAAGTTGAAAGCAGCTGCTTGAAATTTATATCTTCCTTTGTGTTGCTTGATGCCTTTACTTTGAATTTTTTGCTTTATGAGTTAACTCTTATGCAAGACTTTTTGATGCTTGTCTTGAAAGTACTATTCATGAAAAGTTTTGCTATATGTCATCTATTTGTTAGCAAACTATAGATATTGCTTTGAATCACTCCATTCATGTCATATGCTTTACAATAATGTTGATCAAGATTATGATGGTATGTCACTTCAGAAATTATTTGTGTTATCGTTTACCTACTCGAGGGGAGTAGGAACTAAGCTTGGGGATGTGATACGTCTCCAACGTATATATAATTTCTGATGTTCCATGTTTGTTTTATGACAATACCTACATGTTTTGTTCACACTTTATATCGCTTTGATGCGTTTCCGAAACTAACCTATTGACGAGATGCCGAGGTGCCAGTTCCTATTTTCTGCTGTTTTTGGTTTCAGAAATTCTAGTAAGGAAATATTCTCGGAATCGGGCAATCACGCCCCGGTGCCTTATATTCACGGAGGCTTCTAGAGCAGAAGAGGGACGAGAGGGTGGCCGGGGGCCCACCCCCACGGGCGGCGCGGCCAAGGGGGCGCGCCCTATGGTGCAGTGGCACAGGGCCCGCCAGGGGCTGCCCTTTCGCCTATATAAAGCCCTGCGTCGAAAACCCTGGGGGCCTAAGCCACGATACGGAAAACCTTCCAGAGGCGCCGCCATCGCGAAGCCAAGATCTGGGGCACAGGCTCTCTGTTCCGGCACGCCGCCGGACGGGGTGCCGCCGGAAGGCTTCTCCATCGACACCGCCGCCATCTTCGCCATCTTCATCAACGCTACTTGCTCCCATGAGGAGGGAGTAGTTCTCCATCGAGGCTAAGGGCTGTACCGGTAGCTATGTGGTTAACCTCTCTCCTATGTACTTCAATACAATGATCTCATGAGCTGCTTTACATGATTGAGATCCATATGATGAGCTTTGTATCGCTACTAGTTATGTGCTACTCATGTGATGTTATTGAAGTAGTCTATTCCTCCTGCAGTGTAAAGGTGCCAGTGTGTGCACCGTGTGGTTCTTGTCGTAGGTTATGATCATGATCTCTTGTAGGATTGTGGAGTTAATTATCACTATGATAGTATTGATGTGATCTATTCCTCCTTTCATAGTGTAATGTGGACAGTGTGTATGCTATGTTAGTTCTTGGTTTATTTTGCAAAGATCTATTATGCTCTAAGGTTACTTGAATATGAATGTCGAGTGTTGTGGAGCTTGTTAACTCTCGGCATTGAGGTGCTCTTGTAGCCCTACACAGCTGAATGGTGTTTGTCATCCAACAAAAGAGTGTATGTAGCACAAATGAGAGAAGTTATTATTTATTATGCGATCAATGTTGAGAGTGTCCACTGGTGAAAGTATGATCCCTAGGCCTTGTTTCTAAGCATCGAATCTCCGCTTATTTACTGTTCTTTGCATGTTTATTCGCTGCCATATTTTATTCAGATTACTATTACCACTCATATACATCCATACTACTTGTATTTCACTATCTCTTCGCCGAACTAGTGCACCTATACATCGACAAGTGTATTAGGTGTGTTGAGATTCCCTAAGAGACTTCTTGTAATAAGTGATTGCAGGGTTTGGCAGAGGATATCTTTGACACTCTTCCTCCACAGGTTCGATAAACCTTGGGTGATCACTTAAGGGAAAACTTCTTTGCTTTGTTCTACAAACCTTCTGCTCTTGGAGGCCCAACACCGTCTACAAGAATAGAAGCACCGGTAGACATACGGAGGTCCCTCTTTGATGTGCCGCCCCGATAACCCCCGGAAGCTCTGCCGCTTGAAGTATCACATCTAATTCATGTACTGTGTACTACACTTGATGCTTCAAAACAATACTCGTTAAATTCTACCCGTGTATCAGGGTTTTGATGTAATATAACACTTGCTGCTCTTTTGGTTGTGCTACAATTTTATGCAGTTTCTTTTATACCGGTGACTTATCAGAGCTCATTTGGTTTGTTAACTTAGCAAGTTGCCTTTAATTCATTTTGCTTTGATCCTTGCACTATGAGAATTCCGGGATCATTCATCAAGTCGATGCACACTTGATTTCTTTTGCTTTGCTCTGCTACCTCTCACAGGTGTTTTGGCGTATGAGTTACAAAGTTCTTTTGCCAAGCGAACATTCTTGAACTTAGAAATAATTCGAAATTTTTCACAAAAAACCGGTATAGCCGGGGTTAGTTAAACTTTCCGGATTGTTTGTTCCCCTCCTTCTCTTCGTGTTTCACGTGCTTAGTTCCTTCCGGTTTATCTTGCTTGCCATGAAGCCGGGTTGCGGACAGCAGCAAAGTCGAAGACTCCGGTAGGTTTAGCATGCTACTAAAGTGGAAGAAAGTTCAGCAATCAAACCGGTATACAGAAAAAATAAACACATTGCATGCAATTCCGGTAGAGGCAGTCCCCGAGAAACATTCGAGGTGCCGGCATCTTTTATTCATAGCATAAGGTACAAAAAGGAACTTCTTACAACGCTTCAGGAGTAAGAAAGGGTGCCAGGCTATGTTCCACGGGCGCTTGGTCTCGTCTCCAGGATCTGTCCGCCTTTCCTTCTTTCCATTCCTGTGCATCGATCAAGTAATAATAGGCATCATTGTGGAGAGCCTTGCTCACAATGAATGGCCCTTCCCACGGAGGTGAGAGTTTGTGCCGTCCTTCAGTGCGCTGCACTAGACGTAGCTACAAGATCTCCTTTAGAACACTCTCGGGTTTACCTTCCGGCTATGATAGCGTCTGAGGTTTTGCTGGTATATGGTTGACCTTGCCAGAGCCATTTCCCTTTGCTCTTCAAGCAAATCCACATCATTTTCTCGGGCCTCTTTTACCTCTTCTTCGGTATAGAGCTGTACCCTTGGTGAGTCATGGAGAATGTCGGTTGGTATGACCGCTTCTGCTCCGTATACCATGAAAAATGGCGTATATCCAGTAGACCGGTTTGGTGTTGTTCTTATGCTCCAAAGCACTGATGGTAGCTCATCAAGCCAACATCCCGGTGTCTTTTCGAGTGGTTCAATGAGCCTTGGTTTGATACCGGAAAGCAGGAGTACGTTGATCCCTTTCCACTTGGCCATTGCCACGTGGATCATGGCAGTGCAATCCAGCCGGATATTGTTGTCCTCCTGGGGAACCGCTTAAATTCTCCTTGAGCAAAGTTGATTCCGTTATACGTAACCAATCTTGTGCGGGTATCCATACGCAAGATCCCACGTCTTTCAAAGAATTTCACGAGTACAATGTGCCATCACACTTTACTATCGGCTTCACCTCTAACCTTAGTGAACTTATCCCACCATTACATTATATGGGTCATTTTCCTCTCGCGGTTTTGAATGGTCCAGCCATATCCGGGCACCATACCGCAAAGGGCCAAGTTATCGGTATAGTTTTTAAACCGGATCTTTGAGGTGTGATTACGCAGCGTGCCTCGGCACCCATTGCATTTCGGACAAATCTCAGCCATCCTCAGGAAATGTTGAGCCAATAGAACCCATGCGGAAAAACTTTGCCTTTGACCTTCTGGATGAGGCATGATGCCCGCACTCTCCTTGGTGCACTTCCACGAGCATTTCTCTTCCTTCCGCCGGTTCCACACATCTCTGGAGGACACCGGTAACGCTTCTTTTGCACCTCTCCATTGATAAAAGTGTATGCTTTGGCTCTCCTCTGGATCCTTCTTGATTCATTTTCGTCAACCGGCAAGGTGTCGTTGATCAGGAATTCCTTAATAGGTTTAACCCAAGTTGGCGTTTCTCGAACCGTAAACACCGGTACATCTATCTCCATGTGGTCCACCATCATAGCTTCTTCGGTTTAGATCCTGAAGTCCCGGTTTTGGGTGAATTTGTGCTTCTTCTCCACCTCCATGGGTACAACGAGGTTCCGGTGCGAAAATTGATTCAGATTCTGGACTTGGCGTGATTCATGGTTTTCTTAAGTGAGCCAAGGCTATTCCGGAAGGAATTTCCTGGATGAGCCTAGCTTGGACAAAGCATCCGCGGCTTCATTTTCAGCCCGCGGTATACATGGTGAAACTCACATCCCTCGAAGAATCCGGCAATCTTTTGCACATGAAACCGGTATGAGGCCATGTTGGCATCTTTTGCATCCCAATCTCCGGAACATTGTTGTCAAAGCTTGGGGATGCTGATACGTTGCAAACGTATCTATAATTTCTAATCATGCTACTTTTATTACAATACTTGAATGTTTTATACATGCTTTACATATTATACATTTTCCGGCACTAACCTACTAACAAGATGCCACAGTGCCAGATTCCTGTTTTCTGCTGTTTTGGTTTCAGAAATCCTAGTAAGGAAATATTCTCGGAATTGAATGAAATCAACACTTGGGGGCCTATTTACACACGAGCTTCCGGAAGACCGAAGGAGTGAAGTGGGGCAACGAGGGGCCACACCAGAGGCGGCACGGCCAAGCCCTGGCTGGCACCTTACAGGAAAGACATTTGTGTGAGGCCCTCGCGTCACACCGACCTACCCTTCCCGCCTACAAATAGCCTTCGTCGCGACACATGCCGAGGCCACGATACGGAAAACATTGCGAGAGGCCACCGCAGCCAATCCCACATCTCAGGGATTAGGGAGATCGCCTCCGGCCTCTGCCGGAGGGGGAATCATCACCGGAGGGGCTCTACATCATCATACCCGCTCCGGGTTGATGCGTGAGTAGTTCATCCTTGGACTATGGGTTCAAGTTAGATGGTTGTCTTCTCCGCTTGTGCTATCATTGTTTAGATCTTGTGAGCTGCCTAACATGGTCCAAGATCATCTATTTGTAATGCTACATGTTGTGTTTGGCGGGATCCGATAAATATAGAATATTATGTTAAGTTGATTATCAATCTATCATATATGTGTTGTTTATGTTCTTGCATGCTCTCCGTTTCTAGTAGAGGCTCTGGCCAAGTTGATACTTGTAACTCCAAGAGGAGTAATTATGCTCGATAGTGGGTTCATGCCTCCATTGAATGTGGGACAGTGACAGAAAGTTCTAAGGTTGTGGATGTGTTGTTGCTACTAGGGATAAAACATTGATACTTTGTCTAAGGATATTTGTGTTGATTACATTACGCACCATACTTAATGCAATTATCTAGTTGTTTACAACTTAATACTGGAAGGGGTTCGGATGATAACCTGAAGTTGGATTATTTAGGCATAGATGCATGCTGGATAGCGGTCTATGTACTTTATCTCGTAATGCCTGATTAAATCTCATAGTAATCATCGTTGATATGTAGTGAATCTTTATTTGTCAATTGCACAACTGTAATTTGCACCCATCATACTGGTTATCTTATTGGAGAGACACCACTAGTGAATTGTGGACCCCGGTCCATTCTTTTACATCTGAATACATTCTACTGCTTTTATGTTCTTTGCAAACAAACACCATCTTCCACTCGATACGCTTAATCCTTTGTTTTCAGCAAGCGGGTGAGATTGACAACCTCACCGTTACGTTGGGGCAAAGTACTTCGATTGTGTCATTGTGCAGGTTCCACGTTAATGCGGTTTTCACTTGGTGTTGCGCCGCACTACATTCCTCCACCAACAACCTTCATGTGCTTCTTGGCTCCCTGCTAGTTCGATAACCTTGGTTCTTTCTGAGGGAAAACTTGCTATTGTGCGCATCATACCTTCCTCATGGGGTTCCCAACGAGGCGTTGGCCCATCTACGCATCCAGAGCATTTTTAAGGCGCCGTTCTTGCAGTGATCAGACATGGCGCAGGGGAGTCTCCACTTCCAATCTCTTTACTTTGTTTTGTCTTGCTTTACTTTATTTATTGTCTTGTTTGCTTCATATTAAAAAACACAAAAATTAGTTACTTGTCTTTACTTTATTTGCCTAGTTTATTTTACTACTGTTATCATGAGTAATCCTGAATTGAAGTTCGTTCTTTTAAGCAACAAGGTGGAGAAAGTTTTAAAGATGCTTGGTACAGAATTAGTAATGCTCATCATAGGTGCATAGAAACACTCCACTATTATCCTTCTTAGGAACTTTTATGTTGGCCTATCTAGTTGGAATAGGTATGTTCTTGATACTCTTTCGGGAGGTAATTTCTTAGGTACTCCCGCTTTAGAAGCTAGTTGCATCATTGAGAGTCTAGTTGGAATGTTAATGAAGTTAAAATTGAAATCTCTCTTGAGGATGTTATGAAAAAATTGGAAACCATAGAGAAAAAATTTTCCAAGTATTGAAACTAAATTAGGAAATGTTACTTGATAAAACTAATGAACTTGATAAATCATTAGGAGGAATTGATGAAAGAATTAGTGTCCTAGGAACTTGTGTTGTCCATGATAATCAAACCAATAGGATTGATGAACTTGAAAAAACTATGGGAACCTTGGGTTCAACTTTTCTTCTCTTAAGTATAAGGAGAAAGCTTATGTGGGTAAAGAGCAAAAATTCATGTATGCCTCTAAGGTGCCTAAACAAAAGAATTATTATAGGCCTAAAATTTATAAAACCTCTAGCACCACCATAGAAAATTTAGATAATGGAGCACCTAAAGTACCCTCTGCAACAATTTGTGTTTGCATGAAAAATAATGATGTTGATGCTTCTACTCTTGATGTTACTTGATTTACACTTTCTACGCCTAGGCGTTAAATAAAAGCACTTCTTGGGAGATAACCCATGTTTTATTTTATTTACTGTATTGTTGAGTCTTGGAAGTTGTTTACTACTGTAGCAACCTCTCCTTATCATGTTTTTGTGCCAAGTAAAGTTTCTATGTTAAAGTTGATGATAGATTTGGATCGCTGCGCACAGCATTGCTGTCTGTCACGAATTCTCGCAGAAGTCTCTGTAAAAAAATCTAAAAAATCTGCAAATTTACGAACGTGATCCTCAGATATGTGCGCAACTTTCATTAGTTTTGGAGTTTTCCCATTTGGAGCAAGTTAAGTGCCCACTGCGGATGCATCTTTATGGGCCATTCTGTTTTGACAGATTACGTCTTTTATTTCGCATTTCCGCTTTTGCTATGTTGAATGAGTTTCTTTGTTCCATTAGC
Organism: Lolium multiflorum; assembly: GCA_030979885.1. NCBI lineage: Eukaryota > Viridiplantae > Streptophyta > Magnoliopsida > Poales > Poaceae > Lolium > Lolium multiflorum. The sequence continues at coordinate 73,369 of JAUUTY010000499.1, forward strand.
TTTCAAGAAGCTTTGTGCAATGTCCAGATCATAAAATGATTGTGTCACCTCTGAATGTGTGAATTTTTGGTTATGCACTAACCCTCTAATGAGTTTGCCAAAGTTTGTGTGAAGGAAGTTTTCAAGGGTCAAGAAAAGATGATATACTATGATCAAGAAAGAGTGAAGGGTATAAGCTTGGGGATACTTGATGTCACCCCAAGAAATATTCAAGAGGTACAAGCATCAAAGCTTGGGGATGCCCAAGGCATCCTTCTTCATCGACAACATTATCGGGTCACTTTAGTGAAAATATATTTTTATTCCATCACATTCTTATGTTCTTTACTTGGAGCGTGGTTTGTTTTTGTTTTGAATAAAGTTGGATCCCACCATCCTTATATTGGAGATATTACGCTCCGCTTTTTCTTATGGAACACTTGTGTTCTTAATTGTGCTTTAATGTTCATGGCGAAAGCTAATTGCTTCGTTAAATTGCTATTTGGTTGGAATCGGAAAATGCTGCATATGGTTTGGTAACTTGGCAATTGTTTGAGCTCTCTTAGATCATGTTTAAGCTCTTGCATCATGTAGTTTAATCTATTAATGAAGAACTACTGTAGAGCTTGTTTAATTTGGTTTGCATGATTGGTCTCTCTAAGTCTAGATATTTTCGGGTGAAGTGTTTGAACAACAAGGAAGACAGTGTAGAGCCTTATAATGCTTGCAATATGTTCTTGTGTGAGTTTTGTTGTACCTGTTCATACTTGTGTTTGCTTCAAACAACCTTGCTAGCCAAACCTTGTACTGAGAGGAAATGCTTCTCGTGCATCCAAACACCTTGAGCCAAAACCCATGCCATTTGTGTCCACCATATCTACCTACTATGTGGTATTTTTCTGCCATTCAAAAGTAAATTACTTGAGTGCTACCTTTAAATTTCATTCCTCTACCTTTACAATATATAGCTCATGGGACAAATATCTTAAAAACTATTGTGGTGATGAATATGTAGTTATGTGTCTTAATTCTTATAAGTTGCTTGTTGAGCGGTAACCATGTTTTAGGGACGCCATCAACTTTACCTTTGTTGGATATCATGTGAGATGCTATGCATGTTCGTCTTGTCCGAAGTAAGTGCGATTTCATGATCAAATGGTTTGAGTATGCATATGTTAGAGAAGAACATTGGGCGGCCAACTGGCCTTGTCATGGTGGAGATTTCGGTTGGACATACAACCTCAATCTCTTATGAGAATATTAACTATTGTTGAATGCTTAAGCATTAAAAGAGGAGTCCATTATCTGTTGTCTATGTTGTCCCGGTATGGATGTCTAAGTTGAGAATAATCAAAAGCAAGAAATCCAATGCGTGCTTTCTCCTTAGACACTTGTACAGGCGGCATAGAGGTACCCCTTTGTGACACTTGGTTGAAACATATGTTATGCGATGATAATCCGTGTCTTCCGAGCTAAGTAGGACAAGGTGCGAGCACTATTAGTACTCTATGCATGAGACTTGCAACTTGTAGGAAGTATTATGCATAGCACATATGAATTATTACTACCGTTGACAAAATTGTTTCTATGTTTTCAAAACAAAAGCTCTAGCACAAAAATAGTAATCCATGCTTCCCTCTGCGAAGGGCCAATCTTTTACTTTATTGTTGAGTCAGTTTACCCACTTCTTTCTATCTTAGAAGCAAACACTTGTGTTAACTGTGTGCATTGATTCTTACATGTTTACTTATTGCACCTGTTATACTACTCTATGTTGACAAATATCCATGAGATATATATGTTACAAGTTGAAAGCAATTGCTGAAACTTAATCATCCTTTGTGTTTCTTCAATGCATTCTACTTTGAATTTATTGCTTATGAGTTAGCTCTATGCAAGTCTTATTGATACTTGTCTTGAAAGTACTATTCATGAAATTTTTTGCTATATGATTCATTTGTTTAGTCATTATCTTTGTTAGCAATATTTTGTTCAGATCACTCCATTCATCTCATATGCTTTACAATAATGTTGATCAAGATTATGTTGGTAGCATGTCACTTCAGAAATTATTTGTGTTATCGTTTACCTACTCGAGGCCGAGTATGAACTAAGCTTGGGGATGCTTGAAACGTACCTATAATTTCTTATGTTCCATGCTACTTTTATTACAATACTTGAATGTTTTATACATACTTTACAACATTATTATACATTTTAGGCACTAACCTATTAACAAGATGCCAAGTGCCAGTTGTTTTCCGCTGTTTTTGGTTTCAGAAATCCTAGGGAAATATTCTTAATTGGGCAATCAACGCCCAGGGGCCTATTTTAACTCGAAGCCCAAAGGGAGACGAAGTGGCCACGAGGGGGCCACACACCAGGGCGGCGCGGCTAAGCCCTGGCCGCGGCGGCTGTTGTGTGTAGAACTCGCGTCGCCCCCTGACCTACCCTTCCGCCTACAAATAGCCTTCGTCGCGAAACCCCCTGTACCGAGAGCCACGATACGGAAAACATTACTGAGAGGCCGCCGCCGCCAATCCCATCTCGGGGATTCAGGAGATCGCCTCCGGCACCTGCCGGAGGGGGATCATCACCGGAGGGGTCTACATCATCATGCCCGCCTCCGGATTGATGCGTGAGTAGTTCATCCTTGGACTATGGGTCCATAGCAGTAGCTAGATGGTTGTCTTCCGCTTGTGCTATCATTGTTTAGATCTTGTGAGCTGCCTAACATGATCAAGATCATCTATTTGTAATGCTACATGTTGTGTTTGGCGGGATCCGATAAATATAGAATATTATGTTAAGTTGATTATCAATCTATCATATATGTGTTGTTTATGTTCTTGCATGCTCTCCGTTGCTAGTAGAGGCTCGGCCAAGTTGATACTTGTAACTCCAAGAGGGAGTAATTATGCTCGATAGTGGGTTCATGCCTCCATTGAATCTGGGAGTGACAAAAAGTTCTAAGGTTGTGGATGTGCTCTGCTACTAGGGATAAAACATTGATGCTTTGTCTAAGGATATTTGTGTTGATTACATTACGCACCATACTTAATGCAATTATCTGTTGTTTACAACTTAATACTGGAAGGGTTCGGATGATAACCTGAAGGTGGATTATTTAGGCATAGATGCATTTGGATAGCGGTCTATGTACTTTGTCGTAATGCCCTGATTAAATCTCATAGTAATCATCGTTGATATGTGATGTCTACGGGTGCTTTATTCTTGTAGACAGTGTTGGGCCTCCAAGAGCATAGGTTAGAACAGCAGCAAGTTTTCCTTAAGTGGATCACCCAAGGTTTATCGAACTCAGGAGGAAGAGGTCAAAGATATCTCTCTCAAGCAACCCTAATCACAAAGCAAGAAGTCTCTTGTGTCCCCAACACACCAAATACACTTGTCAGGTGTATAGGTGTACTAGTTCGCGAAGAGATAGTGAAATACAAGTAATATGGATGTATATGAGTGGTAATAGTAATCTGAATAAAATATGGCAGCAGAACAGCAAGTAAACAGTGTTTGCGGTATTAAACAAGGCCTAGGGATCATACTTTCACTAGTGGACACTCTCAACATTGATTGCATAATAAATACTTCTTCTCATATGTGCTACATACACTCTTGTTTGATAATGAACATCATTCGTTGTGTAGGATTACAAACCCTCAATTCCGGAGTTAACAAGCTCCACAACATTCGATATTCATGTTTAAGTAACCTTAGAGCATAATAGATCTTTGCAAGATAAACCAAGAACTAACATAGTGCACACGCTGTCCATATTACACTATGAAGGAGGAATAGATCACATCAATACTATCATAATGATAATTAACTCCACAATCTTCAAGAGATCGTGATCATAGCCTACGACAAGAACCACACGGTGCACACACTATCACCTTTACACACGTGCAGGAGGAATAGACTACTTTAATAACATCACATGAGTAACACAAACTAGTAGCGATACAAAGCTCATCATATGGATCTCAATCATGTAAAGCAGCTCATGAGATCATTGTATTGGAGTACAGAGAGAGAGAGATTAACCCGCAGCTACGGTGAGCCCTCAGCTATGGGAGAACTACTCCTCCTCATCATGGGAACAACGATGGCGGTGAAGATGGCGGTGGAGGCGGCGGTGGGTCCCGGCGGCGTGCCGGAACAGAAACTTCTGTCCCCGAATCTTGATTTGCGATGGCGGCGGCTCGGAAGGTTTTCTCCCGTCTCGTCTTCCGTATCGGTGTTTTTAGGTCAGGGACGAATAAATAGGCGAAGAGAGGGAGTCGGAGGGGCCACGGGGTGCCCACACCACGTGGGGCGCGCCCCCCTGGCCCGCGCCGGGGTGTGGGGCCCCTGGCTCCCCTCTCGTCCCTCTCCGGTGCTCTGGAAGCTTCCGGGAATTATAAGGTCTTCGGTCTTTATTTCGTCCGATTCCGAAAATATTTCTTTACTAGGATTTCTGAAACCAAAAACAGCAGAAAACAGCCTTTCGGCATCTCGTCAATAGGTTAGTTCCGGAAAACGCATAATAATGACATATAATGTGTATAAAACATGTAGATATCATCAATAAAGTGGCATGGAACATAAGAAATTATCGATACGACGGAGACGTATCAATATGTATTGAATCTTTATTTGTCAGTGCCCTTTGTAATTTGTTCACTTGCATGCTAGTTATCTTATTGGAGAGACACCACTAGTGAATTGTGGACCCGGTCCATTCTTTTACATCTGAATACATTCTCTTTTACTGTTCTTTGCAAACAAACACCATCTTCCACTCGATACGCTTAATCCTTTGTTTTCAAGCCTGAGATTGACAACCTCCCGTTACGTTGACAGTACTTTGATTGTGTGTGCAGGTTCCACGTTAGCGCCGGTTTCAACGGTGTTGCGCCGCACTACTTCCTCCACCAACAACCTTCACGTGCTTCTTGGCTCCCATGGTTCGATAACCTTGGTTTCTTTCTCGAGGGAAACTTGCCGCCGTGCGCATCCCTTATCTGGGGTTCCCAACGACTGTACATCACGCGCATCAATCACCATAACAAATGATCCGGTGCACTCCAACTTCCTTTGCCACTTTTAGCCCGTGATCAGGCCTCGTACTCAGCGACATTGTTTGATGCCCAAGTGTATTTGCAGCATATCTCAGTGATCCCCTTTTGGTGAGGTAAGAACCACTCCGGACCTAGACCCTCTTTGAGCTTGGATCCGAAAGTGCAACTTCCGCAGTCTCGTTCGGTAGGTGGCTGGTACTGCATTTCAGCCCAATCAACCAGGAAATCCGCCGAAGCTTGTGACTTGATGGCGTCCCTTCTCGCATATACCGGCACATATGGAGATAGCTGAATTTTCCATTTGGCGATCCGGCGTGGCATCTTTGTTGCCCATGATCTCTCGAGCATAGGTGCTTCTCACCACTTATCGGATGTTCTTCAAAGTAGTGCTTGAGTTTTGTGGCGGCCATGAACACGCCGTAGGTCATTTTTTGGAAGTGCGGGTAGTTTTGCTTTGAAGAGGAGAGCACCTCGCTCAGGTAGTATACCGGCCTCTGCACGGTTTTTCCTTCCTCGTCTCTTTCTACCACAACCACAACACTTACCACCCGGTTTGTTGCCGCTATGTAAAGCAACATGGGCTCCCTTTCCAAAGGTGAAGCCAATATTGTTGCGAGCATATTTTTTAGCTCCTTGAAAGCTGCAACAAAAGTATCCGATTTTCTCATCCTGTTGCGGCCTCTCCCCAACCGGGTCACATGAACCGTTTCACCGAGCTCCTTGAAAGCTGACATCCGCCTCGGGGTGTCCTGCATAAAAGTATCCGATTTCTCTCTCATTAGGGCGAGAGGCAAGGCCTTCTCCCCAACCGTCGATGAACCGGCTTAACGATGCCAAGCCACTCGGTAAACTGACATCTTTTTTTAGTTCCTAAGGCACAAGCCATTCTCTCAATTGCTCCGACTTTTACCGGTTCACTTGCTACCGCTGCTAGATACCAAAAACCGAGTAGTTTTCCGGCCGGCACACCGGGTTGCACATTTTGCCGGATTGAGTTTCATCCGGAACCTTCTCAGGTTGTCAAACGTTTGCCTCAGATCATCGATCAAGGTTTCTTTTACCTTAGTTTTTATCACAACATCGTCCACATAGACCTGCACGTTTTTGCCGATCTGATCGAACAAGCATTTTTGCATACAGCGCTGGTATGTTGCGCCGGCATTTCTCAAACCAAAAGGCATAGTGACATAGCAATAAGCCCCGTGCGGGGTAATGAACGCAGTCTTTATTTGATCCTCCTTTTTCAGGGGAATTTGGTGGAATCCGGAATAAGCATCCAGGAAAGACAACAGTTCACAACCAGCAGTAGAATCGATCACTTGATCAATTCGAGGTAAAGGGAAAGGATCTTTAGGGCACGCCTTGTTCAGGTTGGTGTAGTCGATGCACATGCGCCACACCTTCGGAGCTTTGGGGTCTTCCTCTTTTTTCTTCTCGACCAGCACCGGATTGGCTAGCATAGTGTAATGGTGACAGTGTGTATGCTATGTTAGTACTCGGTCTAAATTGCAAAGATCTATTATGCTCTAAAGGTTACTTAAATATGAATGCTGAATGTTGTGGAGCTTGTTTACTCCGGCTTGAGGGAGCTCTTGTAGCCCTACACAATGAATGGTGTTTGTCATCCAACAAAAGAGTGTATGTAGCACAAGTGAGGAGAAGTTATTAATTTATTATGTGATCAATGTTGAGAGTGTCCACTAGTGAAAGTATGATCCCTAGGCCTTATTTCCAATACTGCAAACACCGCTTACTTACTGTTCTACTGCATGTTTACTCGCTGCCATATTTACCACCATCAACCACACGCCAGTGCTTTACTATCTCTTCGTCAACTAGTGCACCTATACATCTGACAAGTGTATTAGGTGTGTTGGGACACAAGAGACTTCTTGTATCGTGATTGCAGGGTTGCTTGAGAGGACTATCTTTGACCTCTACCTCCCTGAGTTCGATAAACCTTGGGTGATTCACTTAAGGAAAACTTGCTGCTGTTCTACAAACCTCTGCTCTTGGAGGCCCAACACTGTCTACAAGAATAGAAGCACCCGTAGACATCAAGCACTTTTCTGGCGCCGTTGCCGGGGAGGTAAGGTAAAAGGTATTCACATCCTCCGACTACTAAGCTATTTCCTAGCACTGTTGTCGGTGTGTGAGTGCTCGAAGCTATCTCCTTTAGATTCTGCAATTTTATCTTTTTGTCTCTTGTTTTTATTTTCACTAGTTAGGCATAATGGAAAACAACAAAAAAATTAGTGAGCTTTTTAATCTTTTTCCTGAGTTAGAATTGTTTGATACGAAAATTTAAAAACCTATGGAACCTTATTTGCATGCTAGTAGCAATGTTATTAGTATGAACGCAATTACTGCTAATGCTATGGAGAAGTCTAAGCTTGGGGAAGCTAGTTTTTATGATCTTTTTAGCTTCCCATCTTTAGGGGAGAAAATTTGCTCTGATAATACTTTATCTCCCATATGCGATAACTCTAATGATGCTTGTGATATTTTAAATCCACCTACTGAAAGTATTCCTTTCAAGATACCCACGAAAATTATTGAACGTGTTATGGATAACCGCTATGAAGGGGATGGAACTGTTCATCCCGGAGATCATTTACTGTTTTTGCAAGAATTATGCGGGTTATTCAAGTGTGCAGGTATCTCTATGGATGAAGTGAGGAAGAAACTATTCTCTATTTCGCTGTCTGGTAAAGCGGCGCATTGGTATAAATTGCTGAAGAATAGTCATTCTCTTGGTTGGGAGGAAATTGTACCTCTCTTTTATTCTAAATTTTATCCTCCTCATGAAGTGCATATTGATAGGAATTACATTTATAACTTTTATCCTCGTGATGGAGAGAGTATTTCCCAAGCATGGGGGAGATTGAAGTCACTAATGCTCAAATGTCCCATTCATGAGCTCCCCCATAATGTTATTATTAATAATTTTTATGCAAGGCTTTCAGGACATCACAAGGACTATCTAGATGCCTGTTTGGAGGGATCTTTCACAAGCAAGGAGGTTGAAGCTAGATGGGATCTTCTTGATCGGATTGAGGAGAACGCTGAAGATTGGGAGAATGACAAAGGTAGAGAGTCATGTATAAATTATGATTATGAATGCATTGAAACCTTTATGGATACTGATGAATTTCGAAATATGAGTGCTACTTATGTCTTGACTCTTGATGCCAGATACACGTCCGTTGGGAACCCTAAGAGGAAGGTATGATGCGCAAAGTGGCAAGTTCCCTCAGTATGAAACCAAGGTTTAATCGAACCAATAGGAGCCAAGAAGCACTTGAAGGCTGATGGTGGCGAAATGTGATGCGGCGTAACACCAGGGATTCCGGCGCCAACGCGAACCTGCACAACACAACCCAAGTACTTTGTCCCAACGAAACAGTGAGGTTGTCAATCTCACCGGCTTGCTGTAACAAAGGATTAAACGTATCGAGTGGAAGATGCTTGCAAAGAAAACAGTAAAACAAGTTGATTGTATGCTATGTAAAGAATAGGACCGGGGTCCACAGTTCACTAGAGGTGTCTCTCCCATAAGATAAAAGCATGTTGGGTGAACAAATTACAGTCGGGCAATTGACAAATAGAGAAAGGCATAACAATGCATATACATGACATGATAAATATAGTGAGATTTAATTGGGCATTACGACAAAGTACATAGACCGCCATCCAACTGCATCTATGCCTAAAAGTCCACCTTCAGAGGTTATCATCCGAACCCCTCCAGTATTGTTGCAAAGCAACAGACAATTGCATTAAGTATGGTGCGAAATTGGAATCAACAACTACATCCTTAGACATAGCATCAATGCTTTATCCCTAGTGGCAACAGGACATCCACAACCTTAGAACTTTCTCTCACTGTCCCACATTCAATGGAGGCATGAACCCACTATCGAGCATAAATACCTCCTCAGTCAAGAGCAAAAACTTGGCCAGAGCCTCTACTAATAACGAGAGCATGCAAGATCATAAACAACACATGAACAATAGATCGATAATCACCATAATCATAGTACTCTCTATCCATCGAATCCCGACAAACACAACATATAGTATTACATATAGATGATCTTGATCATGTTAGCAGCTCACAAGATCCAACAATGAAGCACAACAAGGATAAGACGACCATCTAGCTACTGCTATGGATGGACCCATAGTCCAGGGGTGAACTATTCACTCATCACTCCGGAGGCGACCATGGCGGTGTAGAGTCCTCCGGGAGATGACTCTCCTCTCTCCGGCAGGGTGCCGGAGGCGATCTCCGGATCCCCTGAGATGGGATTCGCGGCGGCGGTTCTCTGGCAGGTTTTCCGTATCGTGGCTCTCAGTACTGGGGTTTCACGACGGAAGCTTTAAGTAGGCGGAGGGTCAACGCAAGCCACACGAGGGCCCAGGGGCAGGGTCGGCGCGGCCAGGGCCTCGGGGCCGCGCTGCCTCCCTCCTGGCCTCCTCGTGGCCCCACTTCGTTAGGGTCTTCACTTTCTCCGGAAGCTTGCAAAAATAGGACCCGGGCGAAAGTTTCTGGCCCAATTCCGAGAATATTTTTACTAGGATTTCTCAAACCAAAAACAGCAGAAAACAAAGCAACTGGTTCTTCGGCATCTTGTTAATAGGTTAGTTCCAGTAAAATGCATAAATATGACATATAATGTGCATAAAACATGTAGGTATCATCAATAAAGTAGCATGGAACATAAGAAATTATCGATACGCTGGAGACGTATCAGCATCCCCAAGCTTAGTTCTGCTCGTCCCGAGCAGGTAAAACGATAACAAAGATAATTTCTTAAGTGACATGCCATCATAATCTTGATCATACTATTTGTAAACATATGTAATGAATGCAGCGATTAAAACAATGGTAATGACATGAGTAAACAACTGAATCATATAGCAAAGACTTTTCATGAATAGTACTTCAAGACAAGCATCAATAAGTCTTGCATAAGAGTTAACTCATAAAGCAATAAATCAAAGTAAAGGTGTTGAAGCAACACATAGGAAGATTAAGTTTCAGCGTTGCTTTCAACTTATAACATGTATATCTCATGGATATTGTCAACATAAAGTAATATAACAAGTGCAATATGCAAGTATGTAGGAATCAATGCAAAGTTCACACAAGTGTTTGCTTCTTAAGGTGGAAGGAGATAGGTAAACTGACTCAACAATAAAAGTAAAAGAATGGTCCTTCAAAGAGGAAAGCATCGATTGCTGTATTTGTGCTAGAGCTTTTATTTTGAAAACATGAACAATTTTGTCAACGGTAGTAATAAAGCATATGAGTTATGTAAATTATATCTTACAAGTTGTAAGCCTCATGCATAGTATAATAGTGTCCGCACCTCGTCCTACTTAACTTGGACTACCGGGTCTTTTGCATGCCATGTTTCAACCAAGTGTCACGAAGGGGTACCCATGCCGCCCGTACAAAGGTCTAAGGAGAATGCTCGCGCATTCTGGATTTCTCGCTTGATTATTCTCAACTTAGACATCCATACTGACAACATGGACAATAGATAATGGACTCCTCTAAATGCATAAGCATGTAGCAAAGTTATATTCTCATATGAGATTGAGGATATATGTCCAAAACTGAAACTTCCACCATGGTTCATGGCTTTAGTTAGCGGCCCAATGTTTCTCTAACAATTTTGCATGCTCCAACCACTAAAATGATAGACCTTCAGACAAGACGGACATGCATAGCAACTCACATGATATTCAACAATAGTTGATGGCTTTCCCCAGAAGCATGGTTATCGCACAACAAGCAACTTAATAAGAGATAAAGTGCATAAGTACATATTCAATACTACGATAGTTTTAAGGCTATTTTGTCCCATGAGCTATATATTGCAAAGGTGAATGATGGAATTTTAAAGGTAGCACTAAGCAATTTACTTTGGAATGGCTGAGAAATACCATGTAGTAGGTAGGTATGGTGGACACAAATGGCATAGTAGTTGGCTCAAGGATTTTGAATGCATGAGAAGTATTCCTCTCGATACAAGGTTTAGGTTAGCAAGGTTATTTGAAGCAAACTCAAGGATGAACAGGTGCAGCAAAACTCACATAAAAGACATATTGTAAACATTATAAGACTCTACACCGGTCTCCTTGTTGTTCAAAACTCAATACTAGATATTATCTAGACCTTAGAGAAACCAAATATGCAAATTAAATTTTAGCAAGCTCTATGTATTTCTTCATTAATGGGTGCAAAGCATATGATGCAAGAGTTTAAACATGAGCACAACAATTGCCAAGTATCACATTATCCAAGACATTTTTAGAATTACTACATGTAGCATTTTCCAATTCCAACCATATAACAATTTAACGAAGAAGAACTTCGCCTTGAACATTATGAGTAAAGCCTAAGGACACATGTGTCCATATGCAACAGCGGAGCGGGTCTCTCTCCCACGAATGCTAGGATCCATCTTTATTCAAACAAAAACAAAAACGAAAACAAACCGACGCTCCAAGCAAAGAATACAAGATGTGATTGAATAAAAATATAGTTTCAGGAGAGGAACCTGATGATGTTGTGGATGAAGGATGTTTTGGGCATCCCTGCTTAGACGCTGAGTCTTCTTAAAATATGCAGGGGTGAACCACGGGCATCCCCAAGCTTAGAGCTTTCACTCCTCTTGATCATAGTATATCATTCTCCTCTGACCCTTGAAAACTTCCTTCACACCAAACTCGAAAAACTCATTAGAGGATTAGTGCACAATTAATAATCACATATTTAGAGGTGACACAATCATTATTTTCACTTCTGACATTGCATAATGCTACTGGACATTAGTGGATCAAAGAAATAAATCCAACATAGCAAAAGAGGCAATGCGAAATAAAAGGCAGAATCTGTCAAAAACAGAACAGTCCGTAAAGACGAATTTTAAGATGGCACCAGACTTGCTCAAATGGAAAAACTCAAAACTGATGAAAGTTGCGTACATATCTGAGGATCACGCTCGTAAATTGGCAGATTTTTTCTAATTTTCTACAGAGAACCGTGCCCAGATTCGTGACAGACAGCAATGCTGTTTCTGCGCAGCAATCCCAAATATAACATCAACTTTGACATAGAAACTTTACTTGGCACAAAAACATGATAAGAAGAGGTTACAGTAGTAAACAACTTCCAAGACTCAATAAAACAAAAATTGCTGTAGGTAAAAACACATGGATTATCTCCCAAGAAGTTCTTTCTTTATAGCCATTAAGATGGGCTCAGCAGTTTTAATGATAATGCTCTCATAAGGATGAGAGTTGAAGCAAAAGAGAGCATCAAGAAGCAAATTCAAAATACATTTAAGCCTAACCCACTTCCTATGAAAAGGAATCTTGTACACAAATATATTCATGAAGAACAAAGTGGCAAGCATAGATAAGCAACACAAGCGCAATTTCAAGATTTTCAACATAAAGAGGGGAAACTTAATATTATTAAGATGCATATAACCATGTTTCCCTCTCTCATAATAACTTTCAGTAGCATCATGAACAAATTCAACAATATAACTATCACATAAAACATTCTTGTCATGAGCCACATGCATAAAATTATTACTCTTCACATAAGCATAATCAATTTTATTAGTTGTAGTGGAAGCAAATTCAACAAAGTAGCTATCATTATTATTCTCATCACCATAATCATCATACATAGAGGCATATTGTAATCATAATTAATTTTCTCCTCAATAGTAGGTGGACCGAAAATATCATATTCATCATTGCAAGCATTATATATAGGAGGTAAAGTATCATCAAAGTAAATTTTCTCCTCCATGCTTGGGGGACTAAAAATATCACAACCAGCTTCCCCAAGCTTAAATTCTTCCATAGCTTTAGCAATAATGGTGTTCAAAGAGTTCATGCTAATAACATTGCTACAACTATTTTGTAAACAAAGTTCCATGGGTTTTTTAATTTTCTTCAAACACATCATGTCCTAATTCAAGATAAAGTTCATAAAGATCTCTTAATTTTTTGTTGTTTTCCATTAAGCTTAACTAGTGAAAATAAAAAACATGACTAGACATGATAACAAAATAAATTAAATGCAAGAATTTTTTTGTGTTTTTGATATAGAGCAAGTAAAGTGAATAAAGTAAAACTAGCAACTAATTTTTTGTATTTTGATTTAGTGCAGCAAACAAAGTAGTAACAAAAATAAAGCAAGACAAAAACAAAAGTAAAGAGATTGAGTATGGAGACTCCCTTGCAAATAGCCTTGATCTCCTCGTGTGTCTGCGCCTAAAAAAGCGGTTGCGGTAGTTGACGGGAGTTAGGAAATCTCGTGGGTGTAGCTTTTCTTCAGTTCCCGGCAACGGGGCACAAGTAAAAGTTTGATGCGCGTAGATGTACACGTCCGCTGGGAACCCCAAGAGGAAGGCATGATGCGCACAAAGGGTGTTACTGCAAGATGGAACTGGTATTTAACAGTCTAAGAGGGGAGCTAAGAAGCACTTATTTAGTAGTTACTAATACAAAAACACATGCATCATCAGGATTCAGCACCAATCACAAGTCCTTAGCAACATAGTCTTGAAGACTATCAACGAAAACAGTGAGGTTGACAGATTCTGCACCTGCTCTGCTGTAACAAGACAAATGATCGAAGTGGAAGATGTTATAAAGAATGTCAGCAGCAAATTAACAATATTATGTAGTTAGGATGGTCCATTAGCTCACTAGAGGTGCCCTCCCATAAGATAAAAGCATGTTGGGTGAACAAATTACGGTCGGGCATTGACAAACAGAGAAAGGCATAACAATGCATATACATGACATGATAAATATAGTGAGATTTATCATTGGGCATTACGACAAAGTACATAGACCGCCATCCAATCGCATCTATGCTCAAAGTCCACCTTCAAAGTTATCATCCGAACCCCTCCGCATTAAGTTGCAAAGCACTGCATACCGTATTAAGTATGGTGCGAATGTAATCAACAACTACATCCTTAGACAGGCATCAATGTTTTATCCCTAGTGGCAACAGCACATCCACAACCTTAGAACTTTCTCTCACTGTCCCACATTCAATGGAGGCATGAACCCACTATCGAGCATAAATACCCTCTTGGAGTTAAGAGTAAAAACTTGGCCATAGCCTCTACTAATAACGGAGAGAGCATGCAAGATCATAAACAACACATGAACAATAGATTGATAATCACCACAACATAGTATTCTCTATCCATCGGATCCCAACAAACACAAAATGTAGTATTACATATAGATGATCTTGATCATGTTAGGCAGCTCACAAGATCCAACAATGAAGTACAACAAGGAGAAGACGACCATCTAGGTATGTTATGGACCCATGGTCCAGGGGTGAACTCACTCATCAATCCGGAGGCGACCATGGCGGTAGAGTCCCTCCATGAATCCCCTCCCCGGCAGGGTGCCGGAGGCGATCTCCGTAATCCTCGAGATGGGACCCGCATGGCGGCGGCGTCTCTCGTGGTGCTTTCCATTTGCCTTTGCATCGGGGGTTTCGCGACGGAAGCTTTAAGTAGGCGGGAGGGTCAACGCTGGGGGCCACACGAGGGCCCGTGGTAGGTCGGCGCGGCCGTGGTTCGCTCGCGCTCGCTCCTCCCTCCCCGGCCTCCCCGTGGCCCCACTTCGTTAGGTCTTCGGTCTTCCGGAAGCTTCGTGCAAAATAGGACCCTGGGCGAAAGTTTCGTCCAATTCCGAGAATATTTTCTTTTACTAGGATTTCTGAAAACCAAAAACAGGAGAAAACAGCAACTGGCTCTTTGGCATCTGATAGGTTAGTTCCAGAAAATGTATAAATATGACATATAATGCATAAAACATGTAGGTATCATCAATAAAGTAGCATGGAACATAAGAAATTATGGATACGTTGGAGACGTATCAACTCTCAAGTTGTTGCAAATCTTTATAAGCTTTTGCTTCTCATTTTTAACTTCCTAGGAAGAATTTTGATAAGTATCATGAACCTTTTAAAGACACTTGCATGAAGGATGAAACTGTTATTAATGAGGCACCCGAGGATTCAGTTAGCCATGGATTGAGAAAGCCAAGGTTGGGGGGAGTGTCACCCATAATAAAACTAAAATACATGTGTAAACAAAAGAGAAGGGGATGATCTACCTTGTCGTAGAGATGCCGTCTCTCATGGGAGCCGCTCTGAAGGTCTGTTTGGCAAGGGGGTTAGAGTGCCCACTACAATTCGTTGACAACAACAAACACCTCCTCAAAATATTACTTTTATTCTTTTATATGATTTCAAAACTTGAAAGCTCTAGCACATGATTTAATCCCTGCTTCCCCTCTACGAAGGGCCTATCTTTTACTTTTATGTTGAGTCGCAAACCTTTTCCCTTTATCTCAAGCAAGCAATTGAGTTGTTGTGAACCAATCATTTATGCTGTGATCCAGTTAATCATGTCTTTTATACTTTCTTGTTTAGTACCAATTTTATCTGAATGAATATGACTTTGAAGTTATCAATGATTATGAGGAGATTGTTATGCTTAAATATGAAAGCTCAGCTATAAAATCTAATATGAAAGCTTTGCTTAAAAGTACAATCCGTTAGTAGTTCTCTGACCAAGAACAAAGTTTGCCATCACCAATTATGATTTCTTATGCACCTTTACTTGTGATTTCTCTTTACTTATTTCGAGATGAGTTATATGAGGAAGTTGTTTACTAGAATGTCTTGTGTGAATGAATTGCTTCTTGTCCGTATTTTATTTATCGCCTCTTCACTCCATAAACATGTGGTCTTGTTTATCGAGCTCAGTTTCGCTTGGGGACAAGCGAGGTCTAAGCTTGGGGGAGTTGATACGTCCAATTTGCATCACTATTTTGTATCATAATTTGCCGTTATTCATTGATATATTTCATATTGGGACACAATACTTATGTTATTTCATCTATTTTGCATGTTTCATCATCATTGGAGGATCAAGCACCGGAGCCAGATTCTCGCTGGAAAAAAGCACCGTCGTAACGCAATATTTCTAAGATCAATCGTGGAAGGGAATTTCCAATGTAAATTCCTATTTTTCCGTGATGACGGATGGAGCCGTAAGGGGAAGAAGAGAGGCCACATGGGCCCAGGACCATGTGCGGGCGCGGGCCCATGGCCTGGCTGCGCCACCCTATGCCTCGGGGGGCCCACCACCCTTTTCGCCTCTTTCTTCGCGCACTTTTCGTCCCAAACCTAAGCTACGTAGACCTCACGATGGTTACACTCGTCGCAGGGCCGGGAGAACACCAGAGAGAGAGCTCCGGCGGGCAGGAACTGGCTGGGAAATTCCCTCCCTAGGGAAATCGACCATCGCCATCGGCCATCAAGGGGGATATCATCTCCATCACCATCATCATCATCTCCACCATCTACACCGCCATCACCACCGCTGCACCTCGTCATCGCTGTAGCAATTCGGGTTAAATCTTGATTGTTTGATAGGGGAAACTCTCCCGGTGTTATTCTATACTTGTTGTAGATGCTATCGAGTGAAACCATTGAACCAAGGTTTATGTTCAGATTGTTATTCATCATCATATCACCTCTGATTGTATTCCATATGATGTCTCGTGAGTAGTTCGTTTAGTTCTTGAGGACATGGGTGAAGTCTAAATGCTAGTAGTGAATTATGGTTGAGTAATATTCAATGTTATGATATTTAAGTTGTGGTGTCATTCTTCTAGTGGTGTCGTGTGAACGTCGACTACACGACACTTCACCATTTATGGGCCTAGGGGAGTGCATCTTGTATTCAGTTGCTAATTGCGGGGTTGCCGGAGTGACAGAAACCTGAGCCCCCGTTAGTACATCGATGCAGGAGGGATCGCAGGATCTCAGAGTTTAAGGCTGTGGTTAGATTTATCTTAATTACTTTCTTGTAGTTGCGGATGCTTGCAAGGGGTATAATCACAAGCATGTATTAGTCCTAGGAAGGGCGGTGCATTAGCATAGGTTCACCCACACAACACTTATATCAAAACAATGAAGATTATTTAGCCACTTGAAGCGAAAGTACTAGACTAAAATCCCCGTGTGTCCTCAAGAGAACGCTTGGTCATTATAAGTAATCAAACCGGCTTGTCCTTTGTGCTAAAAAGGATTGGGCCACTTGCTGCAGCAATTATTTCTCTCGCATTTTATTTACTTGTACTTTATTTATCTACAATATCAAAACCCCCTGAATACTTGTCTGTGAGCATTTACAGCGAATCCTTCATCGAAAACCGCTGCCAACACCTTCGCTCCTCGTTGGGGTCGACATTCTTACTTATCGAAGATACTACGATACACCCCCTATACTTGTGGGTCATCAAGACTATTTTCTCGCGCCGTTGCCGGGGAGTGAAGCGCTATTGGTAAGCGGAATTGGTAAGGAAATTTACTGTTTGTGCTGATTTTATTTCTGCCTGCTGCTATAAATCATTATGGAGAGATCCTCTCTTCAATTTCTATTTGGGAAATCTACTGCTACTGCAACGGTAGTGGATGAAGCGCCAGGTGAGGAAGTAGTACCATATAAAATACCTATGAAAATTATTGAACGTGTTATGGATAACCGCTATGAAGGGGATGGAACTGTCCATCCAGGTGATCATTTACTGTTTTTGCATGAATTATGCGGGTTATTCATGTGCAGGTATTTCTATGAATGAAGTTAGGAAGAAACTATTCACTATATCGCTGTTTGGTAAAGCGGCGCATTGGTATAAATTGCTGAAGAATGGTGATTCTATTGATTGGGAGGACATTGTGCCTTTATTCTATTCCAAATTTTATCCTCCAAGTGAAATTCACAAAGATCGGAACCGCATATATAATTTCTGGCCTCATGATGGAGAGAGTATTGCCCAAGCTTGGGGAGATTGAAGTCTTTAATGCTCAAATGCCCCATTCATGAGCTTCCTGGTAATGTTATTATTGATAATTTATATGCAAGACTTTCTTTTCAAGACAAGACCTGCTGGATACTTCTTGTTCTGGATCATTTACACGCAAGAATGAAGAGTTTAAAAGGGACCTTCTTGATCGGATCCAAGAAAATACCGAAGGATGGGAGAACGACAAAGATAGAGAATCAGGTATAACTTATGATTATAAATGCATTGAAGCTTTTATGTGATAAATTTCGTAATATGAGTGCTACATATGGTCTTGATTCCCAAGTTGTTGCAAATCTTTATAGAGCTTTTGCCTCTCATTATGAACTGCCTAAGAAGAATTTTGATAAGTATCATGAACCCGTATAAAGATAAAATTGATTCATCTGTAAACAAATGTGTAGTGGTTGAAACTGTTGATAATGTTATTCCTGAAGCTTATATCGAAAAAACTCCTTTCCCTGCTAAAATGAAGGATATCATATCTAGTGCGGTTAATAAAAGTGAAAAGAAACCTAAAGAACCTGAAGAACAAATTAAAATTGAACCTGCTGTTGCTATAGTTAAAGATCTTGTGACTGAAAATGTTGAGGATGGTCATATTATTTTCTGTGAAGATGCTTCTAATATTGTTTCACATCCTAATAAACCCAAACAAGTTAGTGTTCCTATGCTATCCGTTAGAATTGGTGATCATTGTTATTATGGTTTATGTGATATTGGTGCAAGTGTTAGTGCTATTCCTTATGAGCTTTACACGGAGATTATGCACGAAATTGGTTCTTGTGAACTTGAAGATATTGATGTGGTTATTCATCTGGCTAATAGAGAAACTATTTCTCCAATTGGTATTGTTCGTGATGTGGAAGTTCTATGTGGTAAGATTAAATATCCTGCTGACTTTTTGGTACTTGGCTCTGCTGCTAGTGATCATTGTCCTATCATTTTTGGTAGACCTTTTCTAAATACTTGTGGAGCTATTATAGATTGTAAGAAAGAGAAAATTTTGACTAGATTTGCTGGTGAACCTTATGAATTTAACTTTTTCTAAATTTACCAAAACTCCTTATAAAACTGACTTGCCTAGTAATGATTTTAAAATGGAGCAGTGTGCATCTATTGTTCTTGCCTAATAATCCTTTGCAGCAACATTTGGAGAATAGTGAAAGTGAAGCTTTTAGGAAAGAAAGAGATGAGCTTGAGGAAATTTTTTTTTTGCCAACCTATTCTCAAGCATGATTTACTGGTGGAAGATTTGGGTACAACACCGCCACCAAAGGAAGATCCTGTTTTTGATTTAAAGCCTTTACCTGATAATCTTAAATATGCTCATATTGATGATAAGAAAATATATCCTGTTATTATTAGTTCTAAGTTTCAGAGATTGAGGAAGAAAGGTTATTGGAAATATTGAAGAAACACCGAGGAGCTATTGGCTATACTCTTGATGATTTGAAAGGATTTCTCCTTCTATTTGCCAACATGCTATTAATATGGAAGATGATGCAAAGCCCGTTGTTGAACATCAACGTCGTCTAATTCCGAAAATGAAGGAAGTGGTAAGAAGAGGTATTGAAACTCCTTGAAGCTGGTATTATATATCCTATTGCTGATAGTAGATGGGTTAGTCCTGTTCATTGTGTTCCTAAGAAAGGAGGAATGACTGTTGTGCCTAATGATAATGATGAGCTTATTCCTCAAAGAATAGTTGTAGGTTATAGAATGTGCATTGATTTTCGTAAAGTTAATAAAGTTACTAAGAAAGATCATTACCCTTTACCCTTTATTGATCAAATGCTAGAGAGGTTATCTAAAAATACTCACTTTTGCTTCCTTGATGGTTATTCTGGGTTTTCACAAATTGCTGTTAAAGCTAAAGATCAAGAGAAAACCACTTTTACTTGTCCTTATGGAACTTATGCTTATAGGCGTATGCCTTTTGGTTTATGTAATGCCCCTGCTACTTTTCAAAGATGCATGTCCGCTATTTTTCATGGTTTTTGCGAAAGTATTGTAGAGGTGTTCATGGATGATTTTTCTGTCTATGGGAATTCTTTTGATAATTGCTTGCGAAACCTCGATAAAGTTTTGCAGAGATGTGAAGAAACTAACCTTGTTCTTAATTGGGAGAAATGTCACTTTATGGTTAATGAAGGAATTGTATTGGGACATAAAATTTCCGAGAGAGGTATTGAAGTTGACAGAGCTAAAGTTGAAGCAATCGAGAAGATGCCCTATCCAAGGGATGTTAAAGGTATTCGTAGTGTTCTTGGTCATGCTGGGTTTTATAGGAGATTTATTAAAGATTTCTCTAAAATTTCAAAGCCTCTTACTAATCTTCTTCAAAAAGATGTACCTTTTGTTTTTGATGATGATTGTAAGGAAGCTTTTGAAACTCTAAAGAAAGCCTTAACGACTGCTCCTGTAGTTGAACCTCCCGATTGGAATTTGCCTTTTGAAATTATGTGTGATGCTAGTGATTTTGCTGTAGGCGCTGTTCTTGGACAACGAGTAGATAAAAAATTAAATGTTATTCATTATGCTAGTAAGACTCTTGATGCTGCTCAAAGAAATTATGCTACAACTGAAAAGGAATTGTTAGTCTGTAGTCTTTGCTTGTGACAAGTTTAGACCTTATATTGTTGATTCGAAAGTTACAATTCATACTGATCATGCTGCAATTAGATACCTTATGACAAAGAAAGATGCTAAGCCAAGGCTTATTAGATGGGTACTTCTCTTGCAAGAATTTGATTTACATATTATAGATAGGAAAGGTGCTGATAATCCTATTGCTGATAATTTGTCTAGATTGGAAAATATTGCTTATGATCCTGTTCCTGTTAATGATAGTTTTCCAAATGAACAATTGGCTGTAATAAAGGTGAGCTCGCGAGAGAGCCCTTGGTATGTAGATTATGCTAACTTTATTGTTTCGAAGTATTTGCCTCCAACCTTTTCAGCTCAGCAAAGGAGGAAATTCTTTTATGACTTGAGGCATTATTTTTGGGATGACCCACACTTATATAAAGAAGGAGTGGATGGTATTATGCGAAGATGTGTTCCGGAATATGAACAACAGGAGATATTGAATAAATGTCATGGTAGTGTTTATGGAGGACATCACGCTGGAGATAGAACCGCGCAAAAAGTTCTACAATCAGGTTTTTATTGGCCAACACTCTTCAAAGATGCAAGGAAGTTTATCTTATCTTGTGATGAATGCCAAAGAGTTGGTAATATCTCTAGACGCAATGAGATGCCTATGAATTATACTCTTGTTATTGAACCATTCGATTGTTGGGGATTCGACTTCATGGGACCTTTCCCTTCTTCAGAAGGTAACACTCATATACTTGTCGCCGTTGATTATGTTACTAAATGGGTAGAAGCTATACCTACAAAAAGTGCTGATGGTGAGACCTCTATAAAAATGCTTGTAGATATTATATTTCCTAGATTTGGAGTACCTAGATATATTATGACTGATGGAGGTTCTCATTTTATTCATGGAGGTTTTAGAAAAACTCTTGCTAAGTATGGTATTAATCATAGAATTGCTTCCGCTTATCACCCTCAAACTAGTGGTCAAGTAGAATTATCAAAGAGAGATTAAAGCTATCTTAGGTAAGACCGTTAATAAATCTAGAAAGAATTGGCCTAGCAAATTGAAAGAAGCGCTATGGGCTTATAGAATTGCTTATAAAAATCCTATGGGAATGTCACCTTATAAAATGGTTTATGGAAAAGCTTGTCATTTACCTCTAGAACTAGAGCACAAAGCTTATTGGGCTGTTAGAGAATTAAATAAAGATCCTAAATAAGAGGTTGTTGCAATTAAGTTCTCTAGATGAATGGAGAAGTGAAGCCTATGAAAATGCTAAACTCTTTAAAGAAAAAGTTAAGAAAATGGCATGATAGAAGGATCATCAAAAGAGAATTTAATGTTGGAGATCAAGTTCTATTGTATCGGTCTCGTCTCAGATTCTTTGCAGGGAAATTACTCTCGAAGTGGGAAGGACCATATGTTGTTGAGGAGGTGTACCGTTCAGGAGCAATTAAAATTAGCTCTCTCCAAGGCAATGCCACACAAGTGGTGAATGGACAAAGACTCAAGCATTATATCTCGGGTGATTCTTATAATGTTGTTGATATTATTCAAGTGGAAACACCGGAGGCTTTCATCAAAGGAAAAATTGACAGTCCGCCAGAACTGGACTTTGAATAGGTAACAGTACAGGTAATAAAAAGTCCGCGTTTACCTTTCCGAACATTATTTTTGCTGTTTTTAGAAAATATGAAAAATTACGAGTTCGAAACGGAGTGGAAAGGACGCACGAGGGCGTGCCACCATAGGCCGGCGCGGGCCCCACCCTGGCCGCGCCGACCTATGGTCTGGCCGCCTCGTTGCCCCTTTCCGACTCTGGTTCGATCTGGAACCTTCCTTTTGTCGTAAAAATATTTGCTATATAATCCCCCGGACCCCTGGAGGTCCGTAACATCGTTTTCTCGTCGTGTTTTGTTTCGAGCTGTTTTCTGCCAGGATCTGCTTCGGATCTAGATCCATCATGTCTTCGTCGGGAACTCAGAAGGACAGCTTCTTTGAGGACGTCGTCAACCCGTACATGAACGAGCTGAAGATGCACCCCAAAGAGTTGCAGCTCGTGGATGGAGAGTTGCAGATCAAAGATGTCCAGGGTCCTAAGGGAGAAGGGAGCTTGGAAGACAGGATGGAGAAGCTGGAACAAGAGGTTTTCAACTACAAGAAGATGGCTGAGCGTGAAGTGGATATCTTTCACAAGATTGTGTCTGAACTCATTGATGGACACAAGAAGGAGACTGCAAAGCTGTGGGACGATATCTTCTCACTTCACGACACTACCAACAAACTCCAAGCTCAACTCTATGATGTCCATAATCAAAACTGTGAGTATGAAAACAGGTTTAAGCGCATAAGTCATGCTGCTAGTTTCAGGTTTCCGGAAACCAAGATGTCTTTTGTTGATGGAGGGCCTCTTCCATGGAAGTCTGATGACGACAAAGATTCACCACCATCACCGAAGGAGTAATTCATCATCGGTATTGGCATCCCCTTGGTTTGTTCCAAGCTTGGGGAGTGCCGCGGTATCACATCACCACCACCTTTTATCTTTTACTATCAAGTAGTGTCATATCATGAGTAGGGAAGTTATCGTATGGAATAGTATGCAATGTGGAAGTATCTCTCTTAGTTATCTATGTATCCGTTGGTGTGAGTTATCGTTATGGAATATTAATGAGAAGTCTTATCATTTACTTTTTGCACACTTTATTTTAGTTTGCAATCTCCATTATATGATTACTCTTGACATGAGTATTGATATCACTTTGGGAGCATCGAGTAAATCTATTTGGTTTTGGCAAACTTAGCATTGGTCAATAGCAACAACATCCTGATGTTTAATTAGAAGAGAGAAATACACTTAGAAATATTACTCTATTATCTCTATGCTTAGTATTCTAGAGTTAAAATTGCTTGTGCTTATGAGAAAGATGCATGATTGTTTTTATCATATGTATATTTGTTTGTTTCCCTCAACCTTTATGCTTGCTATCAAACCTTGCTAGCCAAAGACCTGTATCGAGAGGGAATGCTTCTCATACATCCACAACCTTAGACCAAACCTATGCCATTGGTGTCCACCATACCTACCTACTACATGGTATTTTCTGCCATTCCAAGTAAATACTTCATGTGCTACCTTTAAATTATTCAAACTATACTACCCCTTATTTGTGTCAATGTTTTATAGCTCATGAGGAAGTATGTGGTGTTTTATCTTTTCAATCTTGTTGGGCGGATTTTCACCAATGGACTAGCTATGACATGCGCTTATCCAATAATTTTGCAATAAGAGCTGGCAATGGGTTCCCAACCCCAATTAATAACTTTCATTAATAATTTCTTCACATGTTTTGCTCTGATTCATCATTAAGCAACTTAATTTTGCAATAGACACTCCTCCATGGTATGTGAATGTTGGAAGGCACCCGAGGATTCCGTTAGCCATGGATTGAGAAAGCCAAGGTTGGGGGAGTGTCACCCATAATAAAACTAAAATACATGTGTAAACAAAAGAGAAGGGGATGGATCTACCTTGCTGGTAGAGATGCCGTCCCTCATGGGAGCCGCTCTCTTTGAAGGTTCGCTTGGCAAGGGGGTTAGAGTGCCCGCTACCATTCGTTGACAACAACAAACACCTCTCAAAATATTACTTTTATTCTCTTTATATGATTTCAAAACTTGAAAAGCTCTAGCACATGATTTAATCCCTGCTTCCCTCTGCGCGAAGGGCCTATCTTTTACTTTATGTTGAGTCAGTAAACCTATTTCCCTCTATCTCAAGCAAGCAATTGAGTTGTTGTGAACCAATCATTTATGTTATGATTCAGTTAATCATGTCTTTTATACTTTCTTGTTTAGTACCAATTTTATCTGAATGAATATGACTTTGAAGTTATCAATGATTATGAGGAGATTGTTATGCTTAAATATGAAAGCTCAGCTATAAAATCTAATATGAAAGCTTTGCTTAAAAGTACAATCCGTTAGTAGTTCTCTGACCAAGAACAAAGTTTGCCATCACCAATTATGATTTCTTATGCACCTTTACTTGTGATTTCTCTTTACTTATTTCGAGATGAGTTATATGAGGAAGTTGTTTGCTAGAATGTCTTGTGTGAATGAATATGATGCTTCTTGTCCGTATTTTATTTATCGACTCTTCACTCCATAAACATGTGGTCTTGTTTATCGAGCTCAGTTTCGCTTGGGGACAAGCGAGGTCTAAGCTTGGGGGGAGTGGATACGTCCAATTTGCATCACTATTTTGTATCATAATTTGCTGTTATTCATTGATATATTTCATATTGGGACACAATACTTATGTTATTTCATCTATTTTGCATGTTTCATCATCATTGGAGGATCAAGCACCGGAGCCAGGATTCTGCTGGAAAAGCACCGTCAGAACGCAATATTTTGGAAGATCAACTGTGGAAGGGAATTTCACGTAAATTCCTATTTTTCCAGATGACGGATGGAGCCAGAAGGGGAAGAAGAGAGGGGCCACAGTGGGCCCAGACCATAGGGCGGCGCGGCCCATGGCCTGGCCGCGCCACCCTATGCTCTGGGGGGCCCACGACCCTTTTCGCCTCCTTTTCTTCGCGTACTCCTTCGTCCCGAAAACCTAAGCCACAGAGGGAAAGGGTTACAGCCGTCTCTCGCGGGCGGAGAACACTGTGAGAGAAAAGAGCTCTCCGGGCGGGCAGGAACTGGCCGGAAATTCCTCCCGAGGGGAAATCATCGCCATCGCCATCATCAAGGGGACATCATCTCCATCACCATCATCATCATCTCCACCATCTACACCGCCATCACCACCGCTGCACCTCATCATCGCTGTAGCAATTCGGGTTAAATCTTGATTGTTTGATAGGGGAAACTCTCCCGGTGTTATTCTATACTTGTTGTAGATGCTATTGAGTGAAACCATTGAACCGTTTATGTTCAGATTGTTATTCATCATCATATCACCTCTGATTGTATTCCATATGATGTCTCTGGAGTAGTTCGTTTAGTTCTTGAGGACATGGGTGAAGTCTAAATGCTAGTAGTGAATTATGGTTGAGTAATATTCAATGTTATGATATTTAAGTTGTGGTGTCATTCTTCTAGTGGTGTCGTGTGAACGCGTCGACTACACGATACTTCACCATTTATGGGCCTAGGGAGTGCATCTTGTATCTGCCACTGCGGGT
>JAUUTY010000500.1:0-53909 GCA_030979885.1 Lolium multiflorum
TGAGTGTGCTAATTTCAAGGATTATAAGTTTGAGGTTTGATTTAGCTATGGCCTACAAGTACAAGGTTTAAAATGGACTTAACTCGATTGAAAATAACGGTGTGGCTAGACCAGTAAGTGAGGCGACTCGTTTTTTCTTCGCTTCTCCGGGTCGGGGACTCCCTCTCAACACTGTACGCCGCCAAGCAGCAGGAGCATTCGGCCCCTGCTCGAGCTGGAACATTGTACGTCCGCGGCGGCCGGAGGCGGCAAAGAGAGGTACGTGACGCGTCGCGAATCCTCGAGCTCTCTGCCCATCGTTCCCGCCTGGTACCTGCTCTCGCTCATTCCTTGCCGCATCCACCTCTGCAGCTTCCGCGCGCGCAGGACACCTGTTCGACAGAATGCCTAAGAGGCTCCGCAGCAAGGGTAACAAGAAACCAGCCGTGTCCGGTGGCGAGGACCGCTTGAGCTCACTCCCGGAAGATGTGATCCTGCTCCTGCTGTCGTTCCTGACATCGCGTCAAGCAGTGCAGATGTCCGTGCTCGGCCCCCGCTGGCGCGCCCTCTGGAAGTCCTTGCCGTCCCTTCGTTTCGACATGTGTCGTGGATGTGGCCACGGCAGATGCTACGGGGGGTAGCACTTCGTTGATGCGAGGGAAGGGAACATCGCCATCTACGGGTCGAGTGCAAGAGACGCAAGGGTTTACCCGAGGTTCGGCCTCGGAGAGTAAAGGCCTACGTCTGCTAGATCTTATTGCTCGGTGGAGAATTACAATGGGGGGCTCAGTCGCGGCTACGCCGTGAGCTTACAAAGAGAGATTAGATCTCGGATCAGGTGTCCTCTAGGGTTTAAGCTCGGGGGTTTATATGACACCCCCGACTTAGGGTTACATGGCGATAACTCCAAATCATATTCGTTGCTATTAACCCGGGATTCGTTAACCCCCCTAACAAGTAATCTTCTAATCCAGTCGCACAGATCTTCTCCTTGGGATCACAGCCCAGTCGCCTTTGGGCCCAGTCGCTTGGGCGACTGGCAGTCCACCTGAGCCTTCATCTTCACGCGAGTGGGACTGGGACCCACCCCCTTGGGTGTATCCCCATCAGTAGTCCCCGAGCGCGTCGTGGATTTAGCGCGGGCTTGAGGCAAGGAGCGAAGAGGCTTGACGATGGGTCGAGTGGAATCGGCGACGGGCTCCTGAAATAGAGGAAGCAATCGTGAAACAAGAGGCAGTCGAAACGAGCCAGTCGGCGTAGGCCAATCAGCATGAGCCAGTTGGCGTGAACCAGTCGGTGAGAGCCAGTCGGCGTATGCCAATCGGTGTGAGCCAGTCGGCGAGGGCCAGTCGGCGTATGACAGTCGGCGCCTGCCAGTCGTCGTGGACCAGTCGGCGCGCATTTACCATGAAGACACGTGGAGGAGCCAACGGCCGGATTTCACGTTGACCGAGGCGTGAACCACTTGCATGCTGTTTGACCGTTGGGTCTGACGTGACCGCTAACGGCTAGTTTAACGGCTACTCAGCCGGAACCGGCGCGGATCTCGACCGTTGATTGCGGGGCGGCGATTCCGGGACGATTTAACGAACAGATTTCATCCTTAATTTGGGCGAGTGCGGGTGGTATAAAGGATCACCCCTGGGATTAGGGTTCGTCACTCCTCCACACTCTTCTCCCATCTTGTTCCCATCTCACCTCCATTCCAAACTTCATACGTATCCATGGCAGCGAAGGGCTGGGGTAAGTCGAAGGTCACGCGGGAGTCTCTCCTCCCGTACGTTGCGTCCGGGGTCATCCCCGAGTTCAACAAGGAGCGGTGGCGGGTTCCGCCGGCGAACGAGGTGGAGCCCCTCCCGCGGCCTGGGGAGTTCGTGCTCTTCCTGAGCTTCCTTGATCGCGGGTTCGCTCTCCCCACTTCTGATTTCCTCCGGCAGCTGCTGGCCTTTTACAACATCAAGGTCTCGGAGCCTCGGGCCGCACGAGCGTCCAACGATTTCTCTGATCGTGGCGTTGTCGAATGCTCTGGGCTGTCGCATACTTCCGTGTGGTGTCCATCTTCCACGGGCGGGCGACTCGGGCCAGCAAGACCAGCGAAGCCTCATCCCGAACGGCGGGATCACCTTCCAGGTGAAGTCGGGAGAAACTTCATCGACATGGCGCTGAGGCGCGGTCTACGTAAGCGTAGCCCTGGTTTATGCCAAGGAGTACACTCCTCTGGCGGTGCATTCCTCGATACGACCCCGAGCCAAGCGTCCCGACGCTTAATGTCCGGTCCTGCCGCGCGGCGGGGAGGTGGTGAAGGAGATGCGCCAAGCGATCCAGGCGCTAAAGATAGTGGCTTGACGGCGGTTGATATGTACAGCTGCTGGCGGTCGGCGGCTAATCCCTGCGGTGCCGGGCTCACCCCATGTGGGAGTACCGGGGGCAAACGATTGCACCCGGTCGACTGGCGACCGAGTGGGACGAGGGCGAGTACCGGAAGGCGCTCGCCAAGGTCACTACGGCCACTTTCACCTCCTTCGAAGGCGGCCTGCAGCCTTATTCTGAAGAAACCCCGGCGCCCCAGGTATCATTTTAGAATAGGGGCTCCGCGTGGATCGGCCTCATTTTCTCATTTCTGACTTGTTTCCTTGATTCAAATGCAGCGCTGGCAGAAAATCGCCGACCACCTTCCCCCCCTCGCCGGGAAGGAACCACCAGAAATGACCGAAGGTGAAGAGGAGGAGGTCGATGATGAGGAGGAGCGCACCGAGTCGGACTCCGAGGCGCGAGACTTCATCAGACTCCCGCGCGGGACGAAGAGGAATGTCGGGTCCTCGTCCCAGGGCGCGGTTGAGGAGGAGGCGACCTCGCGTCCGGAGAGCGAGGCGGAACCTTCCAAGGAAGGGGCCGAGCCGCTGTCGAAGCGCCTGCGCCCCACTCTCCTGGAGGGATCTATGAGGCTTCAGCGTCCTCTGAAGGATGCGATTGATGCGGGAGCTCGGGCCGGCCCCGGCGTTAGAGCAATCCCCACCGTGAAGTAAGTGTTCCTCGCCAGACTTACTCTCCTTGTGGCGGGATTGGGTGTCGACTCACCTTGCCTCCCTGTAGGTCCAAGAAGAAGACCTTGGTGAAACCGGCCGTGGCTGGGGCAGCGGCCACAAAGGCGGCTGAGGCGAAGAAGAAAGCCGCAGAGAAGAAAGCATCGCCGTCCGATCTTGGGGGCGCGGGGTCGGCTCCGGAAGAGCCTGCCGCCGCGAGCCAAGCTGAGAAAGTGGGAGCCCGCCGCGCCGAGTCCACCGCCAAGGTCTTCCCTCTACCCAGCATGGCTCATGGGGGGATGGCGAGTGCAGCGACCGGGTCGGACTCCGTTTCGCCCATGGTGGAGAAGGGGTCGGCAGCCGTCGAGTCGACCAAGGAGCAGGAAGCGCCCGAGGTCGAGGATATCGTCGTTGAGAAGGGCGGTCTCTCGGAGCCATCGAAGGAGCGCCGGTCCAAGGCTGCCAGGGACCGAGTCCCACCTGATGACGCCGACACTCGGGTGGTCGAGGCGCCGTCGACTGAGGCGGTGACGCAGGCTGGAGAGGTGACCGGGTCGCGCCACCCGCCGCCTTCTACCTTGACCTTCGCCGAGCTCCATACGGCACTTGGTGAAGCATACGCGGTGAGTGTTTCTGAACTCTTAGTCTAGTCGCCCCCAGTCCCCGAGGGTCGACTTGGTCTGAAGGGGCGAGTCGAGTCTCCTTTTGTTTGTTTCCTTTTGTTTACCTTTTGCATTGTTCTTGAATTTTTGCAGGCGGAGGTTAAGAGATTAACCACGCTCGTGGAAGAGGCGGCTCAAAAGAACCGCAAGTTGATTGCCCTGGGCAGTAAGTCGCGCCCACTCGCCTTCCTCTTTCGGTATCGCTGTTCTTGGATGAGCTTTCAGTTCTCACCATTTTCTATTTTTGGCAGCAGAGGCGCAGGAGAAGGCTCTTGCCGAGGCTCGGGAAGGATTCGTCAAGGAGTCTTTCTACCGCGAAGCCGACTTCCGGGCGACGCAGGCCGAAGAGGCCCGGAAAAAGGCGACAGCGGAGGTGGCTGATCTGACCAAGGTCCTGGAGCAGAAGGGCCGGGAACTGGAAGACGTCATCACCGAGTACAAGGGGAAGCTGACGGCCGCGACTGAAGCGCGGGACTCCGCGCGTGGGGCTGCCGCGTCTCTGCGGGAGGAGATTGCGGCCTTGAAGCAGCAGCACGCCAAGGAGTTGGCTGCAGAAAAGGAAGCGTCCGAAGGCACCGTCCTGGCGGTACAAGCCGAGAAGACCAACTTCGAGGCCTTCGTCCGGGAGATGTCGCGGCAGATTCTCGGTAAGCTCCTGTGCTCAGGTTTGCTGTTTTTCCTTGTCGAGTCTCTATTACCGCCAGTCCCCGAGCATGGCGAGTCGGCCTCGGGGGCCAGTCCCCGAGCGTGGTCGGCCTCGGGGCCTCCCGAGCATGGCGAGTTGGCCTCGGGGGCCAGTCCCGAGCGTGGCGAGTCGGCCTCGGGGGCGGTCCGCGTGGCGAGTCGGCCTCGAGGCCGGTCCCCGACGTGGCGAGTCGGCCTCGAGGCCAGTCCCAGCGTGGCGAGTCGGCTTCGGGGGCCGGTCCCCGTGCATGGCGAGTTGGCTGCGGGGACCAGTCCCCGGCGTGGCGAGTCGGCCGAGGCGGTCCTGAGCATGTCGCGAGTTCATTGCGGGGCAGTCCCGCGTGGCGAGTCGGCTTCGGGCCGGTCCCGAGCATGTCGAGTTGGCTGCGGGGGGCCAGTCCCCGAGCGTGGCGAGTCGGCTTCGAGGGCCAGTCCCTGAGCATGTCGAGTTGGCTTTTGGGTGGAGTTCTCATTTTCCCTTTGTGTTTTTGATGGCAGGAACATGCGACTTCGTGGAGACGGCGACCCCGCGAGAATGCCTGTCGACCGCGACCGCGCGTATCATCGCCTGTGCGGGGGAGATACTGGCCGCGCTCCAGTACCTGAGTCCGCGGGAGGTGATGCCGCGGGACACGTCGTCCGTCTTCAAGGCCGTGTCCAACATTCCTGCTGTTGTGGACTGGCTTCGTCGTTCCTCCTGCCGCGTTGGTATTACCATGGCTCTGAGCATGGTGTTGGCGCACTACTCCGAGGGGTTCGACGTGGAGGAGGTTACTGCGGGCTTCCCCTCGGAGAATGGCGAGTTTGATGTTGCCGAAGTGCTGCGGCTGATGGACGCGGTGCGCCCCTTTGCCGACCGAGTGCTGGCGACCGCGGACTTGGAGACTCACATCCCCAGCCAAGCGGCGCCTGGACGCGGAGAAGGAGCAAGGCCCGGTGGACTTCCCTGCGGAGCGCCTCTTCCATGCCGCGGCCGCCGGCTCGTTGTCGACGTACCCGGTCGTGCTGTACACGCCGAAGTTTCGTCACGGCGATGGTGGCGCCGAGCCTGTCGTAGAGGGGGCTCCGGGGTCGTCCTCGTAGCTTCCTGAGTCCCTGTGTAAGAAGGAGCTTGGATTCCCGCGAGCGGGTGTCAGTTGTAAATACAGTGATAACTTTTGCTTAAATATAACTTGGTGGTTGCTTTTGAATTTCGCGTTTTTTGTTGTGGCGATGTGTTGGAGTTGGTTCCGACTATCCATGGCCTTCGGGCCAGTCGCCTTGCGACCCCGATGAGGGCTATTGACTTGACTGTTTTCCTTTTCGAGCTGGGCGTCCCCAGTCGCAGTACGTAGTCATTATAGTACAAATAGCAGCCTCATGGGTGGAGTAGCGGTGAGTTGTAGTTTGCGCTGTTCGGATGTAGCGCGCCACTCGTCGTGGCTCGGTGAGCCAGTCGCTAGGCGACTCCAAAGGGGGTCATTGCGGGCGTATTTTCCTTGGCGAGCCGCGGGTCCGTTTTGCGGGGTCCCTAGTCGAAGTACTTAGCCACGCAAGTCGCCTGCCTAAGGTAGAGGAGGGCATTGTTGTGCTGTATATCGTAGCACGAGGCGGTCGCCGTGGCCCGTGGGGCTGGCCGAGCATGCGGCCCTGCTGTGGGTTCCAGTCGCCGTTTTCACCCGACAGCGTAAGGGGTGGTGGGTGGCCGGACCTGATGTTGCGACCGGTCACTCCGTCATGCCCTTGTTAGCTCGGTTACTTGGCCGATCATGGACTTCGCTCTTCCAGCAGCGGCGACCGGAGGTCTCTCAGTACCTAATCGCTTATCGCGGCGACTGGGCCGGTATATACCGGGATGAGAGATGAAAATATCTGGCGGGTGAGGGTGAGGTAGTCGAAGCTGGAGATCAGAAATGGTCGGCGACTTTTATTAACCTCTGAATTGTCGGGCTACATTTTTGTCCTTTAGGTATAAAACCGTCGGAGGAGGTTGATGTTCCAGGGACGCTCCACCTCTTTGGTGAGTGGCTCGCCTTTGTCGTCCTTGCGGACGTCGATGAGGTAGTAGGAGTCGTTGCCGAGTACGCGGCTGACGGCGAACGGTCCTTCCCAGGGCGGGGACAGCTTGTGCATCCCTTTCTTGTCCTGGATTAACCGAAGTACCAGGTCGCCGACTTGGAAGGAGCGACTCCGAACACGGCGACTGTGGTAGCGACGGAGGTCTTGCTGGTAAATGGCGGTTCTGGAGAGTGCGAGGTCTGGCCTCGTCGAGGAGGTCGACGTCATCTTGGCGAGCTTGCTCGTTGTCTTGTTCGGCGTAGTTGGCGACCCGAGGCGAGTCGTAGGCGATGTCTGTAGGCATGACGACTTCGGCGCCATACACCAGGAAGAAGGCGTGAAGCCGGTTGACCTGTTAGGCGTTGTGCGGATGCCCCATAGTCTGAAGAGCTCCTACGCCGCAACCGTGCGCTCCTAGGGGCACGACGAGCGCGGTTTGAGTCCATGAAGGATGCTCTGGTTGGCCCTTTCTGCTTGGCCGTTCGACTCGGGGTGGGCGACTGAGGCGAGGTCGAGTCGGATGCCCTTTTCTTCGCAGAAATCAGCCATTTCCCCCTTCGCGAAGTTGGTGCCGTTGTCGGTTATGATACTGTGAGGGTAGCC
This sequence comes from Lolium multiflorum, assembly GCA_030979885.1. Taxonomy (NCBI): domain Eukaryota; kingdom Viridiplantae; phylum Streptophyta; class Magnoliopsida; order Poales; family Poaceae; genus Lolium; species Lolium multiflorum. The sequence continues at coordinate 6,989 of JAUUTY010000500.1, forward strand.
ATACCGATAGATAAGCTCGCGTAGGAACTTTGTGGCTGTCTTCCCGTCGCACTTCTTTATGGGCTTTGCTTCCACCTTGGTGAACTTGTCCGCCACCAGGAGGTGAGTGTATCCGCCGGGGGCCGTTTTGAACTTGCCCACCATGTCCATGCCCCAGACGGCGAAGGGCCAGGTGAGGGGGATGGTCTTTAATGCCGACCACGGCATGTGCGGTGGCTTGCATACTTTTGGCATCGGCGCACGAACGGCGAAACGACTGCATCTTCGTGATAGAAGCCGTGACGAAAGGCCTTGGCGACGATTGAACGCGCGCCTGCATGGTGGCCGCAGTCCCCTGCGTGGATGTCGCGCAGGATGTTGCGCCCTTCCGTAGTAGCGACGCATCGTTGGAACACTCCCGAGACACTGCGCTTGTATAGCTCATTGTTGATAATGGTGAAGGACTTGCATCTGCGCACGATGGCCCGTGCTTTGGCCTCATCCATTGGCAGTGCCTGGCGCTCAAGGTAACTTATGTATGGCTCGGTCCAATCGACGCTGTCGGCGGTGAGTGCGACTAAGGTGGAGTCGGGAGCAGGTGGCTCGGCAATGTCCAGCTCGCGTGGTGCGCGCACCGAGGGGTGGCTGTCCAGGACGACGCCCGGGGGGGTTGGAGTCGCTTGGACCCGATTCTGGCTAGCGCATCGGCTTCTTCTTCTTGCGCCTGTCGACCCATTCGACGATGTGGCCGGCGAAGCTAGCGCCGGCTTGGTCGACGGCGCGCTTGTATGCGATCATGTTGGCGTCGGTGGCGTCGCAGGTGCCGGAAGTCTGGCTGGCGACTAGGTCGGAATCGCCGAGGCAGCGCAGCCGTGTTGCGCCCATCTCTTTTGCGACTCGCATGCCGTGTAGGAGCGCCTCGTACTCGGCCATGTTGTTGGTGCAGGGCTCGAATCTAAGTTGCGGGACGTACTTCACTGTGTCGCCCTTTGGTGATGTGAGGACGACTCCCGCGCCCCGCCGAGTTTTAAAGCGTCGAAGTGCAATGTCCAGTGTTTAAGGTCGCGGGAGCTTGGGCTGTGGGCCTCTTCCCAATCGGCGAGAAGTCGGCGAGTGCTGAATTTGATGGCGTGGCGCGACTCGTAGGTGATGTTATGGACGCCGAGCCTCGGCCTTGGCGATCCGGCCGGTTGCGTCGCGGTTTCGGATGATGTCGGCGAGTGGTGTTGAGGCGACTACCTTGATGGGGTGCTCGTGGAAGTAAGGGGCCAGTCGCCGCTGGGCCCTGAGGACTGCGTACACCAGCTTTTGGTAGTGCGGATACCGCTGCTTGGACTCGATCAGGGCTTCGCTGATGTAGTAGACCGGGCGTTGTACCAGTTGCTCCCTTCCTTCTTCCTTCCGTTCGACGACCATGACCGCGCTTATAGCGCGATCGGCGCGGCGACGTATAGGAGCATGGTTTCTTTTGGCAGCGGGGCTGCGAGGATAGGGGCGTTCGAGAGCGTCTTTGGGTTCTTCCAGGAGCCCGCTGCGCCTCGTCATCCACCTGAATGATTCGACTTCTTGAGCAAGCGGTGAGCGGCATGGCCTTGCCGGGGTATGAAGCGACTGAGGGCGGCGACTCGACCGGCGAGTTTTTGCGCGTCGACTAGGCAAGTCGGCTGCTTGGTGCGCATGACCGCCAACGTCTTCTCCGGGTTGGGCTCGATGCCTCGCTTGGAGACGACGTAGCCTAGCAGTTGTCCTGATGGAACCCCGAAGGTGCATTTCAAAGGGTTGAGCTTGATCTTATACCGCCGTAAGTTGGCGAATGTTTCGGTGAGGTCGCTGACGAGGTCGGCCTGGCGAGTCGATTTGACCACCACGTCGTCGATGTACACATGCACATTGCGGCCGATTTGGCTTTCCAAGCAGCTGTTCATGCACCGCTGGTATGTTGCTCCGGCGTTGAGGCCGAAGGTCATGGACGTGTAGCAGTAGGCCCCGGGCGTGATGAATGCTGTCTTCTCTTGGTCTTCCTTGGCCATCTTTATTTGATTGTGCCGGAGTATGCGTCAGGAAGCATAGCGACTCGGACCGGCGAGCGTCGATAATGCAGTTCGATTCGCGGTAGGACGAATGGGTCCTTGGGACACGCCTTTATTGAGGGCTTGTGTGGTCGATACACATTCGCCACGTCTTGTTTTCTTTAGCACTAAGAACTTTTGCCAGCCATTTTGGGTGCTTGATTTCTATGATGAAGCCGGCAGCGAGTAGCCGGTTTACTTCTTCGGCAATTGCGCGTCGCCGTTCTTCTCCCACAGGGCGCATTGCCTGCCTAACGGGTCGCGCGGTGGGATCGACGTGTAATTTGTGCTCAGCAAGTTCTCTCGGGACACCTGGCATGTCAGACGGTTTCCATGCAAAGATATCTCGATTCTCACGGAGGAACTTGATGAGCGCGCTTTCCTATTGGGCAGGCCCGTCCCAATGGTAACTTACTTGGATCATTTTCTACAAGATCTACTTGGCGAGTGCCTGTTGCGGCCTTGAAGGTTGTTGCGGACGAGTCGAGCTCGGTTGGCTTCTCCAGGATGGCGGGGTCGTTGCGGTCGACTGGGTACTTGGCGAGCTCGGCGGAGTTGTCTTGTTCGTCGGCGATGACGGCGTCGGCGAGCTTGGCGCTCATCGCATCCAGCGCCATCTCCGGATCGCCGTGGACGGTGATGACGCCTCGAGGCCCGCATCTTCATCATGTTGTATGCGTAGTGTGGGTCGCCATGAAGCGGGCGAACGCCGTCGGCCGTACGCAGTGGTAGGAGCTGCGGAAGTTCACCACTTGAACGTTATCCGCTCGGTAGTTCACGGGCGTGCCGAAGGTGACGGCAACGTCACTTTGCCGTCGGGAAGGCCTTCCGCCCAGGGACGATGCCGTGGAACGTAACCTTGGTGTTCTCGAGTCGTGAGTCTGGTAGGCCAAGCCGCTGGAAGGTTTCGTAGTACATAATGTTGATGGAGCTTCCCCATCCATCGAGGGTTTTGGTGAAGTAGGGCGACCTTGGGCCGACGACGCCACTCGCCGGGGTACTCGATGCGGGGCGTGGTCTTCGCGGCTCCGGTGCTTTGCTCGGACCGGTTGAGCCAGGGCACGTCGGAAAGTGGCTGCGTGTACCGCCACAGCCACTGCGAGGACCTTCTGACCAGAGTCCATGACCCCGGTGAAAGGTGTGGGAGCGAGCGGCGGCTGCGGCCAAAGCATCTCCTTGTGCTGATCTTGGTCTTTGGCGCGGTCTTTGTGCTGATTGCCGCCGTCGTTTTCCTTGGCGCGGCGAGCTCTTTCTGCTTCAGGGAGTAGCAATTTCCCGTCGTGTGATTGGCGGGCTTGCCCTCCTTGCTGTGATAGATGCATGGTGCATCTAGGAGGCTGCGGGCGTCGAAGCGCTTGGGTTGGGGCCGGTCCTCCCGAGGTGCGCGGGTGTCGCGCCGGAATGATTTTGGCTCGCGCTGCTCGTAGTCGGTGGTGGCGACCAGCTCGTTGTGTCCTCCCTCTCCGCGACGCTTGCCGTTATTGGACCGGCCGGCGAATCGGTAATCGCCACGCCGGGGCTCCGTGTGTGCGGGGCGGCGATTGCGTCGTTGACCGTACTCGTCGTCCGAGTCGACTGTAGGATCTTCGTCGGCGTAGCGGGTGGCGATGTCGAAGAGTTCGGAGATTGAGATATTATCCCTGGACGCGACGGAGCTTGGCGCTTAATGGTTCGTACCGGCAGCAGCGTCGAAAGCAATAGATTGCCGTGTCCGTGCTGATGCCGCTGGAGGTCGTCCCACATATCCTGCCAGCGTTGCACCCACCGGCGGGTCGACTCGCGTGGGCCTTGGACGCAGCGATCCAAGTCTTCTATGGTTGTGGCACGGGTGTATGCGCTGGCGAAGTGTTGGATGAATGCGGCGCGAGCTTCTTCCCAGGAGTCGATGCTGTTGACGGTGAGGGTGTTGAACCAGTGGCGATTGACGCCGTCCATCATGAGAGGCAGGTAGCGTGCTGCGAGTAGCTCGGAGTGGCCCTGGATCCCCATTGCCATTGCGTACGAGTCGATCCAGACGGTAGGGTCGATGTGTGTGTCGTACTTCTCGATGTCGCGGGGTCCTTTGAACCCCACAGGGTACAGCTCGCCTCGATCATCGGTCCGAAGCAGGCGGGGCCGATTCGGGTGAACGCGCTCTGGCGCGGGGCTTCATCGGCGTGGCGGTCGTTCAATCGGTTGCGCGCCCGCCATTCTTGATCGTTGACGATGTGAGTTCGGGCGTCGACTGGCTGTCCGTTGGCGGCGACCATCACCCGCGCGGGGCGCGGCTCGGCTCGGTTGTTGGACGAGTGGGCCGCGCGTGGGGGCGGGCCATTGTTGGCGTTGACGATTGCGCGGTTTGCCGCGTCTGACGACGCTGGCGCGACTGGCGGATGTGCGCGAACAGCGGTCATCCAAGCGTCCAGCAACAATGGCGGGCGTCTTCAGCAAGGACATGCTGAGCTGGTACCTCATCACGCTCAAGATCAAGGACACCCTCGGCGAGAATCTCAAGAAATCCCCGTCGCTGCAGTGGCAGTCACTTAACGGCACACTACCGGGTGGTGGTGGTGGTGGGGGTGGAGGTGCTCCGCGCGCCGCTCTATCTGCGGCAGCCGCTTCCTTCCGGGATGTCAGGGTTTTGGACTCGGGCGGCCGGATTTCTCCCGTCAGGTCGTCGAGGAAGTGGCGTGCGGCGGAGGGAGTCGTTACGGGGCGGCTCCACATGCGCGGCGGTTTCGGCTAGCGATAATTCGGATACAGCTCTCACTTCGTCTTGCTCGGCGGAATTTACGCATTTCGGCGACCTCTTTTTCCTTTGCTCCTCGAGGGCCGCCCGGTGCGCCTCGATCTCGGTTGCGATGGCGGTTGCGGGGAGGAGTGGTGAAGGCGTCGGCGGATGCTCTTCTTCACTGCCATGAAAGGCTAACGGTTGGGTGGCGGTAGCGCGGGGCCTCGACGGAGTCCGAGTCGGAGTCGTGAAGAGGGGGAGGATGGAGTCGTCCTCGAAGCCACCTTCGAAGTCACTCGGGTGGGAGACCATGGAGATAGAGTCCTTGGTTGACGCTGTGGCGATGGAGCGAGCAGTCGGGGACGCAGCGGTGGATCCTGCAACCGACGTTATAGCGATGATGTCGGTGAAGTCGGCGTCGATCGCAGCGATGACGGAGTCGATGGCTGGGATGGTGTCGGCGGAGTCGGCGGCTGTCGAGGCGGCCATGGGTCGTGGCGACGAGGCGCATGATGCTGGTCGCGGCCGCCGGCCAGCATCGTCGCCCGTCGGTAGAGCGCGCAGCAGCAGCGCCATTAGTCGCGGCGGCCAACCGTCATCAGTCCAGGCGCGCCGGCGGCCAGCCTCATCGGAGTCTCAGAGGGGTCGCTAACGCCGGCGAGCCCAACGAAGAGGTTGATGGAGCCGATCGGCACCATCCAGGCGTGCTTGAGAGGCGACGAGGCGGGTCGGTAGGTGCTCGGCTGGATGTGGAAGAAATTGCCGGTGGCAATCATCCTGCCGGAAGCAGCCGGCCGCATGGCAGCGAGTAGAGCCTCGCCGTAGCTCGGAGAGCTTGATGTCCCATGCCCCACGGTGGGGGCCCTTGTCGTGGATGTGGCCACGGCAGATGCTACAGGGTGCACTTCGTTGATGCGAAGGGAAGGGAACATCGCCATCTACGGGTCGAGGGGTGCAAGAGACGCAAGGGTTTTGCCCAGGTTCAACCCCTCCGGAGAGTAAAAGGCCTACGTCACCTTTAGTCTTATTGCTCGGTGGAAATTACAGCGGGGGCTCAGTCGGCGACTCTACGCAAAATGAACTACAAGAAGTTGATCTCAGATCCAGGTGTCCTCTAGGGTTTAAGCCCCGGGGGTTTATATGAACACCCCCGATCTAGGGGTTACATGGCGATAACTCCAAATCATATTCGTTGCTATTAACCCGGGATTCGTTAACCCCCCTAACAAGTAATCTTCTAATCCAGTCGCACAGATCTTCTCCTTGGGATCACAGCCCAGTCGCCTTTGGGCCCAGTCGCTTGGGCGACTGGCAGTCCACCTGAGCCTTCATCTTCACAGCGAGTGAGACTGGCGACCCACCCCCTTGGGTGTATCCCCATCAACATGGGACTTGACCACACCTCCCATAGTTTCCATTTTATCAAAAGCCTGCTTCGCCACCGTGACCCAACAACACCCCTGCTCGAATGCGAGATTCTGTCTAGCGACCGGTTCAGCCAAGATGTCGACATGTGTCTCCGTTACGCCGTATCGCGCAAAGTGAGGGATCTTCGAATCAGAATCTACTCTCTACGTTACTTCCAGCTATCGGCCGGGACTTTCTTCTCCAAACACCTGACCAGGTTATTTCTTCGTAAAGTTTGGCTCGACGATTTCTATCTGCATGTTTCGAGCTGCCAATCGCTCGAGGAGCTGGAGATCAAACGCTGTGATATCAATATCGGAGACGTTGGAACCGACTTTCCGAACTCCTTGCGGCTTCTAAGGATCAGAAAGACAAATATTGACCCTATAGCTACCCGGTCTTTTATTACCACGCCAGGTCTGGTTACCCTGGAGCTAGCGGTCGGTTACGAGTGCGCTCCGTGGCTTAAGACCATGCCATCGTTGGTGACTGCGTTTATCAAGATTGGACACAAGTCAGGATTTTCGTATTGCGAGGCATGTGAGTTTGATGATGGTGTGCTTCTCAAAGGTTTGTCAGGTGCTACGAATCTGGAGCTGATAAGCGTTCGCTCAATGGTATGCTCCATTTTTTTTCAGTGGACATGCTTGCTGTTTTGCTGACTCCTTCTCTTGTGTGCTGCTATTCCCCTTTCCATCTCTAACCATAGTAAACTGGTTTCTGATGTGCATTGCATTTTTGCCACCAATTCACTCTTTTTAATCACCATGTTTCTATTCTTCTCTTGAGCACACATTATAGTGTTTACCCAACTTAAATCAATAAGAAAGGGATAAAGCAAGGCATGCAACAGAGGTTTGCAAGCCTAAGCCAGCAGCCGCTAGCCCCGGAGGCCTGGCATGCAGCGGCAGCTGTCATGTTTTTATTAAGACACCCCCTATACTTGGTTTGTGGAAAAAGGCTTTATGCATGCGGTTTATAAGGCTGCTTGATACTTGCACTGTACTATTCAGAAGCATATATTAACTGTCAATTGTCCTTTAATTCTGTCAATTTATGTCACACTTAAATTGTGTGGCTTAATTAAATATGTTTCTGAATAAACCAAAAGTAACATTTTTTCCAGGGTATGAAACGTTGTATGCTTATGTTTTGTTACTCGAAGAATAAGAACTCTAGAAAGCTTGTATTGTGTTCAGTATTAGTAAATCATGCAATTGAAGTCAGAGATTCAATTGTCATTTAATTCTTCACTCTCTCCAGGTCTTCAGAAAGGAGATAAAATGTTACCCTACGTTTAGCAAGCTCAAGACATTGTTGCTCAGTGACTGGTGTATGGCTTCTAACTTCGCTGGACTAGTTTACTTTCTGCAGCACTCACCAATTCTAGAGAGATTTACGCTTCAACTTGGTAGATACTGTGAGGTATTAAAAAAATTCTATGTATGATACCTCACTGCTTGATATTGCCATTTACTGCTGATTCATTTCAGTAAATTATTTTGTTTGCAACAGAAAACTCAAATGCATGAAGTCTATCCAAAGGAACAATTCATGGTGTCAAAGCATCTCAAGGCAATTGAAATAACATATTTCCAGAAAGATGTAAGGGTTGACCAAATAGTAAACTTCCTTGCGTACCATGGAGTACATCCGAAACTAATAAACATCGAAAGGAAGCCCTATGATGACTGTAAGTAACTACAACCATATACTACTATTATAATGTTTATGTAGTATTTATTCTTCACAGTTGGGAAATTGTATTATTATATTCATGTAAGTCACAAGTCTTTTTTATAGATAAACAGTATCACAAACTAATTCTGAAATTTGGTAATCTAAACATTTGACCCTTTCTGAGTTCCAAAGCAGAATTCCATTCACTATTTTTACATCCTTTGGCTTGTCAATGACACCACAGTACCTTGCATCCACAATGTGGCACCTTGATCGACCATTTAGACTGTTCATGATTAATATCTAACAGCAAACGTCGCGACTGCATTTTCTGAGGTAGCAGCCACAGGTCTACAGCTGCAAGCTGTGATTGGTGGCTGTAACTGCATGCCTATGCTATTAAGTAGGAGGATAAGGCTTGATTAATGAAAATCAGCAGGCCTACTACATACACGAACACTTCAACGAATGTTTGCACTTTGTCGAATAATAAGTTAGAGCTTCTGATTGGTTTCATTTGAATGGCACATTTGTGAGAATCATATGTTTGTTCAATCATGCAACTGAATTTTGCTGTACGGTTTTTTCTGCACTTCAGTGCCACTCACTAATTGACCATACCAAACCTTTGTTTTTCTATTAGCCTAGATTTTCATGTGCTTAATTTGTCTTCTCTTGTTTCCACAGGCTTCAGTTTCAAGCGCAAGGAGTAGTTCAGACATCTACGGTCCCTTCTCTATTCACACTCCCATGTCCCTGGATCTTTCACCATAAGGAGTCTGCATTTTGTCAACCAAGGTCGTGCGTGCAACTCATACCCCGTTCACGTGAAGCATGAACTCCTGCCGATTTTGTGTTGTGGCTTGCCTGGATTCAGTTGTAAAGGCTTAAGCGCCATTGCGGTCATGTTGCACCTATTTCTCATTTCCTTTTTAGCCTGAACAGAAATTGCCTGTTTAAGGCCTGAACAGAAACTATGGAGTACATGTTTCTAGAAGTACAACTTATGCAATATATACTATGTTGCGTATCCAGTTCTTTCATAACCTGGAATGTTGTTTTGCTTTTGTGATCTCTGATTCTCTGGTTATTGTTCCAGTTCCCTGCATATACGTTGGGTGGGCTGAACTTGTTGAGCATGCCTTTTCTTGTTGCTGATTGTGTATGTCCATGGGTACCTAACTGAGATGGATGTATATTGTTCGCCATTTCTTAGTCTACCAATATAAGTTCTACCATTGCTTGAACCGTCAGGAATTGGCCTGCTACAGTTGATCCGAGGTAATTTATCTGGGCTTGGAGTAAATCCTATACGTCTTGGAAAGATATTCAGCATAGTTGAATTCGCTTTAGGCTTGTTTTTCTAGGAACGAATCAAAAGCTAGTTTTTTATTTCAGCAAGAAAATCATAAGCTTGATTTTTGTAGTCAAGCGTGGGTTTTATTCTTGTGGAATGTGCACACACAATCGGTCACGTTAGCCCTCCAACTATGAGGCGCTTTTGATGTATTTCTCAGCCTTGAAGCGGACAATGTGGATTTCAGCACGAGAAGGATATATAGCCAGTGTTCCAAGCTTTGTCCACGACGTGAAGAAAACCTTCCTTATGGACCCAATATATAGGATTCAAAACTGAATCTCTTGCACTTTATCTCATTAGATAAAAGTAGTCGAGAGCTTGAGTACACAATGATGAGAGACAGAAAAGGAATTCGTGAAAAGCGGGGCGCGATCCGGTCACTCACTCTGTGCAACCTGATTAAAAACAGAGGAACGCAAAACCATGTGTAGCAACATGAACATACTTGGCGGTCTACGTTGAGCTCACGATGGAACATGTACTGGAACAAGTCACAGAGCCACAGGCGGGGATACGATCTGACTAGAGATGCAGGTTTCCACATAGGCTGAGAGGAGGAAAAAACTACACTGTTGAAAGGTATTGGTATTTTGATTTCCTCCCTATTTTCAGGTTTGGTTTTATCTATCTTTTCAAGTATACCAATAACATCTACACATGAGCTTAGCATTTTAAACCGATCAAAGACTTTTCTAACTTCTATAACAACATCTTTAAATTTTTTAAGCAAAGTTTTTAGGATAAAATCTCTCTTTTCATCATCCTCTGTAAGGGTATTTTACCCTTATCCATTATTTTGATAACTATGACACCGTGCTAAAGTATTTGGTCTAATACATGTCTACAAGATGATTCCCAGGTATTAGCCAAAGAGGTATAATGGTGTATCAATGGAACAAGAAGGCAATGGGAGACCCTCCACTTCGATGAAAAATCAACAAGGAAGTTCCAGCCTCGGCCGGTCAGTGGCCCGGTCAGACCGGCTCCAGGACCGGCTCAGTCCGGTCACAAGCCCGGTCGGCCGGGTGCTGGGCCGGGCGCCCCGGCGCCAACCGGCCCCCACACTTGTGCCAACCGGGCGATGTTCCAGTATGCTCGGAGAAGTGATCCGGTCGGGATCCGGTCACAGGCCCGGTTTGGACCGGCCGAGCCGGTCACAGGCCCGGTCGGACCGGGTGCAGGACCGGGCGCCCCGGCGCCAACCGGCCCCCACGCCTGTGCCAGCCGGACGATGTCCAGTATGCCAAAGAAGCTGCCCGGTCAGGATCCGGTCCCAGGTCCGGTCTGGAAGCCGTAGTTGATCCCGAGCCCGGTCGTAGGCCCTGTGTCGGCATGTCAGCGCCCAGCCTCCATTGGCCTAGGGTGCCTGAAAAGGAAAATCTGCGATGTGGCAGTCACCCAAAGGCGATATTCCAAGTGACACTATATACCCCTTCTTCTATCTCTGAAGGGGTAGGCAACACACTACAAGTTGTTCTTGAGCTCTCTCTCATACTCTATTGTTAGAAACACCAAAAGCCTGAGATCTCCTCTCTCCTCCACCACCCAAACTCAAATCCCTCAGGAAAAAAGATAGAGGACCCCGATCTATTGTTCTACCAAGCCAAATCTCATTTCCTCCTTGTATTCATCAAGAAGCTTGCTCTCTAGGGTTCCTTGGAAACCCTAGGTGGGCAAGTGTGGTCCGGAAGCATCGTGGATTTGCTCCCGACAAGATTGTGAAGGTTTGGAGGCTACCTCAAAGTCTACCACAAGTGAGTGAGCTATTCCTTCGTGGGATAGGCTCCGGAAAATAGGGTGAGCCTTCGTGGCGCGGGGAATCCTTCGTGGGACCTCCACCCCTCCAAACGTGACGTACCTTCTTGCAAAGGAAGGGAACACGGGAATAAACCCGCGTCTCCGCGTGCTATCGGTTATCTCTAACCGAACTCTTTACTTGTGATTTAACTGCCTGTGAGAGCCTTCGTGCTCGAGTTAGTTGTATCCTCATATAGGTTGTCTCACCTAGTTTTCATTAGGCTCACCTTTATATTCCGCAAAGCCTAATATTGCAAAGAAAGAATCAAAATCTGTAGAAACCTATTCCCCCCCCCCTCTAGGTTTACCATCTCTGATCTTTCATCCTCAACTTCATGAAGTTTAAGAAACATTGTTTGCATTGGGGTTAAGGCTAGCAAGCATAGCCTCTAACATTTTGAATTAAAATATGCTGCGACGGTTTCATAATTAGGTGCAAGTTCTACCAGTTGTCGTCAATATATTTATGCTTACTAACATGATTAACGAATACTTCAATGTTATCTCTCCCAATTATAGAACCACTACCTACTGATAGGTCTTTCAGATCGTACTTAGGGATCAACATAATAAGCTAAAAATAAAGTAACAAAATAACAACTATAAAAGAAACTTTTTTGTGTTTTTGATATAAAGAAGCAGACAAGACAAAGTAAAGTAACTAAGCAAAACAATAACAAAGTAAAGATATTGGATATGAGAGACTCCTCTCGCAGAAATCCTCTTTCTCCCTGGCAATGGCGCCAGAAAAGTAGTTTGATGAGTGCAGATTGCACACCGTTGGGAAAACCCAAGAGAAAGGTATGATGAGCACAGTAGCAAGTTTTCCCTCAGCAAAAAAACTAAGGTTTAATCGACCAGTAGGAGAAACGCGTGACTTCTGAAGGTGCTGCTAGCTGACTTGTGGCAGGGCGCACTACCGGCGTCAGCAACAACGTGGAATCTGCACACAACACAACCAAAATACTTTGCCCGAACTTACAGTGAGGTTCTCAATCTCACCGATTTTGCTGAAAACAAAGGATTAACTGTATAGTGTGGAAAGAAATGTTTGTTGCAGTGAAATTAAAGGGAACAATGCTTGCTGCAGTAAGTAAATAGAACATGATGATTTTAACAGTGTAAAAAATGGACCGGGGTTCACGGTTCACTAGAGGTGTCTCTCCCATAAAAGATAAATAACATCTTTGGGTGAACAAATTACGAACACAGGCAATTGACGAATAAAGACCATACATAACAATATGATTACTATGAGATTCATTTTAATACATAGACCGTAATTCAAACTGCGTCTATGACTAATAATCCACCTTAGGTTATCACTCAGAACCCCTTCCGGTATTAAGTTGCAAGCAACAGATTATCGCATTAAGCAATGTGTGTAAAGTAAACAATAGAATTACACTTAGATAAAGCATTGTTGTTTTCTCCCTAGTAGCAACAACATATCTACAATCTTAGAAGTTATTGTCACTCTTTCAAATTACTAGATGTTAGAGTACGTAATGGGCTCGGGCTGGCGCTATAACCCATTAGTATTAGGGTTAATTAGAGATAAGGGTAGCTTGCTTAGGGGTCAAGTAAACCTCTCTATATAAGGAGAGGAGACGTATCAATCTAATCAAGCAAGAATTAAGAAGGAAATCCCTTCCTCTTGCCACCCGGCCGTGGGCAAGGCCTCCGGCCCCCCTCTCTCTCGCCATCCCTCTCGCGGCACCATAACATTTGGTATCAACTTTCCGGGTTCGATCATGTCCGGCCATCCCGCCTTGGCCGATGGCCGCATACCGGCCCACCCAAGCGGTCCCGGCAACCTCCAGCCATGCTTCTAAGCCTCACCCGGAGGAGATCGGCAGGAACAATCGCCAATCTCACCACTACGCTCGGGAATCCCAGCCGAGCCGGTGCGGCCGCCTCAGCCGCGCTTCCGTCGGCCTCGCCGGAGAGATCGCCGGAAAGTTGGTACCGTGGTTGTCCAGGAGATCCGCCTCTTCCTGGCCGGTCCCTACGGGCCGCCGCCCACGCGGCTGTTGCTACCGATGTGTGTAGACGCACGAGCGGCCTCGTGATCGCCGTGGCGTGACGACTGTTTGTCGTAGCCTCCCCACCAAGCCTTCGGGCTCTTCAGGTCCCCATTCTTGTTGTCCTTGGACCCCTACCTCGGCGGCGGGGGTCCTCTTCTCCGACCAGCCAGGCCGGCCTTCTTCCCAGCTAGGGATGCTTCGACAACGACGGCGACTACCGCCTCCTTAGCGCGGCATTGCATACATTTGTCCTCGCGAGCGTTGTCCCTTAGTTCGGTGGGCAGGCACACGACGACGGCGGTGGCTGCCCGTCGCCACCAGCACCGCGGCCGTTGCTGGCTCTGGCCGATGTCCACGCCTTTCGGCGGTGTTGTGGGAGCGACCTTGGCCACGGGCTCTACATCGACACCGCCCGGGATGCCCTTCCACCAGGTCCGTTTCCTTCCGTCGCTGTCACCGCTTCCGGCTTGGATCGCTAGCCGCCACGTGTCGGCGGTGGGGATGGGCTCTTCTTGTGCGACCTCCAAGTGCGTCGGCGTGTGCGGGAGAGGCGTGCTCCTTCAAGTTGCGCTTCGTTGCGCAACGGATCTCAATCTCGTCCGCTGCTTCGTCGAGGATCTTGGGCGTGCGGTTCCCCCACGGGCGGCGGACATGCTGTGTTTTCCCGCGAGTAGCGACCTCAAAGTCTCCGCCATCGACAGTCATCGACGGGGAGAAGGCATGGTGTCACGAGCAGGAGCGCACGCGTACTTTGCATTCGCCAGCGACCACTTCGTGGCTCCCTTTTGTCCCACTTGGTTTCCCATGGGATCCAGGTGGGCTGTCTGGTGCACCGTAGACGGGCGGGATGGTGTCCACTTTATGTTCGGGGGTCAACAATAAAGCGCAGTCCATTTCGGGTTGAGAGTAATAAAACAAGCGAGATGTAAAAGGCTCGTTTTTAGGTGTTAGGTTTGTGTTGCGTCGGAGTCATGGTTTGTTTGGGTTGCGGCTCGGACGGTGCATGTCCCAGTGGGGTGTAGTTTTAGAGTCGTAATGGGCTTGGGTGGCGCTATGGCCCTTAATGGGAACCAAGTAGAATGAGGCCAGCTTGGCAGGGGTCATGTAAATCTCTCGGGAGGAGCGTATCAATCAATCAGCAAAAATTGAGAAAATCCCTTCCCCTCTTGCACCCTGAAGCCGTGGGCAGCTTTGGCCGAGCCCTCTCAACGCCATCCCTCTAGCGGCACCATAACACCGTGTCGGCTTTCCCGAGTTACGATCGTATCGGCCTCCCGGTTCTTCCCACCAGCGCCGCCGCACGCCTCAGCGTCCGCACGTTCTCTCCCGTGGAGATGCTGCAGCCTCCATGATCATGCCATGATTCAGGGGAGAATCCTCGCTTGGCCCGGCCCCTACGGGCCTTAAGCAGCCAGCGCCTCAGCCGCCTGCAGAGACACCAACTCTGCCAGTGGCAGCGCGCCGTCGGCCGGTCTGTCGTCTGATCGCCGCCGCCTCCCCGCCCGGGTTGTGGTCAGCCGTCCCAGCCCCTCGCGGGCCCACGTCGCGAGCCATGGCCTCCATTCTGCAGCGACCACGCATCCCCCAGTTTCGATGGCCAGTCCCATTACTCGCGGGCGTCCCGCTGAGCGACACCTTCTTACGCCGGAGCCAGCTGCGACAACAGTGCCGGCGTTACGCCGCCACCAACACGCCCGGCTGCGACTGTTTGTCTCACCAACGCTGTCCTGCTTTGTTCGGTGGGCAAGCTGCCATAGCGGCCCGGCTGCCAATGCGCCACCAACACGCAGCGACGGCGGGCTGCCTCGGCAGAGCTTTGTCCACCGCCTTTCGGCCCCGGTGTGGGAAACGACCCCGGGCTCTCGTGGCTGCCGGGCGTCCTTACACCATGCATTTCCATACGCCAACCGTCTTCCGGCTTGGATCGCTATCATCCCACGTGTCGACGGCGGTGGCTATGTTGCTACGTGCGGCCTCCCTAGTGCGTCGGTGTGTCAGAATCATTGATCTCATTGCAGCTCCTCAGTGCCGTTGCGCAATGGACCTCCCGATCTCGTCCACGCTCGTGAGGATCACGTGCGGTTTCACCAGAATTAGTGGACATGTTGTTTCCACGGCGCAGCATAATCTGCGCCATCGACCGTGTCACAGCAGGAGAAGGCATGATTCTCTGTCCTTAATCAGGCCTGCCATGTGCTTGTTACATTCACTTCGTGACCAGCGACATGTTTCCTTTTGTCTCCCATGGTTCCATGGGATCCCGGTGGTACATCCACAGTGCATGTCGACGGCGGATGGTGTCCACCTGTTGAGGTCAACAATAGCGTCCCCGGTCATTGGAGTTGAGAGTAATAAAATAAAGCGAGATGTCTCTAGCTCATTTGAGTGTTGATTTGTGTTGCGTTGAGTCACATGGTTTGTTTGGTTGCAGCTGGACAGACTGCCATGTCGAAGTGGTGTAGTGATGCAGTGCGTAATAGGCTCAGGCTGTGCATATAACCCATTGTGTCAAGTTATTGAGATAAGGTAACATGAGATCGATAAACCTCCATATAAGGAGGGAGAGCTGTCAATCTAATCAAGCAAAAATTAAGTAAGGAGGAAATCCCTTCCCTCTTGCAAGCCAGTGACAGGCCCCAGTGACCCTCACCATCTCTCTAGGCTACTACTTTTGAGCATGAACCATCCTCGAGCATAAATATTCTCTTTTGAGTTACAAGCATTTACTTGGCCAAAACATCTACTAGCAAAGCATGCAGATCACAAATAACATATGGCAAGTATATAATTGATCTCAACATAGTATTCAATATTCATCGGATCCGGCAAACACAACATGTGGCATTACATAAAGATGATCTTCATCATGATGGGCAGCTCACAAGATCTAATATAGCACAAGCGGGGAAGACAACCATCTGGCTACTGCTATGGTTTTGTAGTCGAGAGATGAACTATACACACATCATGCCGGGGGCGGAGTGGAGATGTAGGGCCTCACAGGTGATGATCTCCCTCTGCGACGAGAATGGAAAGCTAAACCTCCCGAGAGTTAGGGTCGGCGATGGCGATCGCCGGCCAAACTTTTTCGTGGATGGAGGCTCGGGTGTTTAGGTTTTTTCCGAGATTGTGAATAAATAGGCGGAAGGGCGAGGTCGGTGGACGCCTGGGGGGGCACACCACCCCATGGCCACGCCAAGGGCAGGTGTGGCCGCCCTGTGGCATGATACGTTGCAAACGTATCTATAATTTGATGCCCCATGCTTGTTTTACACCAATTTATATATGTTTTGCTTACCGCCCGTTGCACTTTTCATATATTTTCTGACATAACCTTTTGACAAGATGCCCACGGTGCCGGTTCCTAATATACGATTGTTTTGTATTTCAAAAAAGTTGTATAGGAAATATTCTCGAAATTGAACGAAACAAAAGCCAATGTTCATATTTTACCGTAATGAAGGCGGAGTCCAGAGGAGAGACGAAGGCACGCTGCCGAGCTTGCCGGCCTCGGGAGCGCACCGGAGACGAAGGCACGCGCCAGTGTTGCCACTACCGGACGTGTGAAGACATGGATCACCATGAGCCATGCGCGCCATAATTAGATGGAGAAGCAGAGAAGGCCTTCGTGAAGGGTCGGTGCGTAGAAGTTTTCTTACGGTACTTTGGAGTAGATGAAGTAGCTTCAAGAAGAAAATTTAAGCACGAGCGTGCAAACAAAGATAGACCACAACTCTAACGGAGAGGTCATGGTGGTCGAGAAGTAATTGTTGAAGTAGATTCCGGGATTAAACCCGGGTTCCTCGTGCATTATCGCGGTGTCGAAGAAGAACCCCGTTGGTGTTGACGAAGACCATGAGTGTTGGCGACGAAGCAGTTGTCGGCGATGATGACCACGGACAAGAGGGCTAATCTGGTGTACGTTGGTGGCTAAAAAAAGAGATCTAAAAAACAAAACGAAAATTTCTAAGCTTTGAAACTAATCTAAAGAAAAACTACCTACGATATCGGATGCCTCCGGGCAGAGATCATGGAGATCAATCTCCCCGGGGGCCGCGGAAGCGGTGGGTGGCTAAATTCTAGGTTGCGGAAAGAACGTCTTCGGTGGTTACACTGTTTTGAGATTTGTGAATCTATTCAAGCCGCGGGAGTATTAATTGTATTGGTAATTGTGATTACATTGTGTACCTCTTGAGATGTTTATGTAGTAGAGAATACTTGAACTCCAAGAAGTCTAGAGTAGATCTAGATTACAATTTTAAACTACCTAATATAACTAAACCGTAATATACTCTTAACAGTTTGGAACAAGATAGTCTCCATTTTTCCTCATATTTGCTCATGTGTTATTTGAACCGTACATTCCATTTTAGACCATTCTTAATTTGTTAAATTATTTGATTTGCACATTCATTGTAATTTGGATCATTGTTGTATTGTGTCATGTTGAGACAGTAAATATGATTTGTATTGTTGTTATATTGACATTCGATTGTTTGAATCATACCTATATACTGAACCCTAGTCCTGATTTTGCACACTACTGGTGCGGTTGCACGGCCAAACAGTTGCCCTAAACTTGTACCGGTCACCGTTGCAGGGCAAAACACGTGCCCCAAACTCTTACCGGTTAACTTATCCGGTACGAATTTAGGGATCTGTTCAGCGGTTCAGCCATAGCTCACGGGGCGGAGGAAGACATGTACCGGGTACCTGATCCGAAGTACTGGATATCTGGGATCTGCTCGAAGTAATGTTTCACAGATCTGTTCACTCTGGCGGGATACTAGGATGATATCGGACTAGTTTCCTCTTGTTTGCTTACTGGTTTGTTGTACAACACGAATTGGGAACAGAGGAGCTCAAATATCTTGCAGTAAACGCAGCAACAAACGTTGAAAATAAAGACGTACGTAAAAGCATGGCAGATCTTAACTAACAATTTAGTGCAGAGTTCACTTTCATTCAGCCATCTGAAGATTACAGAAAAAGTTCCCATTCTCATTCACTTCAGAAGTTCAGAAAGATATATACTGGGGGTTGGGGGAGTACAAGAATAATATTTTTGGTGGTACGGAAACACTTACGAAATGCACTAGAGAAGTACTATAACCTACTACTGGTATGTAAGTTCTGGTATTATATAGACGCAGCAAGGAAGTAACATCATGGTTACGCCCTAAGGAAGCTTCCCGGATCTCAGAGCCTCGAACCGCGCGGTCAGGGTCTCGAAATCCAGCGGCATGCTTGGATGAACACGGGAAGCAAGGTTTGCCTTTGGCGGCTCAGGGAAGTCGTCATCTAGTTCTTTCTCATCGGAGTGACCATTTCCTTGGTAACGTTCTCTTTGAGGAGGTGGCCTTTCTAGGGACTGTATCTCAGCATCACTTTCATCCTCTGCCTCTGAATTCCATCCCCTTGATTTGTCGAACTTTACCTCCGAGTTGACCTTGCGAGCAGCACGGCTATCCCGTTTGCGTGCATCGCTTTCATCCTCTGCCTCTGAATCGTCAAACTTTACCTCCGAGTGCACCTTGCGAGCAGCACGGCTACCCCTTTTGCGGGCATCGCTTTCATCCTCTGCCTCTGAATCATCAAACTTTATCTCCGAGTGCACCTTGCGAGCAGCACGGCCAGTGCTGTTCCTTTTGCGCATCCTCCCAGTATCCAAATCCATTAGGTCTGTGTCTTTATCTTCTGTGTGGTTCGATGCACTGAACCTCCTACCTGTGCTTCCTCGGGGCCTTAGTTCATCAAAGGTGGATACATTTTCTTTCCTGGAGGATCTGCTTGTGTTGCTCATTGTTTGGCGTCTGCTAGAATGAGTAGATTCATTACGAGTAGTCTTCCAGTCTTCATCTTCATCGTCATCAGATGAATGGGTAGATCCATCGGATGAACGGGTGTTCTTATTGACAAGATCAGCTGCAGCCTTGGCAGCAGATGCTGCTTGAGCAGCAGACTCCGCAGCAGCTCGAGCAGCTGAAGCAGCATCTTTGAATTGCATAGCACCCCCATTATCGTATTCATCAGTGTATTCAGACCTGCTAATGAGAACAAGAAGGAATGGATGAGAAACCATTCGTGTTTAAGTCATTTGTATTATATACAGACATATATTCAGAGAAAGAACTTAGAAACCTGTAATTCGATGGATAGTGTTGAGCAGCAGACTCCACAGCTGAAGGAGCATCTTTGAATTGCATAGCACTCCCATTATCATATTCATCAGCATATTCAGACCTGCTAATGAGTAACAAGAAGGAATGGATGAGAAACCAATGTTATTCGTGTTTAAGTCATTTGTATTGTATACAGATGTATACTCAAAGAAAGAACTTAGAAACCTGTAATTCGATGGATAGGGTTGGGCAAAGTTAGCTGATAACGTAGTCTTCACGGGCATCTTGGAAGCTTCAACAAATGAACTAGGTCCTTGCTGCAAAGGAGTTAAACCAATTAGCTCAAGGTTTAAAAGTACGCGCAATAGAGTTCTGTTGGCACGTACAATCAGCTCTTCAGGAGGTTTGAGAAGATCCTGCTCAGTCTCAGTAGTATCCCAATCGATTTGATGCTCCTTTGCAATATCCTTGAGAACTTTCAGCTTAGTCTGCCCAGAAGGCTTATTGACTGATAGCTTCTCAATTAGCTTCAGAAGAACATTAATTCCAGAAGTTAGCAGAAAACAAATGCAGCAGTGACAATGAATGACTTAAAAAAATACACACACTTACAAGGTTATTAACACCAGCATTTGGGCGCAAGTCAACTGCAGCAGCTACGAAATCTTTCCCATACTTCTTCTCAAAAAGGTCACGCATCCGACTGAGTTCAGGGAGTTCGGAGCACCTTGGAGCTGCAAATATCAAACTGCAGATACCTTCTTTCAGGTCTGCTGGACATTCCCTACAGAAAGTTGGCCAGTAGGACAAATTTAGGACCGTGTTTTTCAGCACAAACAATTCCGGAAGCAAGAAATGTTGTAAAATACATACTTCTGCTTGGCAATGATGGGAAGACGTGTAACAATCAGCTCACAGAAGAGTTCAATGATTTCATTTGCAGCCATAGTGTTCTGTTCTCTAATTACATGCTCCACCTGCAAAACACCAAATACCTCGATTTGAATATGTGGCCATAATGGTGTACAGAGATTTCCTCTTAGTTATGTAACGATGTCTGCATTGCATTTGCATTGTCTTGACTGAAGTGAAGGAACTCCTAAAAACGAAATTTCTATAGTGGTTCCTGAGTTTCTGTAATCAGGAATGCGATAGAGTCTGCATTGCATCTAGCTGCATATGTAACCAGATATCCTCTGATGAAAGCACAGTCTACGGCGATTGTCCTAAACTTATGTTTCCATGTCCATATGCTAATTTGCAAAGGTTATTAATAATCAGGCAAAATAATTTAGTCAATCTTGGATTAGACTGAAGTGTAGCAACAATGCGTGTGTGTGTAACCTGCCTGATTTGAGGATAAATTAACTAGTGATTACAAGTGGAAAATCTTGGCTTGATTCGCTTAGGAAATCAAAGCAAAGTTAAAAAGTTTCCTTATCTGAGATGTAATAGAACAGGTAATAAGTAAAATTGGAAACGTCCAATTTAAAGCAGTAATAATCTCCTTCCGCATCGATCTATGCCTGAATAACTGTGGGCCGATTCTGTTGGTCCGAAATCACCCAAACAATTTCTTGCCATGCGGGCTGCACCAGCGAAATCTGGATTCGCCCGGAGTCGCGGGATTCAGCATCGCGGCAGGAGGAAGTCGACTCGATCAGAGCTCCGATGCACGGCTAGAGTAAACGGCGACGAGCCGGCATTCCCCCGTCCCCCAATTTGTCTCCCCGGCGAGCAACCGGTGCGGCGAGGACGCGCGCGAACCCGAAAACGAACCGTAACAGGTAACCGAGCAAGCATTTGGGGGGGAAAGGGGGGACGAGATGCGTGTGGGTGGACCGGACGTACCCTGATTCGCGCGGTGTCGTCCCGTCCGTCGCGGAGCAGCGCGGCGACGTCGCCTCGCATCTTGCGCAGCTGTGCGTCGCGGCGGTTCCGCAGGAGCTTCATCCTTGCCGCCGCCATCCGCGCCTCCGTCTTGCTGCACACCACAACACCGCGCGCGCGCGCCCGTCAGTTTAGTCTTGCGAGGCGTCGAGCACGGCGCGCCCGACGGGGGCGGAGGAACAGAGGGAGGGCGGGAGGGAGGGGCTGACCATTTGGATGCGCTGAAGGATCCGCGGAGGCGCGCGGCGGCGAGGAGGGCGCCGGCCATCCGGCGCAGCGCGCGCACGGGGGAGCGGGACTCGCCGGCCGTGGGCATCATCATCTTTCCGCTCGACGCCGAGGACGGAGGCGGGCGGCGGCGGCGTGGCGCGTGCGGTACTAGTGTGGTGGAGCTGGGCTTGGGGTTTTGTGTAATTTTGTTGGGGTTTCGCGTGCTGCGCTGTGTCCAACGGTCACATTGACTCGACCCAACGGCGAGAAAGAGAAAGAAGTTTGCCGTTGGGGTGACGGTCCCCACCGGGCCATAGGGTCATAGGGATCAGACCCCAACATGACAGGACTGGATTTCTTGGGACGTATAAAAAAATAGGTGTCACAATTTCATCTATAATAACATCCATACAAAGTAAGACATCTATTTCAAGACGGAGAATATATCCTATAAGGCTTGTAAAAATTTAATCAAAATTCATAGCTTATTAAGTTTGCCTGAATTTAAGCATCAACTACAACTTGAAGCAAATATATTACTCCCATCTGATCCAAACTGATTGAACCCACCCTGTCTAAATATAAAGATGTATCTAGTCAACGGACGCATCTAGGTACATTCGTATCTAGATAAAGTGGAGTCGATTAAATTTTTTGTTGGTCTATGACGTTAGTCGAACCTATAACATGTTAGCTTTCAATTAAATTTGCAGGCCTTATTCATTGCAAGGAAGAGTCCAAAATATCATAGAATAATTGATAAGGGTCGGCTCATTCTTCAACAGGGAAACATGGGGTTAGAGACCACTTTCCCCTCCCATTGCTTGGGAGCTCGGCACTGCCCACCAACTTACTTTCGAGTTCAGGTGGTTCTTATTTCTAAGGCCAGGTTCCTTCCTTTGATTGGGAGGAAATTGCAAGTAACACCACATGTTGGGGCTTCTTTTGCGTAGAACCACAACCATGACTTTTTTTTTGCAGAAAACACCAGCATTTGGGGTAATCACTTGCATAGAACCCAAATATATGTCTAATCACATATTACGTGGCTGATGTGGTGGCCATAACAGCAACGAATTTGTCTAACCAGACCGACTAGTTCAAGCCTCTACATGTCACGAGGCGGCGTGCTCTTCATGGGCACCCATCCGCGAGGCAGCGGGGAAGGGGGATCACCTGCAGCTGCCCACCGCACACGCATCCAAGACTCAACCTGTCGAGGTTTGAATTGGTCGGCTCCTCAGGGGTCGGTTTGGTTAGACCAGTTTGGTAAAAAATTGAGCAGTATTTACCCCAAACTGACTAATTTGTTCTTAATCTGACTAATTTAAACTATGGCCAAGATAAGGAATTATTCTCAACTTTTTTACATGATGTACGGTCAAATTTAGACAAAATAGGAAACACAGTTGCCTAACTGTTTTCAACTCTAGTTAAACGTGTGATCCCTGTCATGTTGGGTTTTCATATAGAGTATATTTACGCCCATCCATCTCTTCTGCCCTAATACAGATGCTATTTTTATGTTTAATAAGTCAGTAGGTCTGGAACTCTGACGGGAATCAACTTTCTGGTGCTGGAGCAGCCATGGAGGGTGAAAAAGGATGGTCTTTCGCATTTGCATTGCCTTGGCTGAAGTGAAGGAGCTCCTACAAACGAAATGTCTATAGTGGTTCCTGAGTTTCTGTAATCCGGATTGCAATACGTGGTAGCATGCTATCTACCTGCATCTGGGCTATACTCTGAATACTGGAGAAGCAACTAACGAAATTCTCGATGCATATGTTCAATGTCTCCTTTTCTTGCTAGTATTGAACTATTGATGTGCTAAGATATCTACCTAGTACCTACCTATATACCACATGTCTCGAGATTCAGAATGGGCACAACAAAGACAACTCAAAGCTCCAATGCCTGCACGAAACGGCAGCAGCCCTAATCTGTAGGGCAAACTGGCGCCTGGCGCAGGAGAAACAAACCGAAGCACACAACTGAGCATGTGCGGGCCACACTGCAGGAGAAACAAACCGAAGTGCAGTCTACAGAGATTCTCCTACATCTCCATATCCTTTTTACTCAAAAAATGTACATGCACATATGCTAGCTTACAAAGGTATATAATGAGGGAAAATAAATTTAAGTCAATCTTGGATTAGACTGAAGCGTAACAGCAAATGTCACCTCTGTGATTTGAGCACAAATTAACTGCTGGTTGGGTGTGTATAAACGAAAAATCTTTGTTTTGCTTTGCTTATAAGGAAATTATTAAGGCATAGTTGAAATGTTTCCTTATCTTCCTTTTTGGAACTAAACTAAGTGTTTCCTTATCTGAGATGCGATAGAACAGGTAATAAATAAAAGTGGAAACGCCAAATTTAAGGCATTTATAATCTCCTTCCGCATCGAAGTTATCTATCTATGCCTGAAATCTGCTGTTGGCCGATTCTGTTGGTCCGAAATCACCCAAACAATTTCTTGCCATGCGGGCTGCACTAGCTAAATCTGGATTCGCCCGGACCCGGAGTCGCGGGATTCGGCATCGCGGCAGGAGGAAGGCAACTCGACCAGAGCTGCGCCTAGAGTAGACGGCGGCGAGCCGGCGACCGACCCCAGTCCGCATCGAAATATCGAATCGAAGTGTGAAATCTGTCGGGCAATTTTTTTTTGTCAGAAAATCGCCCAAACTATTTCTTGCCATACCTGCCTGCACTAGCGAAATGTGGATTCGCCCCGAGCCGCGGGATCCCGCATCGCGGCAAGAGGAGGAAGGCAACTCGACCAGCGGTCCGGTCGGACGCACGCCCTAAACTCAACGGCGGCGAGGACGCGCGCGAACCCGAAAACGAACCGTAGCGTGTAAACCGAGCAAGCATTTGGGGGGGGAAAGGGGGGACGAGACGCGTGTGGGCGTACCCTGATTCGCGCGGTGTCGTCCCGTCCGTCGCGGAGCAGCGCGGCGACGTCGCCGCGCATCTTGCGCAGCTGCGCGTCGCGCCTGTTCCGCAGCAGCTTCATCCTCGCCGCCGCCATCCGCGCCTCGGTCTTGCTGCAAATCGCACAACACCGCGCGCGCGCGCCCGTCAGTTTAGTCTTGCGAGACATGGAACACGGCGCGCCCGATGGGATGGATGGGGGCGGAGGAACAGAGGGAGGGAGGGAGGGGACGCACCATTTGGATGCGCTGAAGGATCCGCGGAGGCGCGCGGCGGCGAGGAGGGCGCCGGCCATCCGGCGCAGCGCGCGCACGGGGGAGCGGGACTCGCCGGCCGTGGGCATCATCATCTTTCCGGTCGACGCCGAGGCGGGAGGCGGGCTGGGAGGCGGCGGCGGCGTGGCGCGTGCGGTACTAGTGTGGTGGAGCTGGGCTGGGGGTTTTGGGGTAATTTTGTTGGGATTTCTTTCGCTTGCTTGCGGCGGTGGGCGCTGTCTCCAACGGTCACATTGACTCGACCAAACGGCGAAAAAGAGAAAGAGATGCTCCTCCACGAGGCCATCGGTCGCTGAGGTGGCGAGTTTGCCGTTGGGGTGACGGTCCCCACCGGCCATAGGGACAACAGCAATGGATCAGGCCCCAACATGACAGGACTGGATTTTCTTGGGACGTATCTACAAAATAGGTGTCACAATTTCATCTAGAACATCTGTATAAAGTAAGACATAAGTTTGCCTGAATTTAAGCATCTACTACAACTTGAAGCAAATATATTACTCCCTCTGATCCAAACTAATTGAACCCACTCTGTCTAGATATAAAGATGTATCTAGTCAACAGACGCATCTAGGTACATTCGTATCTAGATAAAGTGGAGTCGATTAAATTTTTTTTTTGGTCTATGACGTTAGCCGAACCTATAACATGTTAGCTTTCAATTAAATCTGCAGGCCTTATTCATTGAAAGGAAGACAGTAATAGAGCCCAAAATATCATAGAATAAATGATAAGCGTCGGCTCATTCTTCAACAGGGAAACATGGGGTTAGAGACCACTTTCCCCACCTACCGCTTGAGAGCTCGGCACTACCCAGTAACTTATTTCCGAGTTCAGGTGGTTCTTATTTCTAAGGTCAGGTTCCTTCCTTTGTTTGGGAGGAAATTGCAAGTAACACCACATGTTGGGGCATCTTTTTGCATAGAACCACAACCATGACTTATTTTTGCAGAAAACACCAACATTTGGGGTAATCACTTGCACCGAACCCAAATATGTGCCTGATCACATATTACGTAGCTGATGTGGTGGCCATAACAGCAACGAATTTGTCTAACCAGACCGACTAGTTCAAGCCTCTACATGTTGCGACTCTGCTATGCCAACGGCAGCAAGAGGTGCACCGGCGAGGACTGCAGAAAGGTTGGAGCCGATGGTGGGGGAGGCGGCGTGCTCTTCATGGGCACCCATCCGCGAGGCAGCGGGGACGGGGAATCACCTGCAGCTGCCCACCGCACACGCATCCAAGACTCAACCTGTCGAGGTTTGAATTGGTCGGTGCCTCAGGGGTTGGTTTGGTTAGACCAGTTTGGTAACAAAAATTGAGCAGTATATGCCCCAAACTGACTAATTTGTTCTTAATCTAGCTAATTACTTAATTTGGGTTCCGTGCAAGTGATTACCATGAGCGGACCCAGGTACAGCTGAGTGGGGGCATAGGACCCCACTCAAAATATTGATTTCCCTTAATATTTGTACATGTTTTGGTAGAAATTTACTTAAACTTGCAAATTTAGAGAAGAAGTGCCCCCACTCAAATGACATGCCTCCAATCAGCATCTTTTCTGGGTCCTCAACTGGTGATTACCCCAAATGTTGGTGTTCTAAAAAACAAGTTGTGGTTGTGGTTCCGTGCAAAAGAAGTCCAAACGTGTGGTGTTACTTGCAATTTTCTCTTTGATTCGTGCTGTACGAACCACATAACCAAACATCTTTTTTTGTGGGAGGGTACTCCAAGTAGTGGGTACCTCGTAGGAACTAAGAAGAATCGTAACAAGTTAGCAAAGCCTGCCGAATCACCATACACTGAAATGTGAAATCACAACCATATGGAATGTTTAAACCAGGGCAGACATGTTTCTAGGCTTCAGCCTGCAAAAGGTGGAGAGAAAGAATCGACTAGTCAAAGCAGCTGCCTTCGTTAATTCAGATTGACGCTCAATGTTCCAGTGGATGCAGAATAATTAATGTTCAGACCGCTGGTTTATGCAAACCCACGCACGCCCATGCTTATCAGCCTATGTGAGTGGCGACCAAGATACACGCATGGAACTTTGCGAAAGTACGGACCGGCCGCCTCAAATTATTCTCCGCCGATCGAGAAAGGTGAGCTCCGGATTGTACAGTAGTTGCCTATGCTGTTTTCGAGTTGCTCCCCGGCCTGCCACGACAATCTTCCTCCCATTGCATCGCTAAACCATGCCTTTAGAATCGCAGCCAAACCTCTGAATTGGTACTTTTACCACTATGATCTTAGGATGATGGGTAGTTGTTGAATATATAAGCAAATTTCCATATGAAATAATCCGTACAAGTAAATGATAAAACATGACTATGTAAACAAATAAATTAAACGTGCAGTGTAGTAAGATAGAGGAACAGATCACATCTACCACATATACTAGAAGAAGGAACTCTAACAGAAACTGAAAGAGAAACGACAAGGTCACATACTTCACAGTAGCGTCGTTGTCGCCCATGTTGAGGTTGTCGAAGAAGTCACTGAGGTCCAGGAAGAAGTTGTCAGTGTGAAGAAACTTCGTCGTCGACAATGATGATGCCAGTAGTCGCACCAGGACGCTCCCCAAAAACCTGATTGCCCTCACCCGTGCAATTCCCCACGAAGGCGGGGGTTCGGAGGCCCTCGTCCCGGCGGTCGGTGCGCCCGACCGGACGGGATGAGGAAGGCAGCGGCGCGCAATGGCTGGAAAACGGGTAGTCGCATATGTGGCTCGGGAAGTTCGTGGGGTGCAGCCACGTACGAGTTCACGATCAGCCAGGTTTGTAAAAGCAGGTACGCGTCGGATTAATGACTCCTCAATTGTGATTGATTACACAATTAATTTCCCAAACGACAAAAAGATAAGCTCGGCTCGGCGAGATTCCCGCGGCGCGGCGCGTCGTGACGAGGCGAGGCGGGCGGCGGAGGAGGAGTGCGCGAGGGCTCTCTCTCTTCTCACTCACTTATTAGGACTAGAACAGCCCACCTTATGTACCACTCGACTACGTAGCGATGTGGGGTAAAAACTTTGCTTACCTTTAGTGCTGCGTGATTTATGATATGGGCCATGTGAGGTTTGAGAATTTGATAATGGGCCATGGGCCAAGCCAAATGCCTAATTCCAGCAATCACAAACTCTCATTGGCATCTCATCAATAAGTTTCCGGAACATTGTTTTATATCTTTAGGTATGTCGTAGGCTGTTAAGTTGAACTTCCACTTAAAAACTTCATATTACACTAGATTGCAACTTGGATAGTGGACTATGCCTTGAACTACAAGTTTTATGCGCACTAGCTTCATACAAATCCTAGACCGATACTAGGCTGCCGCGAGGCTTCCTCGCTGTTTGGAGCTTATACGTCATACTCTAGGGCCTTTCATGAGTTTACTAGAGAGCACCCAACTCTCATAGATTGTGTTCTTCAAAAGATGTTCTGCAGGACTCATATAGGTGTGTTCTTCAAAAGATGTTCTGCAGGACAACATCTCTGCAAAAATAAGCCACTTAGAACACATTAAGATAATTATCAACCTGCCATGCAGATTAGGAGAGTATTGCATCTTACGGAGTGGTAAAATTGCTATAGAGATATATACTCTCGTCCCAACTGACCAACAGCTTGTCTCCCAGCTCTAATTCACGGGATTTCCGATCACATAGAGTGGGTTACCACCGTGGGCAAATCATAGTGTGGGTTGAAAGGACACGGATGTCGCCTAGAGGGGGGGGTGAATAGGCGGTTTAAAACTTTTACGAGATGGGCTTAACAAATGCGAATAAAACTAGCGTTTACTTTGTCAAGCCCGAAGCCTATAAACTATGGTTCACCTATGTGCACCAACAACTTATTCTAAGCAATGGTTCACCTATGTGTGCCAACAACAACTAAACAGAGACAAGCAACTTATGTGATAGCACGATATATATATAACTTAACACGATGGCTATCACAAAGTAAAGTGCATAAATGAAACTCAGGTATAGGAATAACCCGAAATAGCCATGGAGATGATGTATCCCGAAGTTGACACTCTTGCGAGTGCTACTATCCGTTGGAGCGGTGTGGAGGACAAATCACTCCAAATGCCACGAATGCCTCACCATATTCTCCTTTGGCCTTCCCACCAAAAGGGAAGTCATCAATCCACTATGGGACCTTGAGGATGGTCACCGAACCCACACAAAGCTTGGGGCTATCTCCACAACTTAATTGGAGGCTCAACAAATTGCCACTGCAGGCCTTATGAAGGATTCTCCAGCAATTGCCGGTCCCAAAGGAACACCACAAAGATGCCACAAAGGCCTTGCCCTTGAAGATTCTCCACAACTTAAGGTGGAGTCCCCAAGAACACCACAAAGATGCCCTAAATGCCTTGCCCTTGAAGATTCTCCACAGCTTTGGGGTCCCCAAGAACACCACTAAGATGCCACAAAGGCCTAGAAGATCAGTCTAGGGTTCCAAGAACCAAGAGTAACAACCTTCTTGCTTTCACCTCCACGAATCACTGTGGAGAATTGGTAGAAATGCACCAAATGCAATGGCAAGAACACCACAAAGATGCTCAAGTCCTTCTCTCTCAAATTCCAACAAAGCTACAAAGCTATTGGGGGAATAAGAGAGGAAGAACAAATAAGAGGAGGAACACCAAAATTCTCCAAGATCTAGATCTAGTGGATTCCCCTCACAAAGAGAGGGATTTGATTGGTAGGAATGTAGATCTAGATCTCCTCTTCCCTTTCCCTCAAAAAAGATTCAAGAAGCATAGGAGTAGAGGGGAAGGGGAAGCTCTCAAGGTCAACGATGGTGGAGAGCACAAAGGGAAGAGGTGGCTGCCCAAGGAGGGAGGAAGAAGGGGGCTTAAATACCTCCCATCGAAATATGACCGTTTGGGTGGCTCGGGCGGATTTCGGGCGCGGATATTGAAAGATCGTCAAGACCTAGAAAAATATTGAGACATGAGCTGCTCTCTCGGGATGGGGAAGTGGGACATTTAGCGGGATATTTGCCGGTTGTCCAAAACGGATTTTTCGGGGGCGGATTATCCGCTCCAAACTTGGGCCGGAATATCCGCCCCCCCCCCCCCCACAGAAAGCAATGAAACATCAGAAGAAAGACCATACCTTGAGCGTCCGGACTCGATTTTGATGATCTTGGGCTTGTTTTTAAGCTAGGAACAAGCTCTACATCATGCGGGAAACCATCATAGTCCAACAAGGGAGGATAGAAACAAATGATGAAAGGTTTGACCTATCTAAAAAAGACATGCCGGTAAAACCTCCAATCTTGAAAATGCAACAAGTTGCCCGTGTAAAAACCATTCTTGATGAACTAGAGCTTGTCATGAGAATAAGCACAAGCTCTAAATCATCACATGGATAAGATCCAAATAATAACCAAGAAAGATGATGCAAGGATGCAAAGGTTTGAGCTCTCTCAGAATGATACGATCGAGTTACTCACTCGAGAGCCCTCTTGATAGTACGGCAACTAAACTATAAACCGGTCTCCAACTACACTATGAGACCGGTAAGAAAGAAACCCTATCAAGAGAAAACCTTATACTTGCGCATTCCACTTGAGCTTGATGATGACGATCTTGACCTCAACCAGATGCATACCTTTTATTTTGCTTGCTTGATGAAGTGTTGTAGATTGCTCCCCCAATCCACCATGGAGAGCTTCTTCTTCGGGCGCATCTTCACATAAACATGACCATCCGAAGTCTTGTGGATTGCTCCCCCCATATTACACCATGGGAGAGCTCCTTATTCGGTGCATATTTACATATCCATGATCACCATATGGATGGCAAGCTTCAAGCAAATGATCTCTTGAGATGGCTCATCTTGAACTTGCACATCATTTCTTCATTCTTCATCATGTTGATGTCTTGAGATAACTTGAGGGCTCACTTCATCTTCATCTTCAAGACATACTTGACACATGATATCCTTCATCAATTTCTTCTTATTGCAACCTTGAAGCCAACATATGGTTCAAGAATTGCCTATGGACAACTCCTACAAATATAACTCAATGCAAACATTAGTCCATAGGGATTGTCATTAATTACCAAAACCACACATGGGGGCTCCATGCACTTTCAATCTCACCCATTTTGGTAATTGATGACAATCTCTTTGAGAGGTTTATATAAGGAATTTAAGTAACAAATAAGTTGAATCTATAGAGCAAACTCCCCCATAATATATGCATGTGTGAATGATCTTGACTTTCATTGCATATGTTGAATTCAAAGCCTAGTGGAGTTTCCTCTAAATATTCAACTATGCAAAAAACAATACAAAATGCAATGCAATAAAGGCACATGGTTAAGCACAAAGCAAAAGACATAACCAAATTCCCTTAAACCTTCCAAACTTCTCCCCCATTGGCACCGATTGGCGAAATGGGTGAAAAATTTAAAAGGCCAATATGAGTTCCTCCGTAGCGTGTGCATTTCTCATAATTTGAGTGAAATCAAATGCACATATCAGTACGAATATTCGGAAGGAGTCACACCATAGATAGGATCAAAGATTGCAAAAGATAACAAAGTCAAGAAGCTAACAAATGAAGCAAGCAACCGAATGAACCACAAAGAAGATACCAAGAAAGAAAGATATTATGATAAGATCAAGAAGATTGCTCTAAATAATATGAGGAAGCTCCCCAAGGTTTGTGCACAAAACAAGACAATTTGCATTGGAGTATAAAATGCACAAACATGGAATCAATCCCATAATATCATTCAAAAACAAAATATACCAAGTGAATCAAACTCTAATGATCACCAAAAAATAGTGCTCTAAATAAAATGAGGAAGCTCCCAAGGTACATGCATAAATTAAAATGTTGTATTGAATACAATATGCATAACATGGAATCCTCCTCCTCCACTACAAAGAAAAGTTCGATGAACAACGTCTCAAAATGCGTCACTTCAGGGTATTTTTCGTCAGCCTATGGGCCCTAACCGACGATATGGGTTAGTTGTGGAAAGCACGTCGGGCAAGTCCGCGACGATTTTCGGTCCGTCGCGCTTGGGCGGCCTTCCGCCACGGAAAATCGGACCGTTGCGGAAGTGTTTCGGGAGCCGGATTATTTCTTGGCGTCATGCAAGGCCTGACACGTGGCGGAGCAGTTATGCCCGGTTAACGGCGTTAGCAAGGCTGAAACCCCGTGGTAGATGGTAGGCCCACGGGCTGCCACGTCTTAAGCGGGCCGGGCCGGATGACATAGTTTGACCGGTCAACTATATAAATTTGGGCCGGTCCATTAGTTACGTGGGTAGGGCCTAACCTCTAAGGGTTAATGGTCAAAACTTAAATAGTGAGCCCATTTAACATGTGGGAGTCCACCTTACGGCAAGCTGGTAGGCCCATTTAGTGTGTGAGGTCCACTTAGGTATAGCAAGTGGCGACCCGACAAGCTAATGGGCCGGGCAAAACACAGTGGGTCCACTTTCCGAGTTAAAGGGTCGGCCCATTTAGTTTGTGGGGTCCGCCATATAGGCAAGTGGGCGGCCCAACAAAATAGTGAAGCAGAGACCGCTACAGTGGGTCGCTATCACAAAGGGCGGCCCATTTAGTTTGTGGGGTCCACCATATAACAGGTGGGCCGCAACAAGATAGTGGGCGGGCCAAAAACACGGTGGGTCCGCTTTCTGTTAAAGGCGGCCCATTTGAACGTGGGGTCGCCCGCATATAGCAAGTGGGCGCTTTGACAGATAGTGGGCGGGCCAAAAACACGGTGGGTCCCACTTTCTTTGTTAAAGAAATGAAACGAGTAGTATGGGGTCCGCCCCGCCACTGTGGCGGGTGGGTAGACGACAGCAAGATAGTGGGTAGGGCCAAAAACACGAGTGGGTCCCACTTTCCGTTAAAGGGGCGGCCCATTTGGTATGTGGGGTCCGCACACCCAAAAACTGATAAGTGCAGCCCAACAAATTAGTGGTAGGGCCAAAGCACGAGTGGAGTCCTTTCATTAAAGGCCGGCCAAATTAGTATGTGGGGTCCACCGTATAGCGGTGGCGGGCCCAATTGAACTGTGGGGATTTTATATGGCAATTGCGGCCCAGCAAGATAGTGGGCACGGCCATCGCGAGCGGGTCACTTTCATCTTAAAAGTAGGCCCATTTAGTATGTAAGTCATACAAAAAGCAATTAGGCTGGCCAAACTAAGTAGTGGGTGAGGTCACGCCAAAGCCGTGGAGCCGACCCAACTGGGTGTGGGGTCACGGAAGTCGATCAAATAGGTGGCCCAATAAGTAGTGGGCCAGCCCGTTTAGTTGTTGTTTATATGCCGACATAATATGGGCTTTAGGAATTTGCGGGCGGCACATATGTGATTTCGCTTAAATGGGCCGTTTAAGGGATGGGAATTAGTGATTTAGATACGAGAATATTTACGCGACATTGATTTCTGTCGGATAGCCTAAATTACCACAAGAAAATGCGCGAAAGACCTATAAAAACTAACTAAATATTACATGGTTGCAAGGCATTGAAAAAATATTACAGAACCCGAAATTGAATGGTAATTAAACCTAACAATACAATGAAGCGATCCGGCAATTAAACGCGTGCCTTGGCACCTATATACGAAACAAAGACATTACAAGTTAAGACGGCAACAATGGAAAGGCAAAGACACTACAATATTGTTTGCCAAAGAATTTGGAACTCATCATTTCGTCGTTATATGAAGATCATTGTAATACGCACAATAATAAGCAAACAAAGAGTGCATGCGCATACAACGACCAATATAGCAGACATGTTAGAATGAAACAGCGGACTTACTACTGCCGAGTCCCATGCAAACCAACATGTTCGGGAGTACAAAATTGGCATGAACAACGACTAGGAGGCTATAAATTTTGTAACATCGAGAGGAAGATGAAGTTATGATGGCTACATCTACGGAGCGGAGGGAATGTAAACCAAAAAATAGAAGTTACGATGGCAAAAGCTAAAGAGGAGGGAATGTGAACCAACATGTACCAAGTGCAATTACTTCATTTTGGCCGTGAACTAAATAATACTCCTGATCGAACTTATAGTGAAGGGGATGCAAATCAAGATGTTTCGGGATATAAACTTGTAATGAGCAACACATAGAGGATAGTTAATGCTGGAGCTTAGGATGGACCAGATACAGAATATAGTGGGATCACCTGTGAACTTGTATAAGAGAGAATGCAAACCAATATGTTCAGCTTTCCATATGTGAGCGTCATGCCAAGTCGGAAGGAAACAAGTCAATAATGCAACTTTTGAAGAACAAGATGGCACGCAAAATTTTTATCTAGTAGTATGACAAGTTTATTTGTACTACAGGCTAGATAGCAGAGGTATAGCATGCCAAACTAAGTCCTTACTTTGTTAGCTTACAATGAACTAGATACAAAACAATGGCATCACATGTAAACAGGGAGTGCAAGCCAACATGTTCATGGAGTAAAAGAATTGGCACAAACAACATAGTACAGCAGGCCATAATAATTGTAACAACGACCTGGGCAAGATAAAGTTATGATGGCTAGATCTGAAGAAGCGGGGAATGTAAACCAAATATAGAGGATTACGATGCCAAAAGCTATAGAGCGGGGAATGCGAATAACATGTGCAATTACTTAAAATTGGCCATGAACTAAATAATAACGAGGATGTTACTATAATACCTACGGTATAATTTTTGTAACAACGGCCGAGCAAGATAGAAGTTATGATGGCTACATCTACGATGGCAGGGAATACAAACCAAAATGTTCAATCGCTTAAAGTTAGCAATGAAGTAGAAAATAGGAACGTGTTACGGTCATGGCTAGGAATGAACTAAAAGAGCTTGAGACAAACAAACATCTGAACCCCGAACATGGCGCTAAAACAAGGGACTTACATTAGGAGAAGCACTCTGTGGGAGTCACAGCAGATCTTCCTGGGGTTGATAGATTCGGTGATGAAGTACGCTACATGTGCTACTTGGGGTTGGAGAGACGGCCATTACACTTCATGGTTACTCATCTCATATGCAAAACGTAACGGCGCCTCGTTAGCACAAACATGTTCCCCCATAATTAAACAAAAACTTGCAGGCAGCAATAGAAAAGCAACAGTAGAAGAGTTTAGATATGTATGTGTCATGCATAACGCCGGTGAAGCAGATCCGGTTGATGCACAATGGTGTCGGTGAAGCCGGTCACCTGTGGTGGAGGAGGGAGTCGGTGAGCTAGATCCGATGCGGTGGACGACAGATCCAACAAAGCGGCTCCGGTGGGGTGGGCGATATCGCAGCTGAAGCGACTGCAGTAGACTGCTGGATGAGTATATGGTTTCGAGATTCGGCGGAGATGATCCGGTCCGGTTGATGATGGCTTCGATGAAGCGGCTCCGACAAACAGCCGGATGAGGAGGATGCGGTGTCATGCGGCCTCATGTAGGCCAGAGAAGTGCGGCAGTGATGTTCCGGTGCGGTGGTCGTGGAGGTGGGAGAGAGAGAAACTTGGGAAGTTCTGGTGGGTGGTCTCAGAGGAGAGACTGAGGGAAATGAATTTTTTCGAAGGGTTTCCGAGGCTAGGGAGGTGGTGAACGAAAAAAATGATGGGCAAACCCCCCACCAACCGACTTTGATGTCATCTCCACAAGGATAGAATGGGAATTTGGAAGCGTGAGATTTTGAATTTCGCTAAGGTGCAAAGTATAATGATAAAATTGAGAGACCGTACTAGTACCCTCTGTTCAAGGCCGATTGTAAAATCAAATCATCATCAGGTTGAACATCGTTTACTACCATGATCATCATCGGACACGATCTGGTGACATGCACCTGAATTTTCTCTTATTATTAAAATTATGTATAATGCTAAAAAATTAGTGACCGTACTAGTGCTTTCTAAGCCGAGTGCAACATCAAATCATCATCACGTTGAAAATTTGTTACACGATCACCAGTCTATCTCCTAATTTGCGCATCCGCTAAATCTGGCCAACTATAATGATAAAGAAATTATTGAGACAGGTATTGTACTTATGTTCAAGTCGTGCAACATCAAATCATCATCACGTTTAAAATTTGTTACCATGATCGTGATCTACTATACGAAAATAGAGCATCCTCTAAAACTTTAAAGTATAATGTTAAAATTGTGAGACCATGCTAGGACTTATGTTCAAGGTCGAGTACAGCATCAAATCATCATTACATTGAAAAGTGTGTTACCATGATCATGATCCATCTCTTAAATTGGCGCATCCACTAAATCGCAAAGTATAATGATAAAAAATTGTGAGAATGTACTAGTACTTATGTTCAAGGCCAGTGCAGGATCAAATCATCATCACGTTGAAATTCGTTACAACGATCATGACATATCTCTAAAATTGGTGCATCCGCTAAATCTCGCAAAGTATAATGATAAAAAAAATTGTGAAATTGTACTAGTACTTGTGTTCAAGGCCGAGTGCAGGATCAAATCATCATCACGGTGAAATTTGTTACAACGATCATGACATATCTCTTAAATTGGCGCATCCGCTAAATCTTGCATGTGGCGCATCTGAATGCGGAGCAACAGGCCGGTGCTATCAAGGTTGGGGCGTCGTAGCGTCGTCGGGCTCTCCTTTTTTGATAGATCTTCTACATGGCGTGGCGCATAGCCGTCGGCGATCACATGTGATGCAGAAGTGGAACGTCGCTTAGGCATCCTCGGCGCGGCGCCTTCTATGAGCCAGTCGACTCAAGGTATATATGAATCCATGCGTTCGCGCGCCTTCTTCCGATGAAGTGGGGTGCCTTAGATTTATTGTTCTTCTCTTACGATTATTTCGTGCGGACATGTGTGCTCTTTCTCTGAATATATTGCTTGAAAAGCTAACCAAGTTAATTAAATTCACTTCATTCTTAATCTTGCGTGCTAGTTTTGTTATTTTTGCTGACAGTGATTAGAATTTATTATTGGGTGTCTGTTTGTTAGGCCTAAGTCATCCTCGGCTTAAGAGGCCTCGGCTTAACACATAAAAAAGGTGTTCCATCGCGCCCACAATGTCCTTTTCTTTCCCTCTTCCTTTATTGGAACTTGTTTTGCACACAAGGAAAGTGGCACGTGTAATGTGAGTAAAACCCTCTTAGCCAAAATCAGCTACAAACAAGATTTTCTGTATTTGCCCCAATTGACCCTAATCCCCAATGTAGTCTTTTATGTCGGTATAGACTTCTTTACTGGCATGCATTTGTCTAATGAGCAGAACATTGTATTGCCATTCTAGCCAACCTGAGTCGATATGTCTGGCTTCCTTTTGAGATGCCATGTTTAATTGCCCTCACTCTAGATCCATATTTCTTGGTGTAAAATGAATGTGAATCGAGGGAGTACTTTTCTTAGATACTAGTAGTACTATACCATTTCAAAAAAAAAAATACTAGTACTACTACATCACAAATGCATCAAAAAATTACTACCATCACAAGACCACCACGGTTGTACTAGTAGAGTTTATTGTAACTTCCAAAGGAATAAGATTACACATATGAACTTTAAAACGGACCCGAGGAGCATGAGGCAGCGACGGGGCGTTGGTTGGGAACAAACTGGCGAGCAAGACGTAATTACGGAGGAAGAGGCCATATCTTTGCGTGCTTGGCCTTGGTTGCGGGCGGTGCTTCCCCGATGTACTTAGGCCTACACCCGTCGCATCTTTGGATCGAGCTGCCCGGATGTCATACGGAGGATTTTGCTGAGAATGGGCAAAATAGCTCCGCGCTTGCGGAAAGCAATTTCACCACCCTTCGACCGCTTGAACGTGGCGACTCGCCGATCCCTGTCCTTGTTGTCGTCCATATCGTCGAATATTCTGTGAATTATAAAGTACATAATAATCAGGTGCTTATGAAAGATCGAATAAATACCGCACTATCATAAGCAAACCTTAGAAACCCCAAAATTAATGTGTAGAACAAGTAAATGGCAGAAGAAATCATACTAAATCACGAGAAAACCCTATGAACAGCAATGAACATAAGCCACAACAATTGCAAGTCCACTAAGTATGAACACATAAATTAATTATATGACAAATCAAGCCAACTACATAGCAGATTAGTCGAAATTAAACTAAGAATCTGACCGTACGAACAGTAGAATCAAGTACGTCTACAAGAACAAGGTAGATCAAATCAATCAAGAACCCGGTTCGTGCAAACCACGTGAGCAAACGGTAATATGACACAAAAAGGATCGGGACAGTTTCGGTAAGAAACCGTGCCTCTCTCATTGTCCCACTCAGCATCCTCACAGGCCCCGAACGTTTGGGCCCGAAATCGTGAAGGGGTCGGGTCCGCGTCCGGCCATAGGGTCGGGAAGACCTCGCCGTGGTGGCCTGCAACGCCTTGCAGATCTTCGGCGGGAGCAGCAATGGCGTTGCTATCCACCTTCTCCTCGACGCCCAGGACGCCCGTTTCGACCAAGTGAAGAATCGGACAAACGAGAGGAGACGAGCGGCTTTGGTGCCCGGTGAAGCCTCACCCGCCGCGACGGCCACTACCGTAGAGGCATCCTCTGCGCGGCGGCCGCCGATTTCTCCGCCTCGTATGCGCAAGACCTGTCTTCATGCTGCTGCAGTTGGAAACGAGGAAGTCGATGCCTCGGAGGTGCGGTGAGTTGATGGGAGGGGAGAGGACGAGCTCGCGAGAGGCGATGAGGCCTTATTTTATAGCCTCTGACTCTCTGTATCAGAATGGCATTAGTTGTGGACGCGAAAGACGATGAGGCCGATTAGTTGTGGACGCGTGAAGTCGTGCATGTACTCGATTATACCAATACTTCCAGACGTCATAAGTAATTCACAATCATTCAGAATAATATGAGACCTTAACATTTTATTGTTTGTGTCGGATATATTGTCCATGAAAAATAACATCCTTCAAAAAATAAATCCCCTATGCCAATCCGGTCATGCCTTTCTACTCCAACTAGCTTCCTCGAGTAATTTGTCACCTTACATTCTTAAAATGAACCAAAATTTGGCACGGGGGCATCACATGGAAAATGATGTTACCATTCTCTCTTCCCATTTTTGTTTGAATTTTCAAAATTGTCATGCCCTAACGGAAAAAAATGTATGTTCCTTCTATGAAGCATGTATCAGAATGGCATTACCAAAACCTGGGGGTGGCGGGGCACATGGTGGTGTGATGATACATCATTTGGACCACACAACACAATTTGGATCAACCAAAAATTCAACAACCCTACACAAACCCTGGTCAAAACTAATTTGACCAATATTACAAAAGTTGTACATAATTCGGAAACCATTCAGAAATATACGAAGCATTCGGGAGTTTCCAAAAGAAAAAGCAATTATGCCAAAAGACAAAGCGAGGAGGAGGAGCGAGGTCTTTGTATTGCACAACAAGTAAATTCAGCGCTTTTCATCGATTCCAAGAGTAAGCTTACCCAGTGCTTTACCTGGTCTCACGATGTCGCAATAAGTTGGCTGCGGGAGCGGAGACACTCGACTTCCCTTCTTCAACTTGTAGCACTACGTGCGAACTTTCAAAATGCCGTCTCAAATATTAACGCATGTTGAGCATGTAACTCCATCTCTGTTGAAAACTTTCCACGGTCTGATTTGCAATCACAACCCGACCAGCCTTGTCGGTGACCACACTCATCGGTGGCCCGGAGACACTTGACTTCCTTCTTCAACTTCTCACACTCCCCGAGAACGTCAAGTACCGTTTATCAAAAGAAGATTGCATGGAGCGGGCATTCTCCTTCGATATGGCACGATTTAAAATGCACATGCCCATGGTGCGCGGATTTTCTTATGAAGGATGATGTTGTGGCCCATCAGTCTGGTCGATTTGCAGAAGGATCGTGTTATCACATCCTGCATTGCAAATTCAACGGCAATGAAGTATGCAGAGTGGATGAGGGGGAAGAAATAAACAAATGGAGTGCCAACCTCTTCAATATGCATGAGAGAGCCGCAAAGTCCTTGTCCATAGGAACCTCTTCAACGATGGAACCGCCATCCACGGAAGAAAGACATTTAAGTAGTTGGATGCAGCAGCTGACAAGGAGGCGATACTGCGGCACGGCAATGGAAGCATACACGGCCGAAGATGCACACACGCGCCCTGGCTGCTCCTCTCCCGACTGGGCATTCGTCTCTGATTCTGCATTCATGATACCAAACCTATGCAAGAGTTTGAGGTTTGTGTTCATCTGAAGGGTGGTGTTGTGGCCTTTTAATCTCATAATCCCTTCATGGAAAAATTCACCAGGAACGAATCAGGGATCCTTTTTCATTCACAGGATATGAAAATCATAAGATTAGGAAAAGCATAGGATTTTGTATACATTACAGAGGGTGTATGCGCTATTTTATGAGCTATTTGGAATGTACAAAATGAAGTCGAGTTTAATAAACCCAAATCTCATCCCTTCTTGCGGGTTATCCCTATGATTATTCACTAGATCGTATGTTTCTTATCTCCCGACCGAGGATCGGTAGCGGGATATCATAAGATGCAGGTGCAGGCGACTAGAGGCAGCGCCTGGGATTTTTGAGCCAGGGGTGTTTGGCGATTCTTTTCCTCATAGAATTACTTGCTTGATGTGTTTTTACTTGCTTTTGGCACCAGCTGACCCACTTTATGTTTAGTTGGTGGATGTTTTGTGTCGACTAGGCGTCGTGAAGAAGTTGTGTAATTTGTGTATGAGCTTGAAGAAAGCAATAAAGCAGCCATATACATCATTTGGATGCAGAAGCTGATGATATGTCCCCCATTTCGAAAAAAGGAACAAACATAGGATATATTTCTATAAATCAAACAACTAATGTAGGAAAAAAAAACCATAGGATCTAAATGCTACACAATTCTTATAGAAGTCCTACGAATGCCCTCATGCAGTACGGAGATGAAGAGGAAAAAAAAAAAAAAGCAATGGATATATATTATATAGTGCATACATTATTAATGTCTTGAGAGCTAGTGCTCATCAAACAACGGGTCCTGGATAGCTAAGTCCAAGTGGATCCTGCGGTAGAAAGCACGAGCATGGCCGACGGCCCTGGAAGATGATAGCCGGTTTAGTTGTCACACAGCAAGGACTCAACGAAAATCCGGCATGGCGATGGAAACATACCCGGGGGAGCTTCGTACCCACCAGGTTGGCGAAAGCGAGCGATTTCTCAGCAGGTAGGAATGGCGCTGAAACCAGACGCCATGGAAGAAAGACGGTTAAATTGTTTGATCCACTAGCCACGGAAGGCAGAGAAACTTCGGCATGGCGATGAAAACATCCAGGGAGCTTCGTACCCACCATCTTGGCGAAACACGGTCGATTTCTCGGCATGGTGGAAGAGCGTACTTAAAGCCAGGCGTACTGG
Source organism: Lolium multiflorum (assembly GCA_030979885.1). Lineage (NCBI taxonomy): Eukaryota > Viridiplantae > Streptophyta > Magnoliopsida > Poales > Poaceae > Lolium > Lolium multiflorum. Next base: position 47,854 of record JAUUTY010000500.1, read on the forward strand.
AGAGAAAAGACGGTCAAATATTTAGGTTCTCCCAGGGTAAAATAGTTGAATCTGTTTGCCTTCTTTATGTCTCGTTCATGGGGGCAAAGAAAGCACATGGCGATAAAAACCTACCGGAATATTCTTTGGATTACTACCCTTGACCCAACAAGCCGACGGTGACTTGCGATGGAGACGCGGGAACATGCACATCATCGCTGTTAGTAGACTTTCAAAATCGGAGTTTGCGGGACTTTCGGCGGGATGGATTTCACCGCGGATTTAGTCTCGACAACAACGCCTCCTCCCTCTTCTTACACTTCTTCATGTTCTTCTTAGACAACTTGTTGAACGATGGATGAGTCGCTGGAGGAAGAAGGAAGGGACAAGCCGGTGGGGATAGAAGGGGTCGGTGTAGAACTCGGGGAGGGTTCCGGGGAGGAGGATGGCCCCAGGCGAGCGAGGCGAGGGATGGGGCCAGGCAATCTTGTCCGAATCCATCAAATCAAGGCGAGAGCACATGAGACTTTGGGCCATTGACGGGCTGGTCTGCCACGAGAGCGAGACCCCAAGTTTCGATTCAATGTCGGTGAAAGATGGGCAATGTAAAAAGAATCTTGTTCGGGGGTCGACATGACCAAATCTACATTGTCCCAGTCTACTAGTAGTCTACTCCTATAGATAGTTGCATAGCCATCATACCATTGCATTGATCGAGGTGTACGCCTTTGCCACTCTGATTCCAGGTATAAAATATTAGTGTTCTCTTTTCAAATCAAAGGCCATGTCAGTTTAACGAAATGGACGTTCTTTAACTCACAAACTACTCCAAGGACATCATTTACGGACTACTGAAGCCATGTACATAATTTCTGGATCGATTTAGTAATTTGCTACAAATGTAATATTATTTCCAATTTTCAGCAATTTATTTGAATTTTAGGATTTTACTTATAAATTTCGCTAATTGACATGTGTAGGAAAGATAGAAAACAACTAGTGTATGCATGACCAATTAATCGACTAAATAAATCTTATAGTGGCCACTTTGCATCAATCAAACTGAGAGGGCATGTTAGATTCATATGATAGAATAATGGAGAATCGCTATGACATATACCTCCTTGAATCCTACGGGAAAGAAATCTACATGAATTGGTAGAGCTAGGTGTGTGATGGTCATCGGAAAGACAAAGGAAATTTCTATAGAGATTGAGAGTGCATAGCATAGTTGTCACAGATGCATATGAACTTTTCCAAGAGGTCTAACCTCTTATTAGAAATCCTATAGGGTTGTACTGGTATAAGAAAAACAATACATAGAAATTTTGGAGGATTCAATTCTTCAAATCAAACAAGCTATATAGGGGGAAAATCATATCCTTTGATTCGTACAATTTGTATAGGAGTTATGTAGGATTTGACTATAGGAGTTATGTAGGATTTGACTATAGGATTTGAATATTTGTACGGTTGTGTAATATTTTTTCCCAGATCAATTCACATACCACCGGTTATGTATTTTGGGCTATAAAAATAGGAGGTGTGGTATATTTGATGTGTGTAGAGATAATCTCTCCATCTTATAGCCACCCCTAACATTAGCAACGAAAAAAATCTATGCCACACCCGCCTCTCGTCCTACACTCAATTCCTACGCAACCAAACAACAAAAATTGGCTATCCTAGCCAGGTGGTTGGGATACTCTCATCCCATAAACCTATCCCCTAAACCAAACAACCCCTAATATGGAGGGAAGGAAAACCTAGATCTGATACTGTACAAAAACACATAAAGCAATCTGGAACCGTCCACATAGAATCAACGTGGCATGGAACATAAGAAATTATCGATACGTCGGAGACGTATCAGTCGACAATCTGGTGTAGCAATAAAATAGACCATCATAGCGGAACATTGATGGAGTCACTACAATGCGTCCGAATCCGGATATAGTCTTGTCATATCAATGGCCATGTCAGTTTCTCCAGATATAATCTATCCATTAGCTAGTACTACTACTCTAGAGGCTGACGCCACATGCAGAAATTGTACAGTACTACGACTACTATCGGGTATCGACTAGTCCGATCACGTCCGGTCGCAACTACTCAAAAATGGCCGTAAAGAAAATGGAGAAGTAGGATGGGGCCACGACAAAGGACATACATCTATTTATGGACAGAGGTAGTATCATATCGGCATGCATTAGCATCTCATTTGCAACTAGTTGCACTCGCATCCTATTATCGGATATCACACTTCTGCACTTTTAAAAATATGAAGAAAAACAAAACTGGGCCACATATTATGTTGTGTATTGCTCCACAGGTCAGAGATGAGTATGTAAAAAAAAATTCTAGCTTGCACAAAAAAGACAAATGATATGTGAATAGTTGAATATTATTCACATTGGTCTTTTCTTTTTTCCACAGCTCACATATGGTCACCTTTTGAAACAAATGTTTAGATGTGCGAAAGATACAACATAACGTGACTATGATTTGAATTTACATTTTTTTACAAACTCGAAATGTGACATCCGACAATAAGATGAGGGATCAACTAGTTGCGAAATGTTTGCACTCCTGACCATGCATCTGAATCTATCTACTAGACTACTACAACAACATACAAAATGCACCGGTTTTGAACTAGACTTGTAACAGCAGTACTAACCGTTGGTTTCCAAAATCTAACGCTTGTGATTGGATTCGCGTCAAGAAATACCACAACAGCATACACTTCTTTCTAGAACCATCATGTAGCCATTATGTAGAAGAAGAAAAAAGCACGGTCACACCAATATCACACGTCCCACTCGATAGTAGAAAGGTTCCAAGTTATTGTTCCCATTTCTCAATTGGTCATACCTATTTCGATGGTGTAACCTACGTAGTATAAGTTATATATTAGTTGTATGGAAAGTTTGAGCAACATTTAGAACACAATTTTGTACTCCTAATTGGTCCAACATGCATGCTAAGATTGGGGTCTTCACCTTGAAGCGGCGAGCGCCGAAAAGCGGGTCAAAATCGCCCAGATCCTCGAAGATATCTACAGGCGCAGCCGCTGTATGAGAGACGGAGTGGGAAATGAGTGGGGCGATGTATGAGAGAAGAGTTGGGGTGTAGTATGTACTATAGTAAGACGACGAGACGGCGAGGTCAGAGTGATTAAGACTAGTCACAATGGGAGGTACGTAGTACGTGGTATCATACACTACTAGTTTGTGATACTACCTCCACAATGCATGGTATCATAATATGGTTCATACTTATGTCATATTTAAAGTTTTGTAGAATCTCAATGCAAATGTGTGTACATGATGTATTTGTCATGAAGTTTTTCTAAGTTTTCTAGGTTTATGTGTTATAATACTACTCTCATATCTCACCTCATAATTGATGTGACACATTAGATTTTTGCCAACATGGCATGTATGATACTATACGAGCCTTAAAAGCACTTTTTTGTGATGTTGATCAAATTGTACTCTAAAATTGTCACTGGACAAAAGGTCGGCCTATTGCAAACTTGTTTGAATGAGCTAAAATAGTTAGAAATCTAGAAAATTTGTCCCTTCAATGAATTTCATCCTATAACATTTACTTAATTTGAAAAACGAATGGGGACGTTTGCCATAATGGGACAGATCATTTCTACAAAAAAGAATAAGATGGAAAGTCTCGCAATGTTATTTATCATGACAACATTGACAATGTCACAACCGTGGGGTGATTAGGGAATCCAAAAAAAAAAACAAACTTATATAAGGCATGTGTGGCAATGCAGTTTGTCTACCTTATACACATATCTAGATGTGTAGCTATATATGGATTTTATTTTCCAACTTTAGATGATCGGTTTATAGTTCACCATTTAATTAGAATTCATAATTTTTGGGAATAAAATACTTGGAGGTACCCTCCAAGTGTGGTACCACAAACTAAGCCCAAACATGGGTCCCAATAGTACAACATAGCGCGCATGGGAAGTTTGAGCAAATTTGAAACCAACCAAATGAGGTAGAAACAAATCAGAAAAAAGTTGTGAAACATGTGCATGGAGCCATCACATGACATGTACTTACTACTAACAAGTAAAAAATATAAAACCCTATCATACATAGAGGTTTGGGGTGAAGAGTTATTATTCACATACATATAAATAAATATGGAGTGCTTTTGGCTTTCTACCCATTAATTTGAGCAAGCTTCATGCAGTGTCCACTTCAAACTTGACAACATTGGAACCATAGCTGCTTGAGTTCGCCTCGCTAGCCTCTTCCTATATGTAAGCTTAATTAATTGGTTACACTACGAAAACCACAATCAACTTCTGAATAATGCATGCATTGCCCCCCTTTTGCACATATGCAACTTTGCAAAGTAGGGATTTTGTTTTACCACACATTAGTGTGTTGTTTTCTTTTTATTAGGACCCATGTTTGGTAGCCACATTTTTCCAAAGCCAAAGTGTGGTTAGCCAAAAAAAAAGCTAGTATGGCTAGCCACCAAATTGTGGCTTAAAATATTAAAACCAAACTTTGTCAAAACTTTGTAAAAAAAAGTTGAGTCTATGACAAATGGACCATATATACATGCAATGAAGTGTGATAAGCCAAATTGTGGCAAAAACCAAACACATGCCAAATAAACTATATGCATGCATGGCTGCCAAATTTTGGCTTCTTGACAATGGCTAGGAACCAAACATGCCCTTGCTGGCCAAAGGGTCCGAATATGTGTTTTGTTTATTCGCTATCATGTGCAGTACGTGTGTGCACAATACCGCAAATCAAAATTTCACGGGTAGGCCAAACATGCATGCATGGTAGGCGAATCGCCATTTCGAAGCTAATTTGTCAAACTAGCTTACCATGAAACCATCATGTGTACTCCAATTAATTAAGTGAGATGAATGGTGGTCATCAACCAAACTAAAAAGAATTCAAATTTGGGATGATATAGGGATGTGCCTTATTGTTGTGGAATCCAGAAAACATTAGCCAACGAAAATGTGGGTTGCATCCAGAAGTATAGTAGCTCACAAAGTCGATTGCCAGAAGTTTTTGCCTAAATTTGAAATAAAAAAGAAAAAAAAGAGGTTCAAACTTATTGAAATCGGCAAGCAAGGCAATACGAAGTCAACAATTACTACTTTTATCTAGGAAAAATAACAAACATGATGGCATGCAAATATTCTTGAAAAGCAGAATCATTCCTGTAAATATATATTTTGGGAACCATGCATGTTGGACATTGATCCGCTTCTTGCCCCATGGGTGAGCTAGCTTGGTTACAGCCGAAAGAACCATGCATGGCGAACTTTCGAATCACTGACCCCTTTTTTTAAGAGATCAAAAGAAAAACTTCTTATTTTCGACTATACTTTGCCAAATAAAGTTTTTGGTTTTCCACATAAAGTCTTTTCATTTTTATTGGCCGAATTAAGGGCAAAATTAAAAGGATGTATTTGTGAAGTAGCTACCGCGTGTATTACGCACACTACCACCTATACAATTTTCACAAGAGGGTGACATGGTTGGAGATGGCCATGCATTTCCATGGTTTGTTGGATTATCTCATCATGTAGTATACAATAAATTAATTTTTTAAATATTTTCAATTCAAGTATTAACGATGGTTATATTACAACTCAAATAAATTGGGAAAATACTAGCCTCCCTAGAATCAATCTTGCCCGTCCATTTCCTATCAACCGACTATAGGGAGTACTAGATTTAAATGGCGGTTGGAGTTAATTCCTCAACCTCATCGTATTAGTCCCATCTGTCCCCACTAAACAACCCCAGGCGGTTCGTTCCCCTGCATTTCGCCAAGTTCCAAAAAACCCCATTGTTTACGGTTGCTCTCCCTCCCTCACCTCAATCCCTCCGTCGATTCGACGTGCTTCAGCGCCATGGCCAGCGAGCGGCTTTGTTTACGTAAAGAAGGAGCGTCGTTCCCATATGGGGCGACCAAGGTGACGTGGTCTACACGAATGACCCTTAGTTCTCGAGCACACCCTCAAGATGTCCGAACAAAAGCTACTAGAGGACAGGTCCAGGTTC